>JAAALK010000082.1:77791008-78138319 GCA_019279435.1 Zizania palustris | reverse complement strand
AGAACAACATGTCGAGGTCTCCTACTCTGACGAGGTACAAATCTGCTAGCCCGAGGTCTACCACCATATGGAACATGGTGAAGACCTCGAGGAGCAAAACCTCTCCGAGAAGCACGAGGAGCCTCAAAAGCAGGACGATAGTAAAACTCAGACTCATGCATGCCTAAAGATGGGTAATGCATGTCCTGGTAACTCATCGCCTGTGCGCGTCGCTCATCCTTGATGCGACGAAAACAGAACCCAACCAAATGACCCGCCCGCTGACAATAGGAACAATGAAACACTCTCCTAGGGGCACTCTCATGGGTCACAGGAGCAACTCTCACAGACTCCTTGGGTTTTCTCTGAGTGGTTTTCTTGGGAGGATTTTTCTTGGCAGGAGGAGTGGTTTTCTTTGGTGGATGGGTAGGCTTTTTGGCTGATGGGGTGTCCAACAGAGCTCTCTCTTTCTCTAGGGTGGTGGGAGAGGTAAAAACCGTTTTGGTCTTACTGTCTGAAGGTATCCTCTCAAAACCCAAACCTAGAGCTACCCCTGCTCTGTTAGCACACAACTTGGTCTTGGCCAAGAGCAAATCCATCCTACCTTTTCCCTCAGTGCATTTGTTTACCACGGAAAGAAGGTATTCATTTTCTGACATGAGGTTTTCAGCTCGCTCTCTAACAGTGCCTAGCTGGTCCTTAAGGGTAATGCATGTGTCACACACAGGCTGCACATCCTTAGAACTACCGGCCCTTTCCAATTTAGCCTCTAAATCATGAACATGCTTATCACGTAAATTAATGCTATCGCGTAATAAAGAGCAGTTCATGCAATCAATAATATCATGAGGTCTAGAATCCACCTCCAAAAGCTGCTTCTGTGCAGTCTCAAGCTCAGAAAGAGTTTGAGCATGAACAGAACGCAACTGAGCAAGCTCACTCATGACAACAGAACAGGACTCACATTCAGCATCATCAAACTTAGACTTAAGCATGGCATATTCAGTAGAAATAGTTTCTAGCCTAAGTCTAAGGTCTTTTCTTTCTCTAGCGGCTTGCACAAGTAGTCTATCCTGACCAAGCACTACTTCATTTAGCTCATCTAATTTAATTAGAAGCTGGTCAGATGATAGGTTTACCTCAGATGAGTCAAGCTCATCGCCGCTGTGATCGCTGTCGGCCATGAAGCAAAGGCCGGTGAAGTCACGTCCCTTCTTGTCCTTCTTGTCCTCCTTCCTTGGGGACTCCTCCTCCTCAGAGCTCGACTCCTCAGTTGAGGACATGTCGATGTCGCTGAGAGCAGCAACAAAGGCTCTGGAAGCGGCCTTGGCTACTTTCTTAGCCATCTTGCCGTGCTTGCCCTTCACAAAAGGCTTCCTCTCCTTTTTGTGGTATTTGGGGCGCTCACTCTCATCTCTCTTCTTGACCTTGGGGCAATTTGCCTTAATGTGAGAGGTGTCGCCACATTCATAGCAGCCACTAAAACCACTTCTCCTCTGATCCCGTCTCTCATGATGAAAGCGGGTGAACCTCCGGGCAATGAGAGCAAGCTCATCCTCAGCTAGAGTATCCACCTGCTCCTTTGTGACGGAGACCAGGGAGGACAAAGCAAAACCATCTGCAAGAACACAAGTGCCAGATGTGCTTGGTTCTGCAGTGGTGCCATGGCTAGTGCTAGAAACCAATGCCAATGGCTGTGGCAAAGAGCTTCTGTGCACAGCAAGAGATGCCTTGGCAATCTCTGTGGACTTCAGCTTGCTAAAGAGCTCATCACAGGTCAATGTGTCATAACCTGTGGACTCCTCAATGCTGGATATCTTTACTTCCCATATGCTACGGTCAAGAGCATAGAGAAGCTTGATAGCCCTATCATGATCACTGTAAGCAAGCGTCCCGTTGGATCGCAAGTTACTCACTATTGCATCAAAGCGAGAAAACATGGCATCTATAGATTCACCAGGTGCCTGCACAAACAGCTGATACTGTTGATTGTAGGTGCTTTGGCGCCTGGCCTTAATCTGTGTAGAGCCTTCATGAAAAACAGTGAGTGTTGTCTAAATCTCCCTAGCAGTCCTATGGTGCTGCACCCTATCGAACTCACTTCTACTCAAACCGATGAACAATATATTTCTTGCCTTGGAATTGGCATTATACTGATCCTTCTCAGTCTGAGAGGTGCGAGTCTCAGGGATGGAGTATTGTGAGTCCACAATCTCCCAAATTGCATTTCCTTGGCTTAACAAGTAAGCCTCCATGCGCACCTTCCAGTATGCGAAATCTGTCCCATCGAACAGAGGAATTTTACTGCCTCTATCCATGTCGGCAAAAGATCACAAAACCGGTTAAGGTCAACTGGTGATCTTAACCCGCTCTGATACCAATTGTTGGACCGGAAACGGCGACCAGAGGGGGGGTGAATGGGAGCTTTTAAAATTTTGGGCTAAAAACTTAGCCTTCGGTTCAGCTCTGTCTTCTGCGGAACAGGCTTCGAACACACCCTTCGAAGGTCTGGTTCGGAGGTACTTCGACAGCTCCGAACACATGCTTCGCAGGAGCAAAAGTTCGAAGCCAAGAAGACTTCGCTCCACTTACAACCCTCGGAAATCTACTCTGCTAAGTCAGTGCAGGCTCCGCACACGAGGTGCTTCGAGCAGGCTTCGCACTTCACCCTTCGCAGGAGTGGACAGCCCTCTGAGGACTTCGACCAAGTACTTGGCGGCAGCAACTGGTGCTGGACTTCGTACACGAAGGTCTACACGCACACAAACAGACTACGCTAGGGGCTTCGACACAAGAAGCAAAACGGGCCTCGATCAGGGCTTCGCTAGTAAGCTGTGAGGACTGGCCTCAAGTTACACAGAGCGACAGCACACCGAGAAGACACACCTCGCACGAAAAACAACCTTCGCCTCAACAGGCTTCGGGGCACAACAACAGGCGAGGTATGCAACACGAGCTCAAGCAAAAGCACAGGAAACAGGGCTTCGCCGCTTGAACAAGGAACATAGAAAAAGGAACTCTCTGGATGTATTGCAATCGAAGTGTGGCTACAGGAGCTCAACAGTAAATGCTCAAAGTGTTAAATGTTACCTACCGAGCCCCCATATTTATAGCCCACAGTTCACCCAAAGGAAAAGACTACACTACCCCTAGGGTTTACAAAAGATTTGACTCTACAGAACTAAGGGGTACAAAAGGTAGTCCACCTTTATTTTGGAGGCTTCTCTGTCAGCTTTGCAGAGGGGACAGTGTCAGCCTTTTACAGTCCAGACAGTGTCAGCCTTTGCAGTCTTTGACTTTCTGCAGCCTCCCATCGCACGCGAGGGGTGCGGTAGCTTCGGCGAGAAGCCTTGAGCCTGGTGGCCTTCGCTTCGCCGAGGATGACCTTCGATACAGTGACGGTTTTGAGCCGAAGCCGTCAAAGCTCCTTGGGCCTTCGCACCAACACCTCCGGAGTGGATCACCACGACTTCGCAGCTACTCCCAGCTCGAACTCCGTCCGTCCGTGTACCGAAGCCATGCAGGCCGAAGCACCTCAAGTCAACCTTGCTCCGAAGCTAGCCTTGCTCCGAAGCCTTCCACCCTCCGAAGCCCCACCTTCGGAGTACCACCCTTCGAAGTCCCTCCTTCGTCCAAGGCCTCCGCATGAAGCATTCCATGAGCACTTCGTCGCAGTGTCTCTCCCCGAGCACACTCCTCGACGAGCCTCACCCGGACCATGCCTTCGATGCACCTCGACTTCTGAGACCTTCGTCGGGTACCTTCGAGTGTCTCCCTCCGGAGCACACTTCGAACTCCTTGCCTCCGCAGAGGACTTGATCCACCAACTCCGAAGTCACTCCATTCGGAGTACCTTCGAAGTGCCTCACCTCCGAGGACTTTGTCTCGGAGTACCTTCAGCCGGAGCCACGCTCCGCACTCTCTGCCTTCACCTGGCACGCCTCGACCCGAGGACCGACCCGAACCACCTTCGCAGCCACCGTGACGGAGCTCCCCGCTCCCCTGGCATCAAGCCTCCCGCTTGACCCAGGTTCACCTGCTGCGAAGCTTGTCCGTCGCCTCCGAAGTCCCTGTGCACCACCGACAAGCAAACAAGTGTATCCAGTACTCCGGAGACCTCTCCGGGTTAGCAACCTTCGGTACACACTCCGGTGTACCGCCCAAAGTACCGAAGCCCCTTCGGTACACACCCAGTCATCGTGTACTGTCGGACCCCTCCGACAAGCACACTCCGCTGCACAGCTGCAGCAAGCAAACACCGAACACCCTTCGGTGAAACCACCTCCGAAACACCCTTCGGAGGTACCACCTTCGAAGCCCCTTCGGAGGTACCCTTCGAACAGAGGGTAAAAAGCCTGTCAATCACTCATCACAAAACACCGAAACCAACCCTTGGTTTCTCACTAAACATTAAGGAAAATACCCTTTTACCCCTCTAATACAACCGACATAGTGGAAACTATTCGGTACCCTTAATAGGGCTAAAATGGTAAAAGACTAATTTAATGAGAAAGAAGATAAGTCTTCTATCTTAGCTGACAAAGAAGCCTGAAAGCCTTTTTAGACTTAGAAGAAATAGCCGTTGGCTTTGGCTATTTCTTCTAACGGAAGTTACGAAACGCTTTAATTCCGGAGCAAAGTAACGGTTAAGAATGCGAAACGACATAGGCAAACGGTAAAAAATCGGGGTCTGGGCTATAAATAGAGGGCCCAGACCCTTCTCGAGTACCTTTTCACCGCTTTCGTGTAAACAAGCCATCAACCGAGCCCTAGCCCCCGTTTTTCCTCTGAAACAATCCACAAACCCCAATGGCAAAAACTAGTTTCAAGGGTCCTAGAGCGACTTCAGCCTTGGCTCGGCAGCAAGCTGCTGCAGCAGCAGCGGCTGCATCATCGGCGACAGCAACTCCAACTCCTACAGTGGCGGTAATGGCGACGGCGGGAGGAAATCTTCAAAATGTTGGCCCCCAAGACCTCTTCCCGGCGTCGACAAAGTACATGGACCAGTCTTATCAACTGGGGTTTTCAACCTGCAAAAGAGAATCACTTGCGGCCGTAGTAGAAGGCAAGATCAGTTCTGGTGTTATGATTCGCAAACCTGGGAAGGAAATCATTCCGTCACCAAGACCCGGAGAAGTGGTCGTCTTCGAAGCCTTCTTCGAAGCTGGTTTGGGGCTTCCGGTGGTTGACTTCTTGGTGGAGGTATTGGACTTGTTCCAAGTCACCCTCCCCCAACTCTCTCTGAATGCGGTAGCGCGTCTCGCCATCTTCGAATGGGCGTTGCGGGCCGAAAGTTGTGAAGGAAGGGCGGAGATCTTCGCAGCACTGCACAGAGCTTCATGCCAACCAAAAACCTTCGGTGGCCCCGGAGGTGAGAAGATGGTGGTGGCTTTCGAAAGCATCAACTTCAGACTTCGAGACGAGTATGCTCTCTGGTTTCCTGCCAAGGCCATCAATGCCAGATGGTACACCGACTGGATCTTGAAGTGGTTTTACGCCGAAGTTGGGGCGAGTAGCCGTCTAGCTGGGCCTTTGCAAGATATCAACTTCCGAAAGGAAGCCCTTGTGCACCCGAATCCAGGCCAACTCGAAGCTCGTCTGAGTTTGCTTCAAAAAATTAGTCATCGTTTAAGTATGCGAGACTTAGCCGAAGAATTCCTGGGGCTTCAAATCCCTCCCCTGATGGCCAACTGGCCGATCACTTTCGAGGAAGATTCGGAAGGCGGTCTTCGGAAAATTTCTTCAACTTCGAGCCCTGCAGGTAACTTTGAAAACAACATATTCCATATATATTTATTCGAAGAGTTAACGAACTTAACTCATTTTTCAGCTTCTTCAGCCCCTATAACTTCAGAGCAGATTGTACGGGCTTCGGAGAAGATTTTGGGTGTCCCAACTCCGACCGAGAAAGAATGGAGAATCAAATTAGTTGGTACTTGGGAACAATCCAACCGAGTATGGGGGCTGCTCGAAGTTGTTCCGCCACCTCTGGTGGATTGGGTGCCTTCGGAGAAAGTGCCCAAGAAGAGGAAAGCCGAAGCTGGAACTTTGAGCTCTGCCAAGACTCCGGTCAAGAAGGTGGCTCAAAAGCCAAGAATTCCTGCGCCTTCGAGCCCAAGAGCTTCAATCTCCGATTCTTTGGAGGATGAAGGCAGGTTGCTCGTGAGCCTGATTGACGAGGATGCAGCCCAAAAAGATACACATATTGAAGATGCTGCGAGCGTGCCGGAGTCTCAAGTCAACCTCGAACAAGTGAGGACTCCGGCTGCTCAAGAAGATTTACCTCAAGACGGAGCCCCTGTGGACAAAAGCGGAGTCGAAGTTACTGCAGCTTCGATTCCGGGCGAAGTAACAACGGCTGCTCAAGAAGATGCTCCAACGGTCGAAGTTTTGACCGTTGACTCCGACGAAGACTTTGGAGTAGCCTTCGACCCGCCGAGCAGCCCAATGCTTACTCGTCGCCAAAATGTCGAAGGTAAACTTCGCATAATTCTTTTGTTCTTTTTCCCTGCGAAATTATAAAATGTATAATACCTTTGTTTTTACAGGATCCACTTCCGTGGAAGAGGTCCGTCCCGAAGATATAATTCCTGTACCTTCGAAAACTTCGGAGCCAATTCCAGGAGCCAATCAAATGGGGCCTGGAAAAGGCAAAGGGAAGATGGACCCCCTCCCTGCTCCAAGCTCAGGATCAACTCCGTCATAGTCAACAGACGAGAGCCAATCTACTGAGGGGGGCCATTCTACTGGGGCTCCAAAAACCACAGCTCAACAATCCGGGCCTTCGCCAAGCGAAGATGACCAGCAAGCCTTGAGCATGCTCCCCCTTCTAGCTCCTTTCTTGGAGCGAAGAACTGGGCTTCGGACTTTGCTCGAGCCTTTGGATCGAGCTAGTCGCGAAGTCGGGGAGACGGACTTGGTGGCTATCTTGAGCGAGGCGGAGAGTTCGGAGCTTAACGCTGCCATGGAACGCGTAGCATACCAGGTACGAAGTATCTGCAAAACAAAATCAAATTTATATACAAATAATTTCTCACCTTGATTTTTTCTTTTCGCAGCAAACAGTCTTGGCCCGAGCTGCAAACATCTCAAATGAACGTGGAAGCATTCGCCTTCGAGAAGAAAATGCAACTCTTCAACGAAATCTTACTATCTCCGAAGGTCGAGTGGCCCACTTGGACAACATGGTTTTAACGGAGCGCAGGGCCAGACAAGGCTTGGAAGCTGTGAATAAAGAGCTCGAAGCGGAAAAAAATTGTGCTTCGAGCGGAAATCGAAAAGATACGGGCGGAGCACGCTACTGCGGGGGCCGAGCTTGTTAGACTCCAAGAAGAAGCTAGCTAGCTACTGAATCAGAAGAACTCTTTAGCTACGGAGGCGGCTAGGCTCTCTGGAGTAGTAAGATAACTAACTTCACCAAAGGATGCCTTAAATGAAGATAAGCTGAAGTCGGAGAAGGTAGATGCTGAGGTCATGGACCAATTGCTAGGCGTTCTGGAGTACTTCGGTACTACTGGGACGCTTCCTTCGGATGACAACATCTCCTTGCTGCGCCGGTTGAAGAGGATCCAAGGAGCAGCGAAGCAAATGAAGACATCAGGCATTCGGTACGGAGAAATCTCCGGACAAGTGGCTGCTATCGGCATACTTCGTTACTACGAAGATCTAGGCCTATCGATAACTCCGAGCGCAGGAGAAGGTCCCATTACCTTCGATGATGACCAGCTTCTTACTCCTTTTGAAGGTGTGGCCGCTGCTTGGCAAGCTTTTCAAACTTCATGGAGAGCTGAAGGTCGCTCTGCGATCAAGGCCTGGATTGACAAAGGACAACGCCAGAAGTAGGCTCGGTCCCAAGCTTCGAACAGTCAGCCCCCTCCAAACCCGCAAGTTTAGAATTACCTTAGGATCTTCAACTATGTAAAGCACTACGCTTTTGTACATTTATGAATGAAGATTTGTTTATCATGTTTTTAGGCTTTGCCTCATATGGAAGATGTCGAAATGTTAGATGTTAACGATGAACTTCGCTTATTATGGGCTACCTTCGATATCTTAAAACTTCACAAGCATCCTCGATTTTTAGTTCCTCGGGATAGCTCCGGAGCGATTACGTTCGAAGTAAACAAAGATATATTATCTTGTATTAAAGAGGAAGAGAAAGAAGTTAACTTGGAAACTTCATCTTCCGAAGACATTATTTGGTCTAAAGACGAAGATGAAACTCAAAGTAAAAAGCCTGAAGAACTTGGAAGCTGGGAAAGGAGCCCCGAACGACTTCGAGCTTGGGCCGAGCTTCAACAAGAACAAAAAGACTTTAGAGCTTCGAAGGGAGGGAAGAGAGTTAAATGTAAAGTTATTAGAACTCCCGACTCTGGAACTAGTCGTTCCAACCCTAGCTCTAGAGACCGAAGGGGTCTTCGATTCCTTCTTGGTATAGATACCAATTTTTCATGATGTAATCATATTGTTTGAATAATAATCATCGATTCAAAATTGTCTCCCTATTTACTAGCCCCTCTTTGAGCGTAAGCAACTTCGAACTGTATTCAAAGATGGTTAGGCGCAAAGAAAAAACTTAGGAGTACAATTTTGGGGGTTTGGAGCCCCTCAGCAATTTAAAAATCGATTAAAATCTTATAAAATGTCTTCGACTATTTGTAGTCTAAAGACTGGTAACTTAGTACCTTATGTTTTTGAAAGAAATCTCTTGGGATAACTTTCCGAACACTTTAGTGTCTTAGATTATTTGTCGCTTTGGACTTTCTTAACAGACATTCGGAGCTCATGGCTCAAACTCTGTTTTGTATTGGCCTCCTTCGGCTCTTTTTTGCGAATTCTGTCAAACCAGTGGTTTGGAGTTCGCAGTGGTCTCTTTGGACTCTTTTTACGGATACCTCCAAGTCGGTGGCTTGGGCTCCGCATCATTTGGTCTCCTTGGACTCTTTTTACGGATGTCTTCCAGCCGGTGGCTTGGACTCTGCATTCTGTGGTCACGGGCTCTTTTACGGATGTCTTCAAGCTGGTGGCTTGGACTCCGGATTATGTCAGCCCACCACCTCGGAAAATATGATTCAAATTAATGACACTTCCCTCTCGGTCAACTCCGCTATTTCAGTGCGTCCACTCGGAAGTGGAAGTTTATGAGGGGTAGGCATTATCTGAACCATATGCTTTATTAATTCGGAAAGTGCTTACAAATGATTACAAGGAGCCCTTATGCGAAGTATCGCTTTAGGTGCTCCGCATGCCATATATGCGCTAACTCTTCACCTTCCAAATTAGCTAATTTAAAAGAACCAGGACGCCTGGAGCGAACAATTAAGTATGGACCTTCCCATTTATTTCCTAATTTTCCTGGTGCTATGATACTTCGCAAAACGAGATGACCCGGACTAACTTCATTAACCTTAACCTTCGGGTCAAACCAAGCCTTCGTCTGCTGCTGATACTTTGATAAATTTGCCACAGCTCGAAGTCTTGTCTCCTCTGTTAAATCCAGCGAAGCTTGTCTTTCTCCTTCTACTTCCGGTTCGGTGCTGCGAAGTGATCCTCCTTTGAGCTCTGTTGGTGTCGTAGCTTCATCTCCGAATAATAGTCTGAATGGACCACAAAATCTTCAGAAGTTCTTCGGTCCAGAGTCCTTTTGCCAATCCTACTATCCTTCGATTTAGCCCCGACAAAATATTACCATTGGCTCTTTCTACAACTCCGTTAGACTGAGGGTGTCGCACTGCAGCAAAGCATAGCTGGATGCCTAGATCTTCGCAAAATTTCTTGAAGGGTTCTGCATCGAATTGTGTTCCATTGTCAACTGTGAGTTGTCTAGGCACTCTGAACTGGCAAATGATATTCTTCCATAAAAATTTCTGTACATTGTTCGAAGTGATAGCTGTTTGGGGCTCTGCTTCGACCCACTTTGAAAAGTATTCAATTGCTACCACTGCGAACTTCAAAGTTCCTTTTGCTGTTGGGAATCGACCAATAAGATCCATGCCCCATCTGGCCATGGGCCATACCAGAGCTATGACTTGAAGAGCTGTTGGTGGGCGATGACTCCTTCGTCCCATCCACTGACATCCTTGACAAATGCGGACCAAGCTCTCCGCATCAGCTACTATTGTAGGCCAATAAAGCCCCTGGCGAAGTGTTTTTCCTGCCAAAGCTCGAGGGGCCAGATGGCTACCGCAATGTCCTTCATGGATTTCTCGAAGAATTTCTTGACCTTCGGCTTGAGATATACATCGGAGTAGAGGGGAACATACTCCGGCCTTGTATAAAATACCGTTGATTATTTGATAATTTTGAGTTCTAGGCTTTAACCTCGAAAGTTGTGGTCTTCGGACATATTTGCCTCTCCTTGAAATACTTTCATGATTGAACTTCGCTAATCTGTACTTGGAATGCAAAGGACTTCTGCAACGGGAATTTGTGGTACCGAAGGTGTACTGAGTTCTTCATAAAAAGCTTCTTCGGGTATGTCCATAGCTCCGGCTGCAGCTTTCGCTAAGATGTCAGCTTGCATATTTTCTGCTCTAGGTATACTCTGAATATAAATCCCTTTAAAAGCTGCTTCGATCTCTCGGATTTCTTCTAAGTACTTTGCAAGCTGTGGATGTCGGACTTGGAAACTCTTGTCCACGTGCCCTGCTACAATCTGAGAATCTGCTTTAATAACAACTCTTGTAGCCCCTAGAGCACGTGCCTTGCGATGTCTCAATAGAATTCCCTCATACTCCGCTGTATTATTGGTAGACTTAAAGTTGAGTCTTGCGGAGTACAATGCCTTTTGCCCTAAAGGCGAAATTATCACAGCTCCGACACCTGCTCTAGATGCTTGAAAAGCTCCATCAGAGTAAATAGTCCAAATTTCTTCGCTTGGCTTCTCCGTCGCCCATGCTGCAGGGGGAGTCCACTCTGCCACGAAGTCAGCCAATACTTGCGACTTAATTGTTGTTCTTGCCAGGAAAGATATGCCGAAGGGTGCTAACTCAACAACCCACTTTCCAATTCTTCCAGTGGAATCCTTACTTCGGAGCATATCTCCCAAAGGATACGAAGTTGGTACCACAACATTATGTGCCAAAAAATAATGCCTTAGCTTCCTCGAAGCCATTATCAGAGCATAAACGAATTTCTCATGCTCGGAATATCTTGTTTTTGCTCCGGACAATGCTTCGGACACAAAGTAAACTGGATTTTGTACCAACTTCCCATTGAAATCAATCTCTCTGACAAGAACTGCACTGACAGCAGAGCCAGTAGCAGCAAGGTAGAGGAGTAGGGTTTCGTCCGCAACAGACACCGTGAGTGTAGCAAGATTACTGAGGTAATTTTTAATATCTTCGATGCTCTTTTGACACTCCGGTGTCCATGCAAAATCTTTAGACCCTTTCAATGCTTTGAAAATAGGCAAACTTCTCTCCGCAGACCTTGCAAGAAATCTGCTAAGTGCTTCTAGACGACCGGTCAGCTTTTGCACTTGCTTTAAATTTTCTAGAGGAGACATCTTCTGCAACGCAGTTATTTGAGTGTGACT
The DNA here is from genome assembly GCA_019279435.1 of Zizania palustris. Lineage (NCBI taxonomy): Eukaryota > Viridiplantae > Streptophyta > Magnoliopsida > Poales > Poaceae > Zizania > Zizania palustris. The sequence goes on along the minus strand of JAAALK010000082.1, from coordinate 78,126,804 downwards.
AGCTTCGATCCCTCTGCTTGAAACTAGGTACCCTAACAATTTACCAGCCTGCGCCCCGAAGATACATTTTTCGGGGTTGAGATGGATCCCACATGCCCGAAGGCTATTGAATGTTTCTGCTAAGTCTAGGCTATGCTGGTGCTTTAAGGCACTCTTGATTACAATATCATCCATATAGGCCTCTACATTACGACCTAATTGACGACCTAGAGCCTTAGCAATTAACCTCGAAAATGTAGCCCCGGCATTTCTTAAGACAAATGGCATTCTTACATAACAAAAGACTCCTGAAGGAGTTACGGAGCATGTCTTGATTTCATCTTCGCGCTTCAACCAAATTTCATGATAGCCGAAATACGCGTCGAGGAAGCTTAATAACTCCGAACCAGCAGTGGAGTCGACCAACTGATCAATTCGGGGCATGGTATAGGGGTCGCGGGGACATGCTTTATTCAGAGATGTAAAATCAATACACATGCGCCACTTCCCTGAAGATTTCTTCTTAACGAAGACTGGGTTGGCTAACCACTCCGTATGAGCCACTTCCCTGATAATCCCAGTCTTCAGCAACTTTTCAACTTCGTCTTTAGCAAGGAAGACTCTCGCCGCAGACATCTTTCAGAGTTCTTGCCTAACCGGCCGAGCCTTCGGGTTTACAAGTAGACTGTGTTCAATAATGTCCCGACTGACTCCGGTGATGTCTTCATCAGACCAAGCAAAGACATCCAAATTTTCCTCAACTACCTTTTCTAAGGAGGCAGCAACTTCTGGAGGCAAGTCTTTACCAAATTGAAATGAATATTCCTTGCCATCTTTGACAATAACCTTCGTTGCAATCTCTCCTTCAGGACTTGGTCTTGGGAAGGATCTTTTCGAGGATTCACTAGAAGCAGGAAAATTCTCCAGATCATCCTGCATAGTGTTCACTTGTCTCAGGTCAAGAGTAGGGCCATGACCATATTCCGCTCTTCGCGCGATGGCCTAATCTCCGAAAACGGTGAGCACTCCTGCTTGTGTGGGCATCTTCATACATAAGTAATTATGATGCGCCACAGCTCCGAATTGGTTTAACATGCCTCTTCCGAATATGACATTGTATGCGTATAGAGCATCTACAACATCGAAGATCACTTCCTCCATCCTGGCTAGTAGCCCCTCTCCGAAAGTAACTTCCAGGCCAATCTGGCCGAGGGCATCAAGTGGGGGTCCTGCAAATCCTTGCAAAGGACGGGCTGCTGGGAGAAGATGCTTTCTGGAGATGCAAAGTTGGTCAAAAGCTTGGACAAAAATAATATCCGCCGAACTCCCTCCGTCAATTAGCACTCTCCGAACCTCCGTTCCTGCTATGTCAGCAGTAATAACAAGTGGGTCTGCATGTGGAAATTTAACACCAGCTGCATCATCTGCAGAAAAGGATATTGGCACATGAGACCATTCGGGCATAGCAGCTGCAGACAAAGAAGTTCCAATATGGCCCACTTCTCTGACATATTCTCTTCTCTACCTCTTGGACATACTTCCGAGAGTCCCTCCTCCGGAGATGGGGAGGACTACTCTTTTTTCTCGATCTTGCCCCTCTTCTTGCTTCAGAGGTGGCATAATATTGACCACCGGAGGGCGTCTTGCTGAATCGAAGTTCTCTATCCGCGCCACAGCCTGGACAGGCTCCGGATGCACTTCAGCTGGAACTCGGTCAGTAGTGCCTCGACCCGAAGTTCTTTCCAGATACTCTCCTCTCAGAGCAAGTATAGCCTTGCAAGTATCAGTTGCATGGCTCCGGTTTTCACCATGGATACAGCAGAACAAGGTCTGTCCTTTGCCAGCCGGTTTCCCTAGCGGCCTCCAGCCACTGGTCTTGCTTCCTGATGGTTGCGGAGCTCTTTGAGCAAACTTCTGCGGGGGTGCAATGTTTAGAACTTCTGAACGAGGATGCTTTTGCCCCCTACGCCTGTCATGCTGAACTTCGAAGCTAGGCCCTTGTGGCTGTGCTGAAGTTTTCACTTCCAATTTCACTTCTTGCAGTATAGACGGGGTTGCAGCAGTTCTTCGAAGCCATCCTTCTTCTGACCTTGCATACTCTTCGAAATATGACATCAACTGAGAAACAGAAGATATGCTCTTCTGGTGAAGTTTATCAAGGAGGCCTGGATGAATGACTCCTTCTCGAGCTGCGTCAACTACTGCAGACGTAGTTAACCCTCGAATCTGCGACTTCGTATGAGTGAAGCGCTTGAAGTATTGTCTCAATGTCTCTCCAGGGAGATGCTTCACCTGGAAAAGACTTCCCGTTGACATTGGGGGTATGAAGGTGCCTTGGAAATTGCTTACGAACTTCTTCTTCAGCTGCCCCCATAAATTAATTGATCCTGGCTTCAAAGACTAGAACCACCGCAATGCTACTCCTTGCAGAGCTAGGGGAAAGCATTTTGCCATAGTGTCCCGCACTCCCCCACTGGCTTCAATTGCTAGAGCATAAGAACGAACAAATTCTCCAAGATCTTCATCTCCGGCATACTTGCAAAGCTTCGAAGTTTTGAACTTGGGGTCGAAGCATACTTTCTGCAACTCGGGATGCAGCGGAGACTTGGTATCGATGGAAGCATTCTCTGGGGCTTCGGGATAAATAACCTCATCGTCTTTGGGCACTTCGGGAATGGTTGGAGTGGCTTGAGAACGAAGCCTATTCGTGGCTTCTTGCCGCCACCTTGCAACTTCGGCTTGGAGACTGGCTATTTGAGCGGCCATATCACCAAGACTGTCTTCATATCCTCTGGAAGGATCTTCCAGGTCTTGAGAACTGTAGGGATCAATTCGAAGTGGAACTTGAGGTGGAAGAGGGACTCCGGCTGGCCGAAGTATAGATGGAGTTGGCGGAGGAACTCCGTGTGCTCGAGGAATGGGAATCCCTTCCGGAGTTTGAGGTGGAGGAAACGTCGAAGGTCCTCCGACCTCAACTGTATCTGAAGATCTTACTCCGGAGGTCCGAGGGGACCTTCGAACAGGATTACCAGCTGCACTCCGCTTAGGAGGCATGGTGTGAGAAGTTGGTAGAGAACGAAGTTTCTTAGACTAGGTTCCCCACGGACGGCGCCAACTGTTGACCTAAAAGATTACGCTAACAGGTTTCTGAAGATTAGAAACTAACAAACGAAGTGTTTGCGAAAGAAACTATTCCAAGCCTCCGAAAGGATAATAACTTATAATAGTTCAAGAATGTGTATTGAATAACTTGTATTTGGTCCTTATTACAGGGTAAAACGGGGGGTATTTATAGGCCTAAACATTAAGGAAAAGACCCTTTTACCCCTCTAATACAACCGACATAGTGGAAACTATTCGGTACCCTTAATAGGGCTAAAATGGTAAAAGACTAATCTAATGAGAAAGAAGATAAGTCTTCCATCTTAGCTGGCAAAGAAACTCTCGGAAGAGTCCAAGTTCAAAGATATACTTCGAACTAGATTTCGTCATCATACTTCGAACTTGATTCAATGCATCTCCGAAGTTATATGCTGGAAGTCTTCGGCTTAATCACCAGTCTTTATCTTGTCACTGCAATAACCCTGAAAATGGAATATTTTCCCCCAACACCTACCGTGATGAAGTCTGCTGACGGAGTGCGCGGTCGAAGCAATAGTCTCACCGAATGGTGTTCTAGCAACCTCCAAACTCGATCTCTCAGCTCCGGACCCCTCTGATGAAGTAGCTCTGAACGTGAAAACCTGCAACAGAGTAGATTCGAAGTACCAATTTGGCCCGAGGACCGAATTCTGCTAAGTATTGCATAGGGGCGAAGGTAGCAATCTGTTACGCAGATTAGCGTATACTTCATAGGCGATGTAACAAGGCGATAGCAGTCTATTACGTAGATTAGCGGATACTTCACAGGCAAAGTAACAAGGATTACCATTGTTCCGAAGTGACCGTCGGAGGGTGTTGGCGTAAAAGATTACGCTAACAGGTTTCTGAAGCTTAGAAACTAACAAACGAAGTGTTTGTGAAGTAAACTATTTCAAGCCTCCGAAATGGATAATAGCTCAAAACGGTTCGAAGATGTGTATTGAATAACTCAGTATTCGATCCCGCTTACAGGGTGAAACGGGGGGTATTTATAGGCCCAAACATTAAGGAAAAGACCCTTTTACCCCTCTGTTACAACCGACATAGTGGAAACTATTCGGTACCGTTAATAGGGCTAAAACGGTAAAAGACTAATCTAATCAGATAGATGATAAGTCTTCTATCCTAGCTGGCAAAGAAGCTCTCTGAAGAGTCCATGTTCGAAGATATACTTCGAACTAGCCTTCACCTTCATCCTTCGAACTTGATCCAAAGTACTCCCTGAGCTAAATGCTCTAAACCCTTTATTCAATCATCTGTCTTTGTCTTGTCATAACAATAACCCTGAAGATGGAGTATTTTCCCCCAATAGTAGCCCCTCGAATACGCTTCTCCGCTAAATCTGTAATGTTAGGAAAGCAGTATACGCAAGAAAAATAATCATGCGTAAGGGTTAACAAATTTAGTCAACCTCCGAAATATGCGGAGATTTAAAGCTTCGAATTGACTTCTAAGGAAATTATATCCGAACTATTTTTAGAATTAACTTAATAAGTTCGAAAGCTTTCTTAGACTTGGAAGAAATAGTCGTTACCTTTTTTTAACGGAAGTTACGCAATGTGTTAACTTTGCAAAGGGTAATGGTCAAGAATGCGAAACGACCAATGTAAACGGTAAAAAATGGTGGGCCTGGGCTATAAATAGAGGACCCAGACCCTTCCCGAATACCCTTCTCACTACTTTCGTGCAAACAAGCCCTAGCCTCCATTGTCCTTCTTGGGCAATCCATAAGATCTCATGGCGAAGACAAGCTTCAAGGTCCCTAGGGCAGCTTCATCCCTTGCCCGGCAGCAGGCTGCGGCAGTAGCGGCGGTGACGACATCAACGACGGCAACTCCGGTGACAGCAATAGCAGCACCAATGGCGGCGGCAGGAAGAAATCCCCAAAACGTTGGCCCTCATGATCTCCTCCTAGCGTCCTCGAAGTATCCGGACCGGTCTTATCAACTAGGACCATCAACCTGCAAAAGAGAGTCGCTCGCCGCAGCGATAGAAGGAAAGATTAGCTCGGAGATCGTAATCCGCAAACCTGGAAAGGAAGCCATTCCTTCGCCAAGGACCGGAGAAGTGGTAGTCTTCGAAGCCTTCTTCGAAGCAGGATTAGGTCTTCCAGCAGTCGACTTCCTGTCGGAGGTATTAGATCTATTCCACGTCACCCTTCCTCAACTTTCTCCGAATGCAGTAGCACGCCTTGCCATCTTCGAATGGGCGTTGCGAGCCGAAGGTTGCGAAGGAAGAGCTGAGATCTTCGCAGCACTACACAGAGCTTCTTGCCAACCCAAGACCTTCATAGACCCCGGAGGTGAAAAGATGGTAGTGGCCTTCGAAAGCATCAACTTCCAGCTTCGGGATGAGTACGTTGTAAGATTTCCAGCGAAGGCCATCAATGCCAGATGGTACACAGACTGGATCCTCAGGTGGTTTTATGCCAAAGTTGGGGCAAGCAGCCTTCTGGCCGGACCCTTGCAAGACATCAACTTCCGAAGGGAAGCTTTGGGTCACCCGGATCCTGGTCAGCTCAAAGCTCACCTCAGCCTACTTCAAAGAATTAGTCGCCGCCTAAGCATGCGGGACTTAGCGGAGGAATTCATCGAACTTCAGATTCCTCCTTTGATGGCCAACTGGCCTATTACCTTCGAAGAAGATCTGGAGGGCGGTCTCCGAAAGATCTCTTCAAACTCGAGCCCTGCAGGTGACTTCGAAAACAACATGTTTCATATATATTCATTTAATGAGATGACTAATGCCAACTTATCTTTCAGCTTCTCTAACTCCCATGACTTCAGAGAAAATTGTTCGGGCTTCGGAGAAAATCCTGGGAGTTCCGACTCCAGCCGAGAAGGAATGAAGAGTGAAGTTAGTGGGTACTTGGGAGCGATTCAACCGAGTATGGGGGGTACTCAGAATTGCTCCCCCTCCTCTTCCGGATTGGGTGCCTTCAGAACAAGGGCCGGAGAAGAGGAAAGCGGAGGCCGGAACTTCTACTTCTGCTAAGACTCCGTCTAAGAAGGTAGCCCGAAAACCGAAAAACGTGGCGCCTTCAAGTCCGATGGCTTCAGTCTCAAACTCCTCTTAGGACGAAGGAAGACTCCTTATTAGCTTAATTGACGAGGATGAAAACCGGGCGGGAGCAAACACTGGTGTCGACACAAACGCGCCAAATGTTCCATGTAGCTCTGGGTAGGCTGGGACTTCGGCTGTCCGGCCGGACTTGCCGCGCGAAGAAGCCCCTATAACTGAAGGCGGAGTCGAAGTGGCGGCTGAGGCAACTCCGATTCCGGACGAAGCGACGACTGTAGCTCCCAAAGTGGCTCCGACAGTTGAACCTTCCGTTCTGAACTATGAGTCCGACGAAGATTTCGGGGTAGCTTTTAAGCCTCCAAGCAGCCCGATGCTCACCCGCCGACAAGACTTCGGAGGTAAACTTCACTCAATCCCTTTGTTCCTTTTTCCTACAAAATTAGGCAATATATGATACCTTTCTCTCGGTAGGGTCCGCTCCTATGGAAGTGGTTCCTCCTGTAGATACGGTTCCTGGGACCTCAACCTCCCCAACACCGATTCCAGAAGTCGCACGCATGGTACCTGGAAAAGGTAAAGGCAAAATTGACCCCTTCCCTGCTCCAAATTCGGGATTAACTCCGTCTGAATCAACAGACGGGGGTCAATCTACGGAGGGGGGCCATTCTACGGAGGTCTCTGAAGATGCGGCGCAGCGCTACGACCCCTCACCGAACGAAGACGATCAGAGGGCCTTGTCCATGCTCCCCCTCCTAGATCCTTTCTTGGAGCGAAGGACCAGACTTCGGGCCCTGCTTGAGCCTTTCAACCGGGCCAAACGAGAAGTTGGGGAAACGGACTTGGTGGCCATCCTGAGCAAAGCTGAGGGTTCGGAACTCAACGCCGCCTTGGAGCGTGCAACGTACCAGGTACAAAGTATCCGCAAAATGAAATTAATCCTACCTACAAATAATTTCTCACCTTGCTTTTTCCTCTTTGCAGCAAATAGTTTTGGCTCGAGCTGCGGCTGTCTCGAACGAACGTGGAAGCCTTCGCCTTCAAGAGGAAATTACTTCTCTCCAGAGGAATCTTAACATCTCTGAAGGTCGGGTTTCCCACTTAGATGAAATGGTTTCAGTAGAGCGGAGGGCCGGGCAAAACTTGGAAGCTGTGAATATAGAGCTCGAAGCAGAACAAATTGTGCTTCAGGCAGAGATAGAAAAGATGCGGGTAGAGCATGCTATAACAGGGGCTGATCTAGTCAGGCTCCAAGAAGAAAAGACTAAAGCTACGGAGGAGGCTAACAACTTGCTTAGCCAGAAGAGTTCTCTGGCTACGGAGGCAGCTAGGCTCTCGTCTGTAGTGGATGAGCTGACTTCATCAATGGACGCTTTAATCGAAGATAAACTGAAATCAGAGAAGGTAGCTGCGGAGGTCATGAACCATCTCCTAAGTGTTCTGGAGTACTTCGGTACTACTGGGACACTACCTTCGAATGACAACGTCCCCCTGTTGCGAAGGCTAAAAATGATCCAAGGAGCTGCGAAGGAGATGAAGACAACAGGTATTCGGTATGGAGAGCTCTCCGGCCATGTAGCTGCTCTCGGAGTACTTCGCTACTAAGAAGATATAGGGTTATCAATAACGCCAGACTCAGGGGTGGCTCCCATTACCTTCGATGAAAACCAGCTTCTTAATCCTTCTAAAGATGTGGCCGCAGCTTGGCAAGCCTTCCAAGCTTCGTGGAGAGCCGAAGGTCGTACTGCGATCAAAGCTTGGATCGATGAAGGGCAACCTCAGAAGCAAGCTCGGTCTCAAGCTTCGAGCAGCCAGCCTCCGCCGAACCCACAGGTCTAGCTTTGTTTTAGGATCCCAACTATGTAAAAACTTATGCTTTCATACATTATGAATGAAAATTTACTTATCTTGTTTGTAGGCTTCTCAACCCTGTGTGGATGATGTCGAAGTGTTAAATGTTACCGAAGAACTCCGCCTGTTATGGGCTACCTTCGATCTTTTAAAACTTCAAAAACGACCTCAATTTTTAATTCCTCGGAATGGTTCCGGTGCAATTGTGCCCGAAATGTGCAAAGATATATTATATTATATTAAAAAAGAAGAAGAAGAAGTTAACTTGGTGTTGGGGGAGATAATCCCTGGAGTCGGCGGGGCGGGCCCCCAGCCGGAGGGCCCAGGCTTGATGACGGAGGTCACCTTCCGGAGGAGCGTGGCCGGAGGTCACCTTCCGGAGGAGCGTGGCCGGAGGTCACCGTCCGGAGGAGCGTGGCCGGAGGTCACCTTCCGGAGGAGCAAAGCCGGAGGCCACCTTCCGGTGAGAGGAAGCCGGAGGTCGCCCTTCGGCGTAGGACACGGGAGCTCGTCTTCCGGAGGCTGAAGGCCCGGGGCTCTCGGCCGACCCGGCGAGACGGGCCCGAAGAGAGTCGTGGCGGAAAAGGACTAGGCGGTCGTACGAAAGGACAGGATCGCGATCTTCTGAGCCGTGTCGGGCGGCGCAGGAAGCATCCGACACGGCCGATACGCTGTCAGAGTCGAATCTTCTTGTCTGTACTATGTATCTCTTTGTCTGTACTACCGGTCAGGGTTGGTCGGGTGGCCGTTGGCAGCCCGGAGGCGCTTAGTCCTCTGGCGGGGCGCCCTATAAATACCCCTCACTACAGTTGTAACGGGCAAGCTGACCAAGGCATTGAATACACCACTCTTGTTTTCCACTAAAACCTACTGGTTCGATCCGTCGTCCCAACAGTTGGCGCCGTCCGTGGGGATCCTAGTCCGAAAAGCTAGTGTCCTCTACACCCATCCACCCAAAGCATGTCGAGCCGGAAAGGAGCGAGCACGGCCCCCCTGCGCAGGTCGACCCGAACCGCTGGGGGCGAGCCCGCCCCGGCCGTCGACCCCAATCCTTCAGCTCCCATCACCACCACCGTCGGAGCGGCGCCCCCAGCGGGCTCCACCCAGTTGCAAGAAGAGACACCCAGAGCTCGAGGCACCGACGGCCTGCCCGAGCCGACCTCCGCCAACCTGGCCGGGTCGCCGGGCGGGCCGCCGGAGCAGCATCTCCCAGGTGGACCTCCAGTAGTAGTGTCCCTTCAGACGGACTACGTCCGCTCGCGGGACCCCGACACAACTTCCGGGGGAAGCGGGAGCCAGGCCGATGCCCTGGCCGCCGAGAACGCCAGGCTAAAGGCGGAGCTGGCTTTGTGGCATCAGGAAGCGTCGCTCCGGCCCCCGGCCCCCCCGGCAGCCTTCCGCGCCGCGAGAGCTACGGTCACGGACCTGAGCGACGACGAGAACCCCCCGGAAGAGGAGAACGCATCATACGACGAGGACTCTCCCCTGCACCCGGACCTCCAGAGGGTGCGTTTCAGTTCGAGCTTCCGCGCCGCCAAGCTCCCCAAGTACTCCGGGGACTCCGACCCCGGCGAGTTCTCTCGCTCTTACGCTCTGGCAATAGAAGCGTCCGGGGGGAGCCGGGACGCCATGGCCAAATGCTTCCCTATGGCGCTCGAAGGGATCGCCCTTCGATGGTTCTGGTCCCTCCGACCAGGGACCATCCACTCGTAGGAGCAGCTGAAAAAGAAGTTCGTCAACAACTTCCAGGGGACCTTCGTGGCCCCCATGTCCACCGGGAGCCTTTTTCAAGTGAAGCAGCAACCCGGAGAGACCCTGCGGCAGTACTCCCAGCGCTTTGCGCACACCAAAGCTCAGATCAAGGGGCTTTCGGCTTCTTCAGTCATCGACGCGGCCCGGGAAGGCGTCACCCACCCAGGTCTCCTCGACAAGCTCCACCGGATGCCCATCTCTTCGGTGGCGCAGCTCATGACGTACTTCGAAGAGTACGCCCGGTCCGAAGAGGGCCAGATACGCCGACAGGCGATGGTAGTCCCTGTCCGGGCTCCGAACGCCCGAGCGTACGAAGTGCCTCCGAAACCCAGCCGGGGCCCACGTCGCGCCCCTGACTTCCGGCGCCCGGAGCCCGCTCGCCCGGACCTTGTTCATCAAGATTCTCGGCGGAACCGAAAGCACTTTCGGGGGGAAGTCCTTAGCATCGCCCCTCAAGCGCCCGCCAAGCACCTGCACACGCCCGGCGGAAGTCGCCAGGCCGGGCCCAAGCCTCCACCCCGAGCGCCTGCCAGGGGAACCTTTTACTGCAGCGTCCATGGAGAGAACTAGAGTCACGACACCGACTCCTGCCGCACCATCCTCGCTCTTCGCAGTGACTACCTCGAGCGCCAGTCCGGTCGCGGTTCCTCCGACCGGGGGCATTCTACCCCTCGGCCGGACCCGGTCCAAATAGTCGGGCGTCAGGAAGAGCCGAAAGCCATGACCCCGGCCGAGGGATTCAGCGGAGTCCCGGCCCTCATACTCGAAGCCGCTTCGGACCGTGGCAAGCGCGTGGTCCTTCCCATATCCGGAGGGGGAGCCCTCGGAGCGCTGTCCAAGCGGCAGCGTCGGGACTACGTTCGAGAAGTTGGGCACATCGGCACGTCCAGCCCTTTGATCCTCCCGGAATGGTCTCACGTCCCCATCAGCTTCACCGCCGAAGATGCCGCCGGCGTCAAGTTTCCTCACGCCGACCCACTCGTCATTTCGGCGGACATCGCCGGAGCCGAGGTGCGTCGCATTTTAGTCGACGGAGGAAGTTCCGCTGACATCATCTTCGTGCAGGCCTTTGACCAACTGTGCTTGTCGCGCAAGCACCTGCTGCCAGCCTCTCGACCGCTCCAAGGCTTCTCGGGCCCTCCGCTCGATGCTCTGGGCCAGGTCTTGTTGGAAGTGGCGTTCGGCACCGCGCCCCTCCAGCGTCGCGAGGAAATCCTGTTCGACGTCGTCGACGCTCCGTACGCCTACAACGCCATCTTCGGCCGAGGGATGCTCAACCATTTCGGCGCCATCGCTCACCACAACTACCTCTGCCTCAAGATGCCGACTCCCGGAGGGGTGTTGTCTGTCCTGGGCGACCAAGCCGCAGCCCGCCGGGTCGAGTACGGCCATGCGGCGCCACTGGAGCCACGGCAGGTCCACAGTGTCCGCGAAGGCGCTGAAGACGCCAACCTCCCGCTGGAGGCCGGCCCTGCGCAGAAAGGGCGCCCCGCCAAACCCCTCCCAGAAGGCGAAGTCATCACCAAGACCCTGACTCACGGGGGGAAAGAGTACTCGATCAAGTTCGGAGGGGGCCTGGAGCCAGAATTATCAACACAGCTCGAGGCCATCGTCTGCAACAACCTCGACATCTCCGCATGGTCGGACGAAGACATTCCTGGCGTCGACCGGACCATCATCGAGCATTCCCTGGCGGTTGATCCGAAGGCACGACCAGTCCGCCAGGGGCTTCGGAGGCTATCCGCCGAACGGGCTGAGCTCGCCAAGGCCGAGACCGACAAGCTGCTCCGCGCCGGGGTCATCAGGGAAGTGAGTCACACCGACTGGTTGTCCAACACTGTGTTTGTCCAGAAGAAAACATCTGGCAAATGGCGCATGTGTATCGACTTTACTTCTTTGAATAAAGCTTGCCCCCGTGACCCCTACCCGCTGCCTCGCATCGATCAGCTAGTAGATTCCACAGCCGGCGCCGAGCTCCTAAGCTTCCTCGACGCATATTCCGGTTATCATCAGATCTGGCTCAAGCCTGAAGACCAAGTGAAAACCAGCTTTGTCACCCCAGCTGGAGTGTTCTGCTACCTCCGGATGCCCTTCGGCCTCCGTAACGCCGGAGCAACCTTTTCAAGGTTAATCTCAAAGGCCCTCGGTCATCAGCTCGGGCGGAACATGGAAGCTTACATGGACGACATCGTCATCAAGACTGCCTCCGCAAGTCAGCACGGGTCCGACATAGCCGAAACCTTCGACAGCCTCCGGCGGTGTGGGATCCGGCTTAACCCTGACAAGTGCGTCTTCGGAGCACGCGCAGGGAAGCTGCTTGGGTACCTCGTCTCCAGCCGCGGCATCGAAGCAAGTCCAACACAAGTTCAAGCATTGCAGAACATGGCGCCACCTCAGAACCTGCGGCAGGCGCAGAAGTTGGCCGGACGGCTGGCCGCCCTGGGGCGTTTTCTCGCCAAATCAGCAGAACGAAGTTTGCCCATCTTCAAGGTGCTTCGAGGTTCCAAGCATTTCGAATGGACCCCCGAGTGCCAGGATTGTTTCCAGCAAATCAAGGATTATCTCTCCGGCCTCGTGGCCCTCGCCACGCCACGGGCCGGCAGTCCTTTGCTGGTTTATCTCGCCGCCTCTGGCACCGCCGCAAGCGCGGCCTTGGTTCAGGAGGAAGAGTGCGGTGGGAAGCTAGTCCAGCGGCCCGTCTACTTCGTTTCCGAGGTTCTCGCCGACGCCAAGGCCAGATACTCCGAGCTAGAGAAGGTGGCTTATGCCCTCGTCATGGCCTCCCGAAAGCTCCGACACTACTTCTTGGCCCACGACATCATCATTCCAACAGCCTATCCGTTGGGCGACATGTTCAGAAACAAAGACGCCACTGGTCGCATCGGGAAGTGGGCAGTAGAGCTGGCCCCGTTCGGGATCTCCTTCGTTGCCCGGACAGCCATTAAATCCCAGATTCTCGCCGACTTCGTCGCAGAGTGGACGCGGGCCCGAGAGCCCGCGAGCGCCAGCACGGGCGAAGAGATTTGGACCGTTTTTACGGATGGTGCTTACCAGGCCTCCGGGGCTGGAGCCGGAGCAGTCATCATCTCCCCATCGGGTCAGCAGGCCCTATACTCCGCTCGGTTAAGCTTCAAGGCCACTAACAACGTCGCAGAATACGAAGGAGTCCTCTTGGGACTTCGCAAGGCGCTCGCTTTGGGCGCCGCGCGCGTGATCGTGAAGACCGATTCCCAAGTGGTCGCCGGGCACATAGACAAGTCCTTTCGAGCGAAGCACCCGGACCTCGCTTCCTACCTCGACTCCATCCGCAAGTACGAAGCATCCTTCAAGGGCATCTCCGTCCAGAACATCCCGCGAAGCGACAACGCCCAAGCGGATGCCCTCGCTAAGGCCGGGGCCGGCGCCCAGGCCTTGCCGCCAGGGGCTTTCTTCGAGGAACTCGCCCAGCCTTCGGTAACTCATCGAAGCGAGGCGGCCGTCCCCGCCGCCCCGGACGAGAGCGAACAGTCGTCATGCCTGGCCCCAGTACTCTGTACGGCCAGCGTCGATTGGCGCGAGCCCATCCTCCGCGCGCTCGCAGGCGGCGATGAAGTCCATCCCAGTCCGGAGCAGGTTCGCCTGCAACTCCGCGCTAGGTCATTCGAGGTCGTCAATGGAATCCTGTACAAGTCCGGAGTATGTTCCCCGCTGCTCCGCTGCGTCTCGCATTCCGACGGTGTCGCCATGCTCCGGGAGATACATGAAGGGTTGTGCGGCAGTCACTTAGCGCCGCGGGCCCTCGCAGGCAAAGCTCTCCGGCAAGGCGTGTACTGGCCCACCATCATCGCCGACGCCGAAGAACTCGTCCGCGCCTGCCAAGGTTGCCAGTGGATGGGCCGACGCAGTCACCGCCCTCCAGCAAGGTTGCTACCTATCCCTCCTGTGTGGCCCTTGGCCCGCTGGGGCATGGACCTCGTTGGTCCACTCCCCAGAGCGAAGGGAAACCTACGCTTCGTCGTTGTCGCAATCGAATACTTCTCCAAGTGGGTTGAAGCGGAGCCTCTCACCACCATCACATCCCGAAGTGTCCAGAAGTTTTTCTGGCAGCATGTCGTGTGCCGATTCGGAGTACCCAAGCAGCTCACATTGGATAACGGAACGCAGTTTGACGCTGGCAGCTTCTGGGCATTCTGTGACGAGCTGGGAGTTCAGCTTTGCTTCGCGGCCGTGCGGCACCCCCAGTCTAACGGAGCCGTGGAGCGAGCTAACGGGCACATTCTGTCCGGCCTTCATAAGCGTATTGTCGGGTTGGCCCGAGGCACGTGGCCCGACGAACTACCCAAGGTCTTATGGTCCATCCGGACGACCGTTTCCCAGGCAACGGGCTTCACCCCGTTCCGCCTCCTGTTCGGCGACGAAGCGATGACGCCAACGGAGCTCCGCCAACGGAGCTTCGGCCCCCTCACGATCCTCTTCTTCTTCGAGCGGCTCGGAGAAGGGCAGCCGTCCGCATCGCCCGCCTTCCTCTTCGAGACGTCCCGGAGGATCTCGCCCTCCGGGAGAGGCGGGGGCGTGAGCTCGAGCGCCCCCCACACTCTGTTGGAGCGTTCCCAGGAGCCCACCAGCTCCAACCGGCGGGCCCGCTCGGCCGCGGTTGGAACCCCCAGGATCCTCTCCGCCAAGCGAGCGATCTCTTCGGGTGTCCGAGCGACGAGCGATCCTGCATCTTTTCGTCAGGGCCGGGGTATCCCTCGAGCACGCAAAAGCAAGGCTGAAGGCGAAAGAAAGCTGAGACTTACCAAGCTGGCGAGAGAGCTCCGTCGGCACCGACGCGTCCCGACTGCTCCGGAGCAAGGCAGGCCACTCCTCCTTCAGCGGGGGGATCTCGAGGGCCACGAACTCCTCCGCCAAGTCCCGCATGCTCATCCGACGAGCGACGATTTGGAGAAGCTGTACCCTTGCCGAGATGGCCCCGGAGTTGACTTCGACCCGCGCCTCTCTCCGGAACCAGATGTGGCGCGGTATTCCGGCCAGGCCGGAGGTGAGCCCTACGCGAACGTAGAACCACCGACTCACCCACTTCGAGTACCACCTTTCGTTGGTGGCCTTCGCCGGGAAGGAATCCGAGTACCTCCTCCGGAGCTGGAAGTTGATGCTCCCGAAGGCTAGCACCCGGCCGTCCTTTTTCTTCGGTTGGCAGAGGGCTTCGTGCATCTCAGCGAAGACCTCCACCCTCCCTTCGCAGCCTTCGGCGCGCATGGCCCACTCGAAGATGGCGAGGCGGGCCACGGCGTTGGGGGACAGCTGCGGGAGCTCCAGATGGAACGCCTCCAGGACCCCGGCAAGAAGCTCTGAGGCAGGGAACCCCAGGCCCGCGTCGAAGAAGTCTTCGAAGACGACGACCTCGCCTTCCCGCGGCCGCGGGGCCGTCTCCCGCCCCGGCCTCCTCGCCGGCGTCTCTGGGCCGAGGCGGTTCCTGGTCGCCTGCTCGATCGAGGCTTCAGTGCACGCAGACGCCCCGAGCTCCAGGGTCTGCTCTCGGAATCGCTCGGAAGCGGGGCGGAGCTCGCGCGCGCCGCACACCTCTAGCGTGTCGGTCGCCGCCGCCGCCGCCGCGGCCGCCATCTGGCGTTGCAAGAAATGCGGGTCCATCGCCATTGCGGGAACTGGCTTCCTCGACATTCTTGGGGAACAGATGGAAGGAGTGCAGGGCTTAGAGGGCGAGTGGGCAATGGACTAAGCAGTTGCAGTTGACGCGTGAGGGTGAAGGAGGAAGAGGCCGTGAAGGGCGAGTATATATATCTTTCGGAAAGGTCGGCGGTTCGACTCCCGTTTCGGTTAGCGTGTGAACGTGGCGGTTTGCGCGGCGCCGCATTTAAAACCGGTTGGCGCATCGGGGCGCGGGGGCGATCTCCCGGCGATCCGCCTCTTCGGTGCCGACGGCGCGCGTATTAATTGCTCTCGGCGGCGCTCGCCCGGCCCCTCGGGGTTGGAGCCCCCGGAGTCAAGACGCGCCAGCCTCCAGTCAGCTCGGTCAACTCCCCTCGGTGTCTTGAAAGCGGCCGGAAGCCCGAGGCAGGGCTTAATTCCCCGGTCTCTCGACTCCCCGTCTCAGTGCACTCCAGCGCCCCGGTGGATGCGGCGCCCTAAAGTGAGGTACGCACTCGTGTGAATTGGCGGGATTATCTTGTGCGCTTCCACCCCCTCCTATTGCAGGACTACGAGCGGGAAGAAGCGAGGGGCTACTGTTGGGGGAGATAATCCCTGGAGTCGGCGGGGCGGGCCCCCAGCCGGAGGGCCCAGGCTTGATGACGGAGGTCACCTTCCGGAGGAGCGTGGCCGGAGGCCACCTTCCGGAGGAGCGTGGCCGGAGGTCACCTTCCGGAGGAGCGTGGCCGGAGGTCACCTTCCGGAGGAGCAAAGCCGGAGGCCACCTTCCGGTGAGAGGAAGCCGGAGGTCGCCCTTCGGCGTAGGACACGGGAGCTCGTCTTCCGGAGGCTGAAGGCCCGGGGCTCTCGGCCGACCCGGCGAGACGGGCCCGAAGAGAGTCGTGGCGGAAAAGGACTAGGCGGTCGTACGAAAGGACAGGATCGCGATCTTCTGAGCCGTGTCGGGCGGCGCAGGAAGCATCCGACACGGCCGATACGCTGTCAGAGTCGAATCTTCTTGTCTGTACTATGTATCTCTTTGTCTGTACTACCGGTCAGGGTTGGTCGGGTGGCCGTTGGCAGCCCGGAGGCGCTTAGTCCTCTGGGCGGGGCGCCCTATAAATACCCCTCACTACAGTTGTAACGGGCAAGCTGACCAAGGCATTGAATACACCACTCTTGTTTTCCACTAAAACCTGCTGGTTCGATCCGTCGTCCCAACACTTGGAAACTTCATCTTCTGAAGATATTGCATGGTCCGAAGATGAAGGTATTGCTAAAGCTCAAGGGAAAAAACCTGAAGAACTTCGAAGCTGGGAAAGGAGCCCCGAACGACTTCAAACTTGGGCCGAACTTCAACAAGAACAGAAACATTTTAGAGCTTCGAAGGGAGGTAGAAGAGTTAAACGCAAAGTTGTTAGAACTCTCGGCTCTGGAACTAGTCGTTCCAAGTTTAGTGGTAACTCTAGAGATCGAATGGGTTTTCGATTCCTTCTCGGCATAGACACCGATTTCTCATAATGTAATTGTAATTTGTTCGAATAATAAATATCGATTTTTAAAATTGTCTCCCTACTTCCCAGACCCTCTTTGGGCGTAAGCAACTTTGAACTTTAATCAAATATGGTTAGGCACAAAGAAAAACATAAGAGCACAATTTTGGAGGCTCGGAGCCCCTCAGCAATTTAAAGATTGATTAAAATCTTATAAAATGTCTTCGACTACATGGAGTCTGAAAACTAGTAACTGAGTACCTTTTGTTTTGAATGAAGTCGCTTTGGACAAACTTTCCGGACACTTTGGTATCTGGAACGATTGGTCACTTTGGACTCTTTTCACAGATATTCGATGCTCATGAGCTCAAACTCTGTTTTGTTTTGGCCTCCTTTGGCTCTTTTTGTGAATGCTATCAAACCGGTGGTTTGGAATTCGCAATGGTCTCCTTGGACTCTTTTTACGGATGCTTTCGAGCCGAAGCTTGGAATCCGCATTATTTGGTCTCCTTCGATTCTTTTTACGGATGCTTTCAAGCCGGTGGATTGGAATCCGTTTTTCAGTGACTTTCCTACCTCGTCGGAAACTTCGAACCAGTGGTCCAAAGTTCAAAAAAATGATTCAAATTAATGACACTTCCCTCCCAGCCAACTTCGTTCTTCCAGTGCGTCCACTAGAAGTAGGAAGTGATGAGGGGTAGGCATTATCTGAACCATAAACTTTATTCATTCAGGTGTTTACAAATGATTACAAAGATCCCCTATGCGAAATATCGCTTTAAGTGCTCCGCATGCCATGTATGTGTTAGCTCTTCACCTTCTAAAGTAGCTAACTTAAAAGAACCAGGGCGTCCTGAACGGAGAATTATATATGGACCTTCCCACTTATTTCCTAGTTTCCCTGGTGCTATAAAACTTCGTACAACAAGATGACCCGGATTAAGTTCGTTAAGCTTGACCTTTGGATCAAACAAAGTCTTCGTCTGCTTATGATACTTTGATAAATTGGCGACAGCTCGAAGTCTTGTTTCTTCTGTTAAATCAAGCGAAGTTTGTCTTTCTACTTCTATTTCCGGTTCGGTGCTACGAAGGGATCCTCCTTTAAGCTCCGTCGGCGTCATAGCTTCGTCTCTGAATAATAGTCTGAAAGGAGTGAAACCCGTAGATCTTGTCTGAGTTGTTCGAATGGACCATAGAATTTTCGGGAGCTCTTCGGTCCACAATCCTTTTGCCAATCCCACTATTCTTCGATTCAGCCCTGACAAGATATTACCATTGGCTCTCTCCATAGCTCCGTTAGACTGAGGATGCCGCACTGCAGCAAAGCATAATTGGATGCCTAGATCTTCACAAAATTTCCTGAAGGGCTCTTCATCAAATTGTGTTCCATTGTCATCTGTCAGCTGCCGAGGCACTCCGAACCGACATATGATATTTTTCCAGAAACATTTTTGTACATTATTTGAAGTGATAGCTGTTAGGGGCTCTGCTTCGACCCACTTTGAAAAGTACTCAATTGCTACCACTGCAAATTTCAAGTTTCCTTTTGCTACTGGGAAGGTTCCAATAAGATCCATCCCCCATCTAGCCATGGGCTATACTGGAGCAATGACTTGAAGAGCTGTTGGCGGGCGATGACTTATTCGTCCCATCCACTGACAACCTTGGCAGGTGCGGACTAAGCTCTCCGCATCAGCTACTACTATAGGCCAATAAAGCCCCTGGCGAAGTGTTTTTCCTGCCAAAGCTCGAGGGGCCAGATGGCTACCACAAAGTCCTTCATGAATTTCTCGAAGAATTTCTTGACCTTCGGGTTGAGATATACATCGGAGTAGAGGGGAACATACTCCGGCCTTGTACAAAATACCGTTAATTATATGATAATTTCAAATTCTGAGCTTCAACCTCGAAAGTTGTGGCCCTTCAGGCATATTTGCTTCTCCTTGCAACAATTCCATAATTAAACTTCGCTAATCTGTACTTGGAATGCAAAAGACTTCCGCAGAAGGGATCAGTGGCACCGAAGGTGTACTGAGTTCTTCGTAAAACGCCTCTTCTGGAATTTCCATAGCTCCAGCTCCAGCTTTCACCAAGATATCAGCTTGCGCATTTTCTACTCTAGGTATACTTCGAATGGAAATCCCTTTAAATGCTACTTCGATCTTACAGATCTCTTCCAAATATTTCACGAGCTGTGAATGCTGAACTTGAAAACTCTTGTCTACGTGTCCTGCTACAATTTTAGAATCTGTCTTAATAACAACTCTTGTAGCCCCTAAAGCACGTGCCTTTCGAAGTCCTAGCAAAATTCCTTCATACTCCGCTGTATTATTAGTAGACTTAAAGTTGAGTCTTGAGGAGTACATTGCTTTTTGTCCTGAAGGCGAAATTATCACTGCTCCGATGCCTGCTCCAGACGCTTGGAAAGCTCCATCGGAGTAAATGGTCCAAATTCCTTCACTTGGCTTCTTCGGAGCCCATGCTGCAGGGGGAGTCCACTCTGCCACAAAGTCCGCCAACACTTGTGACTTAATTGTTGTCCTTGCCACGAAGGATATGCCGAAGGGTGCTAATTTAACGGCCCACTTCCCAATTCTTCTTGTGGAGTCCTTGCTTCGGAGCATATCTCCTAAAGGATATAAAGTCGGTACAATCACATTGTGTGCCAAAAAATAATGCCTTAACTTCCTCGAAGCCATTATCAGAGCATAAGTGAACTTTTCAAGCTCGGAATATCTTGTTTTTGCTTGGGACAATGCAGTTCTTCGAAGCCATCCCTCTTCTGACCTTGCATACTCTTCGAAATAAGACATCAACTGAGCAACAGAAGATATCTGCTTCCTGTGAAGTTTATCAAGGAGGCCCGCATGGGTAACTCCCTCTCGATCTGCGTCAACTACAGAAGATGTAGTTAACCCTCGAATTTGCGACTTCCTATGAGCGAAGCGCTTGAAATATTGTCTTAAAGTCTCTCGGGGGAGCTGCTTCACCTGGAAAAGACTTCCTGTTGACATTGGAGGAATGAAGGTACCCTAAAAATTGCTCACGAACTTCCTCCTCAACTGCTCCCATGTTCTGATTGATCGTGGCTTCAGAGACCAGAACCACCGCAGTGCCACTCCTTCGAGAGCTAGGGGAAAACATTTGGCCATAGTGTCTCGCACTCCCCCGTTGGCTTCAATTGCCAATGCATAAGAGCGGGAGAACTCCCCAAGATCTTCATCTCCAGAATATTTACAAAGCTTCGAAGTTTTGAACTTAGGGTCGAAGCATACTTTCTGCAACTCAGGATGCAGCGGAGATTTAGTGTCAAAGGAAGCATTCTCCGAAGCTTCAGGATAAGGAAGTTCATCGTCTTCGGGCACTTCAGGGATGATCGGGGCGGCCTAAGAACGAAGCCTATCTGCGGCTTCTTAACGCCACCTTGCTACTTCAGCTTGGAGACTGGCCATTTGAGCGGCCATATCGCCAATATCGTCTTCATCTCCTCCGAAAGGACCTTCCGGGTCTTGAGAACTGTAGGTGTTAGTTCGAAGCGGAATCGGAGCTGGAGAAGGGACTCCGGCTGGCCGAAGTATAGATGGAGTTGGGGGAGGAACTCCGTATCCTCGAGGAAGGGAAATCCCTTCGGGGGCCTGAGGTGGAGGAATTACCGAAGGTCCTCCGACCTCAACTGTGTTCGAAGATCTTACTCCGGAGGTCCGAGGGGACCTCCGAGTAGGACTACCACCTGAACTCCGCTTGGGAGGCTTGGTTTGAGAATTTGGTAGAGAACGAAGTTTTTTGGACTAGGTTCCCCACGGACGGCGCCAACTGTTGGGGGAAAATACTCCATCTTCAGGGTTATTGTTATGACAAGATAAAGACAGATGATTGAATAAAAGGTTTAGAGCATTTAGCTCCGGGAGTACTTTCGATCAAGTTCGAAGGATGAAGGTGAAGGCTAGTTCGAAGTATATCTTCGAACATGGACTCTCCAGAGAGCTTCTTTGCCAGCTAGGATAGAAGACTTATCATCTATCTAATTAGATTAGTCTTTTACCGTTTTAGCCCTATTAAGGGTACCGAATAGTTTCCACTATGTCGGTTGTAACAGAGGGGTAAAAGGGTCTTTTCCTTAATGTTTGGGCCTATAAATACCCCCCGTTTCACCCTGTAAGCGGGATCGAATACTGAGTTATTCAATACACATCTTCGAACTATTTTGAGCTATTATCCATTTCGGAGGCTTGAAATAGTTTACTTCACAAACACTTCGTTTGTTAGTTTCTATGCTTCAGAAACCTGTTAGCGTAATCTTTTACACCAACAGAGGGCTTCCAGGAAAACCCACGAAGAGTACAGAAAAGTAAAGATAAAGTAAATGCGATTCAAAGCTAGGCTTAGTGGTTGATTTTGTTGGGGGGCTCTGAACAGGCTTCGCCTCTATATTTATAGGGGCTAGACCTTTAATCTAATCTGCTATAATTTGGCTGAATAGAAATAAACAATTAACAGAATCGGGTCTAACTCTATCTCTGCCCGAAGTGAGCCTTCGGCCAAGCCTGCCGAAGCCTGCTTCTTGGGTCGAAGCTTCGGCGGGGTGGGCCTACGAAGGCCTCCTGGCCGAAGGCTGTGGGCTGGCTAGAAGCTTCTAGAGCCCATAGACCAATGGCCCTTTGGCCTTGTAGGGCTTCGGCGTGACCCGGGACTTGTGTATTTTTGGCCCAAATTACCGAAATTGATATTTTCACAATCTTAATCATTGATGCCTTTTTTTGCTATCAACATGATTACCTTTGAATCCCTTCAACCATGATATTACTCTAGAAACACTCCAAGAATCAGCCAAGATGCTGATGAAAAGTATAAGAAACATTTCATCAAACATTTAGAGGGCTACACAGACAACCATTTCAGGCAGAGTTAAATTTCAGAACTGTGATGCCTTGTTTGATCAGCAAAAAAATTAAGAAGGAATCACAGAAATCAGTTGCAACTTTCAAAAATGGATCTTTCAAAACATCCACGACAAAAGTTGTATAGACATCAACAATTAGTTCTGCCCAGAAATCATTAGAAAATGCTGCACAAAATCGAATTGAGCCTGAAAACATACCTGCACCAAGAACTCTGAACTCCATCGCTGCAGTGTTTCTTCTTTGGATCATGAACAGTAGCCAAGTTTGATGCAATGCAGCAAGAATATGGCAGAAATTTGATGGATTTTTTATTTTGGTTGAGCCAAAAGAACAGCCACCTGCCCATGGATATGGTCCTCTATTTATAGGCCAACCAGGGGGTATTTTCTGAAAAGAACCCTTTAGAATTAAAATATTACACAAAGGTCCTATTCCTTGTAATATATTTTCATAATTAAGAAATTCTGAAAAATATACCAAAGGAGTACAATTACTCTAGACACTTACTAAAATTAAACCTAGTTTATTACACAAAGAATCAACACTAAAAGGACTCAATACTATTAAAATCAACAAAACTAGATTTGTGATGGTTTTCAGCAAAAACCAACAAAGCCTCTCAACCTTTCGACTCGTGACACCGCTTTGCGACTCCGAGCTCCAGAAAGCCACTTCCGCTCTCGATCCCCTCGAACCACCTGAATGCTTGCCCTGGCCGCCCTCTCGAAGACCCGGTCGTCACGCCGTCACAATCAATTGTCCGTGCAAGTCTTGCTCGCTCTCTTCGTGCACTCTTGAGATCTTCTCCAACTTCGTCCGGTCTCCCTGATCCTCCGCCATCGAGCTCCCCACTTGACCCTTGATCACTCGCCGTCAACCATTGGTCATCATCTCCACCCTACACATCCAAGACAAGCCAAAGCAAGAACACGATGCACCACCGAAACCCTCGGCAACCAATCCTCTTTTTACATTGAACCGCTCGATGCACTCAACCTGACACACAACAAATCGCTCAACCACTTGATCGATCAAAAGCTCATCCATGTGAATCACTCATCATCCAGACGGAAACCACCCTTGGTTTCACAATATCCCCCTTGATGAGGGCATTGACAACCCCAAGCAAAAACATGATTAGGAATTCAAGTTAAGCGCACAAGTGACAATAAAAACTCATAAAAGAGCAAAAATATGTCACTTAGTAAAAGAGATCTCCCTCTTGGGCAAAAACCTTATGCAAAAAAAAGCATTATAGCAAAAGCATAAAAAGCATCTCAATGCAACATGAAAGCCAATACTCCCTCTTAACCACACAATCCAAAAGCCTCCAAAAGCATCCCACTTCAAGGTGCTTCAGCAAACATGATATGCAATGAATTTTAACTTTTCATTTTTATGCTAGGGGTTATTTGCGTGTCAACCTTATACTAACCGACCAAGACAAGCCTTGGTCAAGCAAAAGACCATCGGAATCTTAAAGCATTGATCTCAGTATACACTACGACGTCTGTTGGAACAATTGTGTTAGTTCCAGCAGGTTTTTATGTGGTGGAGTGTGATGTGGAGAATGAACCTCGAAGGGTTCTAACAGAGGGACAAAGGGCTTATACTGGTTCGGGCCTCTCCTGGGAGATAATAACCCTACGTCCAATTGTGGTGGATTTGGCATGGTATGCCCTAATATAGAGCAATAATTCCAGGGTCTCTTGGCCCCCTGGAGCGTGTGTCCCTGTTACAAGGGCTTGGCCCTGCTTTTATAGGCGCGCAGGCCAAAGGAAAAGACCGGGATGCCCCCTATGAGCCCTAGGCTCACAGGGACAGAGAGGGGAAAAAGGGCTAGCTACGGTACAAAGGTACTTTGCAGCTTTACAGCTTTACAGGCGTGTCAGGCTGCGCCAGGCTTTTGACTAACTAAACGACATACCAGGGGCGGCGGGGCCCCCGGTATGGCCTATACTTAGATATTTCTTGAGCTTCGAAGTAGGGGCCGGAGCCTTTCTGGCAGAGGCTGCGAAGAGGGCTCCGCGGTGCACCCTGAAGGGGGCTTCGAAGCACGCCCCGAGCAAGGCTCCGAACAAGGCTCCAAACTGGGGTCTCGGAGCCTTGACCTCGAAATGGCCTCCGAACTGGGGGCCTCCGAACCGAGGCCTCGAACTGGGGTCCCCCGAACTAGGCTCTCGGAGGTCGGCCTCCGGCGTCCTTCGCTTGGAGGGCGGCCTCCGGCGTCCTGTTCCCGGAGGGCGGCCTCCGGTGTCCTTCGCCTGGAGGGTGGCCTCCGGCGTCCTGCGCCCGGAGGGTGGCCTCCGGCGTCCTACGCCCGGAGGGCGGCCTCCGGCATCGTTCGCCCGGAGGGTGGCCTCCGGCGTCCTACACCTGGAGGGTGGCCTCCGGCAACCTGCGCCCGGAGGGTGGGCCCGAACTGGGGGCTCCGAGCCGGACCCCCCGATCTGGGGGCTCCGAAGCTGCAGGCTCCGAAGGGCACCTTGGGACCTGAAAACAACTCTTAGAGAGAAAACAGGCTCCGACAGCACTGGGCTCTGGGCCGAAGGCTGTCGGAGGCTGACGTCATTTGGCCCCTGTTCAAGGGAAATATATTCCCCCAATAGTAGCCCCTCGCGTGTAGGCCTTCGGGACGAAGGGGTGCGCGCGCCCTTAGGACAAATGACCTGCAAAATACAACTTCGGATAAAACATGCCTTCGGAGCTCGGACCGAAGGTGACCTCGAAAACTGCAGGAAATAAATGCCTGCGCTAGTTTGTCAGAAAGACCTCGGGAGCTCAAACGGCTCCGCAACGGCTAGAAAGTTACCGTTACCCTGCGCTGGGCTGCTTCGCCTTCGCTGGAGGCCCACTTGACGGTGGGTTCGGCCCACGACTGTTGGAATTCTTACCGCGCCTATAAATAGAGGTTTACCGCGTGCAGCTTCGGCACGCCCTCATTTGCTTCCTTCTCACTGCCTTACAACCTACGCTCTCTTCTTCTTTCTAGCTTCGCGTAGAGGACCCTTCGCTAGCTTTAGCCCTTCGCCAGCTTTAGCCCTTCGCGCCGAAGTTCCGCCGAGATGCCGAAGAAGGCCGTGATGAAGCCCTTGGCCTTGGGCCCGAGCTCGAGATCCGCCCAACTGCAAGCGGTAGCGGCTGCAGCGGCGAAGCCTCCGCCTAGGCGGCTGGGACCGAGGGACCTTCGGACGCCCTCCGAAAAGTTCGAGCAGACCTTGGAGATGAGGGCTTCGATCTCGACGGAGGAGTCGGTCCGGAAGGCCTGCGAAGGGAGGGTCGCAGCGAAGATCCAGCTTCGGGTCCAGGAGAAGTCGGAGGCCGTGCCGAGGCCTCGAGCTGACGAAGTGGTGGTATTCGAAGCCTTCTTCGAAGCCGGCCTCGGGCTGCCAGCCGTGGGGATGCTGAGTGAAGTCCTCAAGGCTTACAACCTTGAGCTTCCTCAACTTTCGCCCAACATAGTGGCGAGGTTGGCTGTCTTCGAATGGGCCATGAGGGCCGAGGGCTGCGAGGGCCACGCGGATGTCTTCGTCGCCCTCCACGACGCCAACTGCCAGCCGAAGCCGAGGGAGGGGACAGACCGCGTCAAGAGGGCGCTGGCCTTTGGCAGCGCCAACTTCCAGCTCTGAAGGAGTTCCAGGACACCTTCCCGGCGAGGGCTGTAAACAACAAGTGGTACTCGAAGTGGGATCAGGAGTGGTTCTACGCCTCCGTCGGCGCGAACTCCCCCCTTCGGAGTACCAATGCCCACATCTTGTACCGACGCGAAGGGGTGGTGAAGACCAGCGAAGACATCCTTCGCTCGAGGATCTTGCTGCTCTGGAGAGTGGCGGTGAAGATGAGTATGAGGGACCTCGCGGAGGAGTACATCACCCTCCGGCTCAGCCCCCTCGCGCACTCCTGGCCAGAAGGGCTCTTCCAGGCTTCGGGTCGAGGGGAACTTAGTGAGTTGGCCTTCGACCGCTTCTGTAAGGCTTCGCAATCTTTTTGCCTTTTATACTTCGTAGATTTTTCACTTCTAACTTTATCCTTTCATGCAGCCGACCTCGAAATGAGGACTCCGGAGGAGGTCACCGCGGCGGCGGATCGAGTCGTTGGGACTCCGACCCCCGAGGAGCAGACCCAGCGCCTCGCACTGGTGGGGTCCTGGGAGCGCTGGAACAGAGTATGGACCGCGCTCGACCTCGGAGGGCTCCCTGCTCTGCCGGACTTCGCCCACCTGACTACCTCGTCGGCCGGAGCCAAGAGGAAGAGGGGGGACGGGGACGAACCGGATGCTCTGGGGCCTCGGTGGGAGGTCCCTGCGGCTGAAGTCTCTAACCCGGGGGAGGTTGCGGCGAAGCCCGCAACTACTCCGACCCCAAAGAGGGCAGCGAAGCCCCTAGCGGCGAAGCCTTCGGCGGCGGAGGCCGACGCGCATACTCCCGCCGCAAAGGAGGCCACGGATGCTCCGGCGGCAACAACTTCGGGCGCGAAGGTGGATGCGCCGGCCTCGCAGCGAAGGAGTTGGAGGGCACACTTAGCCCCTCCTTCCTTCCAAGAAATCTCCGACGAAGGTAAACCCTTTTTGCATGCTTCTCTTCAATATGCGGATCTTGACTTGGCTCCCTGCAGAGGATGAAGACGACGCGAGGCCCACCGTGGTGAAGCCGGTAGGCGAAGCCGGATCAAAGCCCGCCGATGCGAAGCCCACGGAAGCTTCGAGCAGCAGCGGCAGTAGCAGCGGCAGCGATAGCGATTCAGAGTCCGAGAGTACTTCGTCCGACGACGAAGGCAGCGGAGGCCGCGAGGTCCCTCGAAGCGACGAAGATGTCGACGTGGTGGGCTTGAGACCCGCCTCGCCGAAGCCCGCGTAGGCGACCGTGGCAGTGGTTCACCCTTTCAAGCTGAGGGAGGGCGTGATGGAGGCGGCGATCCACGGCTTCCATGAGGCTTGTGCTTCTGCGGAGGCAGGGGACTTGGTGGCCCAACATAGTCATTTGGACCCCACGGATCTCTTCGTCAGTTCGAACGAAGTCCTTATGCAGGTGAGCGAAGCCCCTTGCAGCCTCGAACTATATTTTAGCCCTTGGTTAATACTTATGATTTCTTGACTTCATGCAGGCCTTCGCACTGAACGCAGCAGCTTCGACTGCTGCCGACAGGCGGACGGAGCGCCTCGCAAAGGAGAAGGAGGCCCTTCGCCGCGAGGTCTCGGAGGAAGCCGAGAAACGGAGGTGGGCTGAGGCTTCGGCTACTGAGGCGAAGGCTGAGGCCGACAAGGCTAAGGAAGCCTTGGCCTCGGAGATGGCTCGGCTCCGCGCAGAGCTCCAGGCTTCGAAGGACGCCGAAGCTCGGCAGGCGAAGGAGAATGCTTCGCTCCGCCAACGGGCCCAGGGTCTTGAATACTTCGTCGTGGCCAATCTTGGCGAAGCTACTCAGATCCTGACCGAGGTCCTTGAGTTAATAGGGACCGAGTGCCAGGCTCCGAACTTTGGCGATCAGGACCCGATTGGGGACCGTGTCGATTTCTTGAAGACCGCGGCTTCGATAGCGGAGGAAGCGCTGACGGGCTTCGCTCTCATGGCCGGCCGAGTCGCGGGCCAAGGGGTGTTGCACATGCTTCATGAAGCGGGGTGCAACCACCTTCAGGCAGCAACCTCCGTGACCCCGGTGGTCTTCGGGGGCCAGCACATGGTGACCCCTCCGGCTGATGTCCGCGGAGCCTGGCGGCGGCTGCAGGAACCCTGGAAGGAGCAAGGCACGAGGCAGTCCTCGGCCTCTAGAAGGCCCTTCGACATCGCCGATCTAAAGCACCTGCTGTGCCCGACCAGCCTTCGACTTCGACACCCCCGCCTCCGAAGGTGTAGATCTCCTTAGGCCTTTTTGTAATACTTAGCTGCAGGCTTGTAAAACTTTATCAGCTTATTAATATGAATGCGGGGGTTCTTTTATACCTGCCCAGGCTCAGCCTCTGAGTGTAGACCTCGAAGTGCTCGAGGAATCCGAAGGCCTTCGACAGTTGTGGGCAGTCCTCGAAGTAGCTAGGTCCGAAGGTCCCCCTCGGTTTAAGCTTCCGAGGTGGCCTAACGGCGAAGCCATCTCCGACGTAGCTCAGGATTTGCTAGCCGCTGTGAAGACGGAGTACCTTCTGGGTTCTTTGTTTTTACATTCGCGGACGGCCTTAGCGGGTGACGAAACATTAGACTTCTCTGCCTTTGATACGACACCGCCTTCTTCACTAACTTGGAGCGACCTGCAAAGTGGAAGACGAGGTCCACTGGCTTCGGAGCCTGGACGAGCCGGACATGGGAGAGCGGGCTCCGACGAGGCTTCATCCAGCCGAGGGGGCCCTGGCCGAAAGATTGGCAAGCGAGGGATGGGGCCTCGCACATGGTTCTTCTTAGGTTTAGACACAGACTACTCGTAGTTTGCTCTCGAAGTATACCTGTAACACACTTCTCAATTGTCATTTAATGAATGGATTATATTTGCACACTTTGTTTGTATGCTTCGCATTATTTGGCTTCGAACGTTTTAGCTTGTCACGCTTGTCCTACGTATTACATTCACGCACCTCGCATACATGCTTCCCCCCTTTGCTCGTGGCAGCTAGGGACTTAGCCATTGCTGGTGCGGGCAAAAAATAAAGGATGCGAAGGGTGCACTTTTCGGCGGCTTCGACGCATGAAGTTTTATTTGAGCGAGGGCCCCTTCTGGGCTTCGAGCACTTTAGTTTGGTGCGAAGTAGGTCTTCGGCTACTCGGAATTTCATCGAGCGAAGTCCTCCTTTGGGCTTCAAACGTGCTAACTTGGTGCGAAGCAAGGCTTCTGCATAACCAAATTTAGCGAGGCATGCTTCGGCATGCTAGGATTTGGATGCTGTGCGTGAGCGAGGCTCTGAAACGCACTTAGATTTTAGCGAGGTATGACTTCGAGCCGCTTAGGCGTATATTATATGAACACGCGAAGCAAGGCTTCGGAGCGTGTTTGGATAATGAAGCAAGGCTTCAGAACTTGGTCCTGTAATGAGAAGGATATTTGGTTTGGATTCACCGAACCTGTGATAATGTGAGCCACCTTCGACTCTGAGCCACCTTCGACTCTGGGCCACCTTGGACCCGGGGATGCATCAGGCCGAAGCCTGGAATCCCGGACTTGCCGAGCCGTCACTCGGAAGTCTCAAAGCCCACTGCTATGGGCCCGGAGGCGCTGTATAGCATTCGGAGGGGCACTCCGGATTTTGTAAGGAGAAGCGAGGCTTCGGATTTTAAATAAGGCGAAGCAAGGCTTTGGGTTTTTGATTAGGCGAAGTGATGCTTCGAATTTTTCTCAAAAAGATGGGGCAGAAGTTTGCTTCGAAGGCGAAGCTGGGCTTCGAATATATATCAAGTGATCACGACATTGTACATCGAAGTAGTACTTCGGATAGTAGACATACCTCGCAAAGTAGTTGAAGGATGGCCTCGCAGCCCTTAGGGCTTCGGCGACCTTCGACATGTGTAGCGGAGCCCCTTGCTGGAGGGTGGTCTCCGGTATGTGAAGGATGGAGGAAGGCAAAGATGGCCTTCGAGCTGTACCCGAAGCCCCTTGCTGGAGGGGGCACGAAGCAAGAAAGCTTCGAAGCTCCCCCCTCAGGCATACTTCGAGTTGCAGACAGTGGTAGAGAACTTAGCTTCTAGTACTAAGTTCCCCACGGACGGCGCCAACTGTTGGAACAATTGCGTTAGTTCCAGCAGGTTTTTATGTGGTGGAGTGTGATGTGGAGAATGAACCTTGAAGGGTTCTAACAGAGGGAGAAAAGGGCTTATACTGGTTCGGGCCTCTCCTGGGAGATAATAAGCCTACGTCCAGTTGTGGTGGATTTGGCATGGTATGCCCTAGTATAGAGCAATAATTCCAGGGTCTCTTGGCCCCCTAGAGCGTGTGTCCCTGTTACAAGGGCTTGGCCCTGCTTTTATAGGCGCGCAGGCCAAAGGAAAAGACCGGGATGCCCCCTATGAGCGCTAGGCTCACAGGGACATAGACGGGAAAAAGGGCTAGCTACGGTGCAAAGGTACTTTGCAGCTTTACAGCTTTACAGGCGTGTCAGGCTGCGCCAGGCTTTTGACTAACTAAACGACATACCAGGGGCGGCGGGGCCCCCGGTATGGCCTATACTTAGATATTTCTTGAGCTTCGAAGTAGGGGCCGGAGCCTTTCTGGTAGAGGCTGCGAAGAGGGCTCTGCGGTGCACCCCGAAGGGGGCTTCGTAGCACGCCCCGAGCAAGGCTCTGAACAAGGCTCCGAACTGGGGTCTCGGAGCCTTGACCTCGAACTGGCCTCCGAACTGGGGGCCTCCGAACCGGGGCCTCGAACTGGGGTCCCCCGAACTAGGCTCTCGGAGGTCGGCCTCCGGCATCCTTCGCCGGAGGGTGGCCTCCGGCATCCTTCGCTCGGATGGTGGCCTCCGGCACTCTGCGCCCGGAGGGTGGCCTCCGGCGTCCTGCGCCCGGACAGCGGCCTCCGGCGTCCTGCGCCCGGAGGGCGGCCTCCGGCGTCCTTCGCCCGTAGGGTGGCCTCCGGCGTCCTTCCCCCGGAGGGTGGCCCCCGGCGTCCTGCGCCCGGAGGGTGGCCTCCGGCAACCTGCGCCCGGAGGGTGGGCCCAAACTGGGGGCTCCTAGCCGGACCCCCCCGATCTGGGGGCTCCGAAGCTGCAGGCTCCGAAGGGCACCTTGGGACCTGAAAACAACTCTTAGAGAGAAAACAGGCTCCGACAGCACTGGGCTCTGGGCCGAAGGCTGTCGGAGGCTGACGTCATTTGGCCTGAAAATGCTGCACAAAATCGAATTGAGCCTGAAAACATACCTGCACCAAGAACTCTGAACTCCATCGCTGCAGTGTTTCTTCTTTGGATCATGAACAGTAGCCAAGTTTGATGCAATGCAGCAAGAATATGGCAGAAATTTGATGGATTTTTTATTTTGGTTGAGCCAAAAGAACAGCCACCTGCCCATGGATATGGTCCTCTATTTATAGGCCAACCAGGGGGTATTTTCTGAAAAGAACCCTTTAGAATTAAAATATTACACAAAGGTCCTATTCCTTGTAATATATTTTCATAATTAAGAAATTCTGAAAAATATACCAAAGGAGTACAATTACTCTAGACACTTACTAAAATTAAACCTAGTTTATTACACAAAGAATCAACACTAAAAGGACTCAATACTATTAAAATCAACAAAACTAGATTTGTGATGGTTTTCAGCAAAAACCAACAAAGCCTCTCAACCTTTCGACTCGTGACACCGCTTTGCGACTCCGAGCTCCAGAAAGCCACTTCCGCTCTCGATCCCCTCGAACCACCTGAATGCTTGCCCTGGCCGCCCTCTCGAAGACCCGGTCGTCACGCCGTCACAATCAATTGTCCGTGCAAGTCTTGCTCGCTCTCTTCGTGCACTCTTGAGATCTTCTCCAACTTCGTCCGGCCTCCCTGATCCTCCGCCATCGAGCTCCCCACTTGACCCTTGATCACTCGCCGTCAACCATTGGTCATCATCTCCACCCTACACATCCAAGACAAGCCAAAACAAGAACACGATGCACCACCGAAACCCTCGGCAACCAATCCTCTTTTTACATTGAACCGCTCGATGCACTGAACCTGACACACAACAAATCGCTCTACCACTTGATCGATCAAAAGCTCATCCATGTGAATCACTCATCATCCAGACGGAAACCACCCTTGGTTTCACAATATCCCCCTTGATGAGGGCATTGACAACCCCAAGCAAAAACATGATTAGGAATTCAAGTTAAGCGCACAAGTGACAATAAAAACTCATAAAAGAGCAAAAATATGTCACTTAGTAAAAGAGATCTCCCTCTTGGGCAAAAACCTTATGCAAAAAAAAGCATTATAGCAAAAGCATAAAAAGCATCTCAATGCAACATGAAAGCCAATACTCCCTCTTAACCACACAATCCAAAAGCCTCCAAAAGCATCCCACTTCAAGGTGCTTCAGCAAACATGATATGCAATGAATTTTAACTTTTCATTTTTATGCTAGGGGTTATTTGCGTGTCAACCTTATACTAACCGACCAAGCCAAGCCTTGGTCAAGCAAAAGACCATCGGAATCTTAAAGCATTGATCTCAGTATACACTATGACGTCTGTTGGAACAATTGTGTTAGTTCCAGCAGGTTTTTATGTGGTGGAGTGTGATGTGGAGAATGAACCTCGAAGGGTTCTAACAGAGGGACAAAAGGGCTTATACTGGTTCGGGCCTCTCCTGGGAGATAATAACCCTACGTCCAGTTGTGGTGGATTTGGCATGGTATGCCCTAATATAGAGCAATAATTCCAGGGTCTCTTGGCCCCCTGGAGCGTGTGTCCCTGTTACAAGGGCTTGGCCCTGCTTTTATAGGCGCGCAGGCCAAAGGAAAAGACCGGGATGCCCCCTATGAGCCCTAGGCTCACAGGGACAGAGAGGGGAAAAAGGGCTAGCTACGGTACAAAGGTACTTTGCAGCTTTACAGCTTTACAGGCGTGTCAGGCTGCGCCAGGCTTTTGACTAACTAAACGACATACCAGGGGCGGCGGGGCCCCCGGTATGGCCTATACTTAGATATTTCTTGAGCTTCGAAGTAGGGGCCGGAGCCTTTCTGGCAGAGGCTGCGAAGAGGGCTCCGCGGTGCACCCTGAAGGGGGCTTCGAAGCACGCCCCGAGCAAGGCTCCGAACAAGGCTCCAAATTGGGGTCTTGGAGCCTTGACCTCGAAATGGCCTCCGAACTGGGGGCCTCCGAACCGGGGCCTCGAACTGGGGTCCCCCGAACTAGGCTCTCGGAGGTCGGCCTCCGGCGTCCTTCGCCCGGAGGGCGGCCTCCGGTGTCCTTCGCCTGGAGGGTGGCCTCCGGCGTCCTGCGCCCGGAGGGTGGCCTCCGGCGTCCTACGCCCGGAGGGCGGCCTCCGGCATCGTTCGCCCGGAGGGTGGCCTCCGGCGTCCTACACCCGGAGGGTGGCCTCCGGCAACCTGCGCCCGGAGGGTGGGCCCGAACTGGGGGCTCCGAGTCGGACCCCCCGATCTGGGGGCTCCGAAGCTGCAGGCTCCGAAGGGCACCTTGGGACCTGAAAACAACTCTTAGAGAGAAAACAGGCTCCGACAGCACTGGGCTCTGGGCCGAAGGCTGTCGGAGGCTGACGTCATTTGGCCCCTGTTCAAGGGAAATATATTCCCCCAACAACGTCCCAGTTCTTACCAAAGTGCTATGTAAGCAGTCCAGAACAAAGTAGTGTGACAAAGCAAACCCACCTGGATCTTTTCAATTTTAGCACACAACAGCATGAATATCATTCATTTTCATTTTCATTTTCATTCATTTTTCATTTTCATTTTCATTCATTTTTGATGAAATCAAGTTGCATATTAGCATCCAAGTGAAAAGGACCTAGCTATCAGGTGTGTACAAGATAGCAAAAGCACTCAACCCATTCAAGCTAGTTTCTAGACTAAGTAGTGATCATTTTCAAATTTTCACAAATAAAAGTCATGCTCATGACAATTATCAGATGAAAACATGCCAAGTACCGTCAACAATATTATAGACAATACTACAAAGTTTTAACAAAGCATGTACTTGTAAAAGCAATTAATCATATGACAGAAGTTCATGCAATGCTACACAACTCCCCCTCAAAACATGCTAGAAACTCTCGAATGCTCAATGAGAGGGTGAGTTAAAAACTTTTTTGGAATCCAGCATCGCAAAAATTGAGAACCAGGCAAAGTAGTAGACTGATCATGCACCGGATATGAACCATGATAAAAAGTGCATGGTCTACCTACAAAGCGTGAACCTAGAAAATGACGAGGTCTCCCAACCTATCGAGCATCAAAGCCTCTTACACGTTGTCTATCACCATATGAAGCATGGTGTACACCACGAGGGGCATAATCACTCACAAAATCATGTGGGGCCTCAAAATCAGGATAAGAGCGAAAAGCAGACTCATGCATACCTAAAGATTGGTAATGCATGTCCTGAAAGCTCATAGCAAAAGACCGTCACTCATCCCTGATACGACGAAAGCAAAACCCAACCAAGTGACCCACCAGATGACAATAGGAGCAGTGATACACTCTCTTGGGTGTGTGAGCATGGGTCTCAGGTGCAAATCTCACAGTCCTCTTGGATTTTTGCTGAGGAGGTTCATCTGGGGAACGAAGAGCTTTCTTTGCAGGTTGAGTAGGATTCTTGTCTTTTTGATCAGAGTCTAACTTGGCTCTCTCTTTCTCAAGGGTAGTGGGAGGAGTGAACACAGTTTTGCTCAAAGTGTTTTAAGTAGTTCTCTCATAGCCCAATCCGAGAGCTAACCCTGCCCTGTTAGAACACATTTTTGTTTTAGCCAAAAGCAGATCCATCCTACCCTTCCCTTCAGTGCATTTTTCCACCACAGAGAGAAGATAGTCATTCTCACATTTCAATTTTTCTACTAGCTCTCTAGCAAAGCTAAGTTGGTCCTTAAGGGTGATGTAGGTGGGACACGCCGTGTGCACATCCTTAGAACACTCAGCACTCTCCAATCTAGCCTTAAGTTCATCAACATGCCTATCTCTCAAATTAATGCTTTCAACAAGTAAAGGACAGTTTAGGCATTCGTTAATGACTGCAGGACTAGACTGCACCAACAAAAGCTGCTTTTTAGTTAATTCAAGTTTTTCAACATTTTGAGCATGTATAAAACGCAGCTGAGCAAGTTCATTCATAACAGTAAGACATGACTCAAAATCGGCATCATCAGACTTAGATTTCAAAATTGCAAGTTCAGTGGAAATAGTTTCATGTCTGAGTTTTAATTCTTTTCGCTCTTTAGCAGCAAGTTTAAGTAATCTATCCTGAGAACAAACAACATCATACAATTCATCATTTTGAACAAGAAGCTGATCACGAGATAGATATACCTCGGAAGTGTCGAGCTCGTCGCTGCTGGCGTTGCCGTTGACCGCGAAGCAAAGGTCGGTGAGGTCCATCATCTTCTTCTCCTTCTTCTCCTTCTTCTCTTTCTTGGGAGGCTCCTCTTCCTCCGAGCTTGGCTCCTCGTTTGACGTGCTGTCAATATCGTAGAGGGCGGCCACAAATGCTCTGGCTACTCGTTTAGCCACTTTTCCGCATTTCCCTTTAAAGTAATGTTTCTTGTTCCACTTTTGGTGCTTGTGCTCATTTTCATTTTTCATTTTCAATTTAGGGCAATTCGCTTTAATGTGAGACGTATCTCCACATTCAAAACACCCCTGTGACCTCCTCTCCTTTGGTCTCGTCTATCATTGTAGAAGCGAGTGAACTTCTTGACAATGAGAGCTAGCTTCTCATCATCTAGAGCATCCACTTGTTATTTTGTGACAGAGACAAGGGAGGACAAATCAAAAGCACCAGAATAAGCACAAACTCCAGAAACGCCAGAAAAATTACCTCCAAATGAGGTACCACTGCCAGGACTGGAAACCAAAGCAATCGAAGGCAACAATGCGTTTCCAGTTGTCGGTCGAGATGCCTTGGCAATCTCGGTGGACTTAAGCTTACTAAAGAGTTCGTCGTAAGTCAGAGTGTCAAAGCTTGCCGACTCTTCAATACTAGAGATCTTCACCTCCCATATGCTACGATCAAGAGCATAGAGAAGTTTGATCGCCCTATTGTGGTCAGAGTAAGCCAAAGTCGCAGTGGAGCGCAAATTACTGACAATTCCATCAAAATGCGCAAACATGGCATCTATAGATTCTCCAGGGCCTTGCACAAACATTTGGTATTCTTGATTATAAGTGCTTTGCCTCCTAGCCTTAATTTGAGTAGTGTCCTCTTGAAAAGTTTTCAAAGTGGTCTTGTTGGACCAGAAACGGTGACTAGAGGGGGGGTGTGAGTGGGAGCTTTTAAAATTTCATACTAAAAATAGCCTTCTGTTTTAATTCTGTCTTCTGTGGAACAGGCTTCAAACACACCCTTCAAAGTTCTGGTTCAGAGGTATTTCACAACTCTGAAACCAGTCTTCACAAGGAGCAATCGTACGAAGTCAAGAAGACTTCGCTCCACCCACAACACCAAAAACTCAACTCTACTAAGTCAGTGTAGGCTACGCACACTAGGTGCCTTCGAGCAGACTTCGCACTTCACCCTTCGCAACAGTAGACTTCCCTCTGAGGACTTCGACCAAATACTCTGCACTAGCAAGTTGTACTAGGCTTCGTATTTCGAAGGCCGAGACGTACACCGATCACACTGTGAAGAGGACTTCGACAAGGGAAGAAAACGGGCTTCGATTTAACCCAAGGATAGTGCTTCGCTAGTAATCAGAGAGGTCTAGCCTCCAGTTTACATAGAGCGAACAGACACTGAAAAACACACTTCACATGCACAGAACACTCCCGTACTTCTTCAAAAACACTCCAGTGCAATAAACTCAACACAGGAAGAAGTGAGGCACAAAGAGATCAATACATGTAGTGCAAAGTACGCATACAAGTTCAAACAGTAAATGAAAACAGAATCAAAGTTTCATTGCTTGAACAGGGAAAACAAAATGAACTCACAGGAAGAACACATAGAGAAATGGCGGCTAGCGCAGGAGTTCTACAATAACTGCTCAAAGTGTTGTTGTTGCCTAGCTAGCCTCCACTATTTATAGGCACAATTCAGCTCTGTGAATAGACTACTTTACCCCTAGGGTTTATTTACACTGGTTTTGTCTCATCAGAACAAGGGGGTACAACTAGTAGTCACTTTATTTGGAGGCTTCTTTTGTCAGCTTCGCAGAGGAGATAACATCAGCTTTTGCGGAGCAGACACGGTCATCCTTTTTAGTCTTGGAGTCTTCTGAAGCCCCCTTCGCACGCGAGGGGTGCGGTAGCTTCGGTGAGAAGCCTTGAGTCTGATGGCCTTCGCTTCACCGAAGTCAGCCTTCGATACAGTGATGGTTTTGAGCTGAAGACATCAAAGCCCTTGAGCCTTCGCGCCATCACCTCTGGAGTGGACCACCATGGCTTAGCAGCTACTCCCAGCTCGACCTCCGTCAGTCCGTGTACCAAAGCCATGCATGGCCGAAGTACCTCAAGACAGCCACACTCCGAAGCCCCACCTTCGAAGTACCACCCTTCGAGGTCCCTCCTTCGTCCAAGGCCTCCGCATGAAGCATTGCATGAGCACTTCGTTGTAGTGTCTCTCTCCAAGCACACTACTCGACAAACCTCACCCAGACTATGCCTTCGATGCACCTCGACTTCTGAGACCTTCGTCGGGTATACCTTCGAGTGCCTCCCTCTGGAGCACACTTAGAATGCCTTGCCTCATTGCTGAGAACATTGTCCACCATACTCTGAAGTCACTCCATTCGGAGTACCCTTCGAAGTGCCTCGCCTCCGAGGACTTCGGCTCAGGGTACCGTCAGCCGGAGCCACACTCCTCACTCACTGCCTTCTCCTGGCGCACCTTGACCCGATGACTGACCTCGACCCCTCGCAACCTTCGTGACCGAGCTCCCCGCTCGCCTGGCATCAAGCCTCCCGCTTGACCTAGATTCACCTGCTGCGAACCATCCATCACCTCCGAAGTCACCTACGCACCACAGACAAACAGACAACTATATCTAGTACCCCAGAGACCTCTCCGGGTAAGCAACCTCCAGCACACACTCTGGTGTACCGCCCAGTCAACGTGTACTGTCGGACCCCTCCGACAGGCACACTCCGCTGCAACAGCTGCAGTAAACAGACCCAACGAACCCTTCGGTGAAACCACCTCCGAACCTCTTCAGAGGGACCCCTTCGAATCAGAGGATAAAATCTGTCAATCACTCATCACAGACCTCGAAACCAACCCTTGGTTTCTCAATCTCCCACTTGATGAGTGCATTGACAACCAAATTCAATTTCAGGAAAATTTGAAAAATTTCAGCACACAAGTGACCATAAAAACTCAGAAACGAGCCAAATCATGTCACTTGACAAAAGAATTTTCCTCCCCCTTTTTCAAAAGAGTAAAAACCCCTTCGGCAAATCTTTCCCTTTTCAAGATAAAAACTCCCCCTGAGTTATTTTCCCCCTTGCTACAGAGAACTCAAAAATTTCTCCCCCTTTAGCAATGCAAGCATCAAGGAGCATTTAACAGATGCACATCTTCGAAGTAGGAAGAATTACAAAGACATATAAAGCAAAAATATGCCAACTTTAATACCAATTTTCATGTGCTCAGCTCAATTTAACATTCTCTAAAAACATGATGACAGCATGTGATTTTATCATTTTGAAATAAAATCATCACCACTCAATAAAGATAACTAGATAAGTAAAAACAAGGACCGCGCAAAGCTAGTCAATTTCTACTTTAGACAGACAAGTCCAGTTCAAGTGAAGCATTGAAAGCAAACTTGATGAACACTGAATTTTTGTTGTTCTTTTCATAATACTGGGGGTTATTTGTTTGTCTACCTTATACTCTCCAATCAAGCCAAGCCTAGGCACGAAAGCCATCAGAAGCTTAAGGCAGTGATTTTGGCACACACTACACTATCCCAGTTCACACCAATGTGCAATGGTAAGCAGTATAGAATAGACCAGTGCGACAAACAAACCCACCTGTATCTTTTCGCTTGTAGCATGCAAATCATGGAGTTTTGGATTTATAATTAAGTGAACAAATTGTTTAGCACTTGATGAATATCCATGAGTAAGTAATACAATTTTTCAAGTTGCAATGTTTAGCATCCAGAGAAAAGGAGTCTTGCTATCAAGCAGATAAAAGATAGCTAAAGCAATCCTGTCTAAACATGCTAGATACAAGACTAAGCAGTGAGCAAGGTTTGATTTTGGAAAGAAAAATCATGCACAAAATGTTTTGGACATATTAAATAGAGCTGAGCTGACATGATTCATGAATTAAAATCAAGCATATAAGTGCAAAAGATGTAAATGCAATTTCACACATAATGAGCATATACAAGACAATCAACACTGCTCCCCCTCACAAAATACCATAAGGGTGACAAACAACAAGTTCCCCACGCAATTAGGCAAAACGAGAAGTATCGAGGGGTTTTGTGAAAATATCGGCTAGCTGGTGTTGGGTATCAACATATTGAAGTTCAATATCACCGTTCTCATTATGATCTATGAGAAAATGATATCGCACATCAATGTGTTTGGTTCTGGAATGCTGAATAGGGTTGTTTGCAATACAAATAGCACTAGTGTTATCATAGAAAAGTGGAACACTCTTATAATCTAACTCAAAATCCCGCAAAGTGGAAACCATCCACACGATCTGAGAGCAACAGCTAGCTGCAGCAACATATTCGGCCTCAGTCGTCGATTGTGCAACACTAGACTGTTTGTGGTAAGACCAGCAAACTAGTGAAGTACACAGAAAATTACAAGTACCGGAGGTACTTTTCCTATCAATCCTACACCCAGCAAAATCCGTATCGGAATAACCTCGAAGACACAAAGAGGAAGACGAAGAATACCAAATGCCGAATTCTAGGGTATGTTTGAGATACATGGGAATGCGCTTTACCGCTTGGCGGTGCGAAGCACGAGGTGAAGCCTGAAAACGAACGCACAGACACACTGCGAAGTGTATATCTGGCCTCGTAGCAGTCAATTAGAGGAGGGAGCCGATCATGCTTTGGAACTCCTTCTGATCTACGGCTTCTCCATCCTCATCAGGATCCAATGCTATAGATGTAGCCCTTGGAGTGGCGAGGGGCTTCGCATCAGCCATGTCGAACTTCTTGAGCTAGTCCTTGGTGTACTTTGTCTGGTGGACAAAAAGTACCTTGTTTGCTTTGCTTTATTTGCAAACCAAGGAAAAATGTGAGTTCGCCCATCATGATCATTTCGAACTCCTTGCTCATGGTATTTGCAAACTCGGCAACCAAAGCATGAGAAGAGCCACCAAAGATGATATCATCCACATAAATCTGGACTAGCAGGAAATCTTTGCCATGCTTGAGACTGAACAGGGTTTTATCAACATATCCCATCAAATACCACCGCTCAAGCAGAAAAGACTTAAGTCTATCATACCATGCCCGAGGGGCCTGCTTGAGTTCATAAAGAGCCTTATGAAGTTTAAGGACTTTATGTGGGTATTTGAGGTTTTCAAAACCAGGGGGTTGTTTTACATAAACATATTCGCCTATGAAGCCATTAAGAAATGCACTTTTGACATCCATTTGATAGAGTTTGAATCCCCGAGATGACGCAAAGGCAAGCAAAATCCTAATGGCCTCTAGACGTGAAACAGGTGCAAAAGTTTCATTAATTTCAATCCCTTCTGTTGGGGGAAATTACTTCATTTTCAGGACTTAGAGATTAATGACGCGAAGGCTCTAATGAGCTCCGAAGCTGGGGGGCGCTTGTTCGGAGGCAGAAGCGTCAGGTCGAAGGGTGCATCAATGCGAAGCCCTGATGAACCCTCCAAACGGCAGATAAAGGCTCCGAAGTTGAGCGACAAGATTGATAAGATGTTTGGCTTATCCATCTACCTTATAGTTCTTTACCTTTTATAACCTTGTTCCTGGCGCCGAATAGTTTCCACTATGTCGGTTGTAATATGGGGGTCGTTAGGTCTTCTCCTTATACATTTTTTCCTATAAATACCCCCCTCTACACCCTGTAAAGAGGACGGAAAACAAGTTGTTCAACACACATATTCGAACTGCTCAAGTTATTATCCAACTCGGAGGCTTGAGGCAGTCCTAAAACACAAGCTCTCTGTTTGTTCGTTCTTGATCTCAGAGAAACTGTTGGTGTAAACTTTTACACCAACAGTTGGTGCCGTCCGTGGGGAACCAAGTTCTAGAAGCTTGTTCTCTGCTGCTGACTGCACTTCGAAGAGCACTTACGGAGGGAGCCTCAGAGTCTCAAGACTCCACGCACCCTTCGGTTAGGGGCTTCTTAGTGCAGCCCGAAGGCCTTCACTTGACTTCCCGAGTCGTTCAAAGTCCTCCATCTTCAGACCTCTTCGTGGCTAGTTATGCCTCCGAAGCGAAGCTAGGCCGCAGGTCCCCTCCGAAGGTCCCCTCGGACTGCAGGAGCGAGGCCCTCTACCGCTCCAGCAATTCCCGAAGACACCCCTGGGCGTCGAGTGCCCAGAGGTCCTAGAGCTCCTCCTACGGTGCTTCAGACTGATTACGCCAGCTCCCAAGACCCGGAGATACCCTCAGAAGAAGACGAAGGCCTTCCTGGAACTGAGGCTACTCAATTAGCCAGGCTTCAGGAGGAAGTAGTTAGGTGGAGGCAAGAGGCTGCCGATCGCCTCCGCACTCAAGCCTCCACCGAGACTGCCGGAGGGCCTCAAGACGGTGGTGCTCACAACCCCCTAGAAGTTATCCAAGTCCCGGAGGAGGCCGAAAACGCATCTTTCGATGATGAGACCCCACTGCACCCGGACTTGCAAAGAGTCCCCTTTGATCCCAGGTTCAAGGCTTCGAAGTTGCACAAGTACTCTGGTGGTTTAGATCCCGGAGAG
Organism: Zizania palustris; assembly: GCA_019279435.1. Lineage (NCBI taxonomy): Eukaryota > Viridiplantae > Streptophyta > Magnoliopsida > Poales > Poaceae > Zizania > Zizania palustris. The sequence goes on along the minus strand of JAAALK010000082.1, from coordinate 78,085,556 downwards.
TTTGCTCGCTCATATGCCTTGGCCATAGAGGCAAGCGGAGGGGTGCGCAACACGATGGCGAAGTGTTTCCCCCTCACTCTCGAGGGTGTGGCACTTCGATGGTTCTGGTCCTTAAAACCAGGATCGATCAGGTCCTGGGAGCAGCTAAAGAAGAAGTTCGTAAGCAACTTCCAGGGTACCTTTGTGGCCCCGATGTCCACAGGATGTTTGTTCCAAGTAAAGCAGCGGGCAGGAGAAACACTCTGTGAATACTTCACATGCTTCGCCCACACCAAGTAACAAATCAAAGGCCTGTCTACCTCTTCGATAGTCGACGCTGCTCGCAAAGGGGTGCTAAACCCCGACCTCCTCAGCAAACTCCACCGGAAGCCGGTGACATCTGTGGCACAGCTCATGGCACACTTCGAACAGTATGCCAAGGCAGAGGAAGGCTGTCTCCGGCGGACCGGAGCCCCCTCACCTGTTCTCCGAGAAGTCAAGACGGAACCCGAAGCCTCAGCTCCTCCGCAACCTCCTCAAGATAACCGCTTCAACGAGCACAGGAGAGGGAAGAAGCATTTCCGTTCAGAGGTGCTAAACATTACGCCATCGGCCCCGAAGGCACCTGCTAATTTCCAGCAGGTACAGAACTTCAAGGCTGCGACCCCAAGACCTTAGGAGAGAGTGCCAGGTAGGCACCAGAGTTTTTTCTGTTGTGTGCATGGTGAAAACAGAAGCCATGACACGAAGGACTGCAAGTCGGTATTAACCCTTTGGGGCGAATACCTAGGACGAAGTACCGGGAGGGGAACTTCAGATCGAGCCCCACCGGCGGCGCGGTCGGAGCCTGTGCAGATCGTGGCCCGAGCCGGTGTCCCAAAAACCCCCATGCGACTTCCGGTGGCCAATATTATGCCACCACCGAAGCAGGAAGACCCACAAGACCGTGGCAAAAGGGTGGTCCTGCCCATCTCCGACGGGGGGACCCTCGGCAGCATGTCAAAAAGGCAGCGGCGTGAAATTCCCTCATGCCGTAGGGGTAAAATTCCCTCATGCCGACCCCTTGGTCATTTCCACAGACATAGCAGGGGTGGAGGTTTGAAGGATCCTGGTAGATGGAGGAAGCTCCGCGGACATACTCTTCGTCCAGGCCTTCGATCAGATGTGCATACCACGGAAGCATCTGCTTCCAGCGGCCCGGCCACTTCAAGGGTTCTCAGGACCGCCTCTCGATGCCCTCGGCCAGATGGGCCTCGAGGTTGGCTTCGGAGAGAGACCTCTGGCCAGGATAGAAGAGGTGATCTTCGACATTGTCGACGCCCCATATGCTTACAACAAAATCTTCGGCTGAGGGATGCTGAACCAATTCGGGGCCATTGCGCACGACAATTACCTTTGTCTCAAAATGCCCACGCAAGGTGGGGTGCTTACTATTTCAGGAGACCAAGCTGTAGCCCGGAGAACGGAGTATGGCCATGGGCAGCCGTTGTATCCCAGGCAAGTGCACAACGTGGCGAAAAGCACCGAAGAGATTCCAGAGGCCTCGAACCCTTCGAAGGGGCCCTCTCTCAAGCCAAGCCCGGAAGGTGATGTTGAGTCAAGGATAATTTCGAAAGATGGTAAAGAATATCCAGTGCAGTTCGGCAAAGGGCTATCCCCGGAGATAGCCGCCTCGTTGGAAGAAGTCGTCAAGCAAAATCTGGATGTCTTTGCTTGGACCGACGAAGACATCACCGGGGTCGATCGAAGCATCATCGAGCATAGCCTGCTCGTCAACCCGAAGGCCAGGCCAGTACGCTAGGGGCTCCGCAAGCTGTCAGCGGAAAGAGCAAGCCTCGCCAAAGCCGAAGTAGAAAAATTATTAAAAGCTGGCATCATCAGGGAGGTAGCCCATATCGAGTGGTTGGCTAACCCTGTTTTTGTAAGGAAGAAGGACTCGAACAAATGGCGCATGTGTATTGACTTTACTTCATTAAATAAAGCATGCCCACAAGACCCCTAGCCGATGCCCCGAATAGATCAACTGGTGGATTCCACTGCAGGCTCCGAATTGCTAAGCTTCCTCGACGATTATTCTGGGTATCATCAAGTCTGGCTAAAACGCGAAGACGAAGCCAAGACAAGCTTTATAACTCCTTCCGGAGTATTTTGTTATGTAAGAATGCCTTTTGGCTTGCGGAATGCCGGAGCCACCTTTTCACGGTTAATAGCTAAGGCTCTAGGTCATCAAATAGGCCGAAAATGTCGAAGCCTATATGGATGATATTGTAATAAAAAGTACCCAAAAGCACCAGCATAGCCTAGACCTAGCTGAAACATTTGAGAGCCTCCGAGCATGTGGAGTACGCCTCAACCCGGAAAAATGTATATTCAGAGCACAAGCAGGGAAGCTACTAGGGTACTTAGTTTCGAGCAGAGGAATCGAAGCTAGCCCAATGCAGATAAGTGCATTGCAAAGAATGGCTCCGCCAGAGAATTTGAAACAAGTACAGAAGCTAGCAGGGAGGCTCGCAGCCCTTAGCAGGTTCCTGGCCAGGTCAGCAGAACGAAGCCTCCCAATTTTCAAAGCACTAAAGGGGTCCGAAAGCTTCAGTTGGACACCGGAATGCCAGAAGAGCTTCGATGATATAAAATCATACCTCAGAAGATTATCAACGCTCACTATGCCCCTTTCAGAGGAGACACTGCTCCTATATCTTGCAGCAACAGGCTCCGCAGTAAGTGCAGTATTAGTCCGAGAAGTTGACCTCAAGGGAAAGATGGTACAAAACCCATTTTATTTTGTGTCGGAGGCGTTGTCCGGAGCTAAAATCAGATACTCCGAGCTCGAGAAATTTGCTTATGCCTTAGTAATGGCCTCGCGAAAGCTAAGGCATTATTTCTTGGCGCATAACCTGATCGTCCCTACCTCGTATCCTCTAGGGGATATGCTCCGGAACAAAGACTCTACAAGAAGAATTGGAAAGTGGGCTGTTGAGCTAGCCCCATTCAGAATCTCCTTCATGGCAAGAATAGCTATCAAATCTCATATCATAGCTGACTTTGTAGCAGAGTGGACTCCATCTGCCGTTTGGGCACCAGAAGAATCCTCCGAAGGTTTATGGACGATTTTTTCTGATGGAGCTTATGAAGCATCCGGTGCCGGAGCAGGGGCCATCATAATATCACCATCGGGACAGAAGGCTATGTATTCTGCGAGGCTCAATTTTAGAACCACCAATAACATCGCAGAATACGAAGGAATCCTGCTAGGCCTCCGAAAAGCTAAAGATTTGGAGCCGCAACGATAATGATTAAGACAGATTCCCAAGTCGTCGCGAGGCATGTTGATAAAAGCTTTCAAGCAAAGAATCCACAGATAGCACAATACCTTGAAGAAATCCGCAAGGCTGAAGCAGCATTCAGAGGATTTACGGTTCGAAGTATCCCTTGAGCAGAGAATCAACTCGCATATATTCTTGCAAAAGCTGCAGCCAGAGCGGTAGACCTCCCGGAGGGGGCTTTCTACGAAGAGCTAGCGTAGCCCTCAGTTGTTCTGTTACCCTCTTCGGAAGTACTGTGCATTCCAGCAGCAGATTGGCGGGCTCCAATTATGAACACGTTGCAAAGTAGCATAGACCATTCAGAAGGTCCAGAAACCCGAAGGTTGCAGGCAAGAGCACGAAATTACAAGCTTGTCAACGGAGTATTATACAAAGCTGGCGTGTGCTCACCTCTCCTTCGATGCATCTCCCAGCCCGAGGGTCAAGACATACTTCGAGACATTCACGAAGGGTTGTGTGGAGGTCACCTAGCCCCTCGTGTGCTAGCTGGCAAAACACTTCGGCAAGGACTTTACTGGCCAACAATAGTAAGAGATGCGGAGGAGCTGGTTCGAACATGCCAAGGATGCCAGTGGATGGGCAGACGAAGCCACCGTCCGCTAGTCCAGCTTCAAGTCATCGCCCCAGTATGGCCAATGGCTCGATGGGGCATGGACCTGATAGGCCCTTTTCCAATGGCAAAAGGTGGCTTGAAGTTTGCGGTAGTAGAAATCGAGTATTTTTCCAAGTGGGTTGAGGCAGAGCCATTGACCGCTATTACCTCGAGGAATGTCCAAAAATTTTTCTGGCAGAACATTATATGCAGGTTCGGGGTGCCAAGGGAAGTGACGGTGGATAATGGAACCTAGTTCGAAGGTGACACTTTCCAAACATTTTGCGAAGACCTGGGCATTAAGTTGTGCTTCGCTGCGGTACGCCATCCACAATCCAATGGAGCTGTTGAGCGAGCCAATGGGAACATTCTCTCCGGGCTAAATCGACGGATCGTTGGCCTAGCCAAGGGGCTGTGGGTCGAAGAGCTCCCTAAAATCTTGTGGTCCATTCGAACCACTCAAACCAGGTCCACAAGTTTTACCCCATTTAGACTGCTATTCGGAGACGAGGCCATGACTCCCATGGAGCTCAGAGGAGGATCCCTTCGTGTAGTTCAACCCGGAGATGAAGACGAAAGGAACGCTTCGCTAGACTTATCAGAAGAGACAAGGCTTCGAGCTGTCGCCAACCTGACCAAGTACCAAGGCCAAACAAAGACATGGTATGGCCCGAAGGTAAAGCTAAATGAGCTTAAACCTGGTCATCTAGTGTTGCGAAGTGTAATAGCTCCGGGGAAGCTAGGAAACAAATGGGAAGGACCATATGTTATCTTATGCTCAGGCCGCCCCGGATCGTTTAAATTAGCTAATTTAGAAGGGGAAGAGTTGAAGCATGCGTGGCATGCGGAGCACCTTAAGCGTTACTACGCTTAGGGGCTCCTTGTAATCACTTGTAAAAATTTCCTTTCTATGAAATAAAGAGAAGGGTCGAATTTTGCTTGCTCTTCAAATATCCCTTACTCCTGATGGACGCATCAGGAGGACGGAGATGCTTGTAGAGTCAAGCATTTTTCCCAAGACCCAGACAGCTGCCTGCGAACCCTCGGTTCGGGGGATCAGCTGCCATCCTATGGATTCTAGGCTCCGGCTTGTTAGGATCCATAGAAGAGTCTAAGGACTTTAAAAAGAAACAGATTTCTGGCCCCCGGGTACGAAGTATCTGTAAAAGAGCCGAAGGTGGCCATCCTACGGATTCTAGGCTCCGGCTTGTTAGGATCCGTAGAAGAGTCTAAGGACTTTAACAAGAAATAGATTTCCAGCCTCCAGGTACGAAGTATCTGTAAAAGAGCCGAAGGTGGCCATCCTACGGATTCCAGGCTCCGGCTTGTTAGGATCCGTAGAAGAGTCTACGGACTTTAAAAAGAAACAGATTTTCGGCCTCCGGGTACGAAGTATCTTTAAAAGAGCCGAAGGTGGCCACCCTACGGATTCCAGGATCCGGCTTGTTAGGATCCATAGAAGAGTCTAAGGACTTTTAAAAAAAGAGAAATAGATTTTCAGCCTCCGGGTACGAAGCATATGTAAAAGAGCCGAACGTGGCCACCCTACGGATTTCAGGCTTCGGCTTCGTAGGATCCATACAAGAGTCTAAGCACTTCAAAAAATAATAGTAATAATAAAAATAATAATAATAAAAAATGTTTTGAAGAGTCGCGGCATGGTGATACCAAAGTACGGGTGATCAGTGCAATACAAAGCATCTGGTTGTTCGGCATATCATTGTGCCTGGCGAACCCTTTTTCACAATAAAGGATCCACCACCCACAAGGAGGGGTAGGTGGATAGGAACCACGCAAGATACTTTCGAAGCATTTCACATTAAGTCATCATACTTTTACATTAAGAAAAGTTTTGGTCCAAGCCTAGGAAAAATCGATGACCCCTTCGGCTACTCGATCCTTCGGAGCTCGAAGCCGTCACCTTGGTCCTCTTCGTTCGAACGCTTCTCTTCTTCTTAAAGGCTCGAAGTTTCTTTCGCTCTTCTTGAAGCTCGGCCCACGTCAGGAGCCTTTTGGAGTTAGCTTCTGCAGGGTCTTTAGTTTGGTACTCCGAATCGGACCAGTTCATATGTTCAGAAGACGAGGATGCCTTCTCCTTCTCCTCTTCTTTAATATAAGCTAGGACCTCTTGAGAAATTTCAAGGGTTATCTCCCCTTTGTCTCCGCGAGGAACAAAGAAGCGAGAGCGGCGGTAGGGCCTTAAGCTCTCGAGGCTTGCCCACTCCTTTCGAAGCTCGCTGGTAATTTCCAGTATTTCGAGGTCAGGGTTCGAAGGGCATGACAAAACCTAAAAAGAGCAGAACACCCAAAACAAGCTTCTTGTTTATAACTTTTCCTTTAATAAAAGAGGCTTTACAAGACTTCGTGTACATAATAACCCTAAAAAGCTAGACCTGCGGGTCGGTTGGTGGAGCAGGAATGACCGGAGCTGGCGAGGCAAGAAGTGGTGGCCTTGTTTGCGCCTGCTTCTGCCGGCGGGCCTCGTCGATCCAAGCTTTGGCCGCAACCTTGTGGTCCGTCTTCCAAGTTGATCGGAAGGCTTCCCAGGCCAAGGCTACGTCCGAAGATGGGCGCAGCAAGTCGTCGGAGGCGAAGCTTCCAGGGGTCGAGCCCCCGACTGAGCCGAGGGGGATCTAAAGAGACTCAAGGTGACGAAGAACCCCGATGCCCGCGCACTGCCCGGAGATTTCTCCGTACCGGACGCCGGAGTTCATCATCAACGACGAAGCCACTTGGATCCTTTTCAGCTTCCGGTCGAGAGGCTCGTGGGTCGCAACAGAAGACGAGGGGCCCATAGTGCCGAAGTACTCCAAGGTACCCTGAAGGGCTTCCAAGGTACGCTCCGCCATACTAGTGTTCTTCTTCTCCGCTGCTTCCAGCCCTGCAGCAGTTGCAGATATCTCGGCCACCTGGAGCATTAAGGAGCTCTTCTGGGCCATCGCCTGGTTAAGATCTCCTTGGAGCTCCACCGATTGAGCACTCGAAGCAGTCGCCGCTTGACGGAGCCTTTCGACCTCCGCCCGGAGGACGACACGCTCAGCTTCGACCTCTTGGGCCGAGGAGCGAAGCGTGTCGCTATCTTGTCTTGCTGTCCGAAGAGCTTCGTCGGCCGCTGCCCTAGCCCTCCGTTCCACTAGGGTTTCTTCCTCCAGCCTGATGGATCTCTCGTTGGAGTCATTAAGAGCGGCCTGGAGGGTGGTAACCTTCCTTTTGAGTCAGTTGATTTCGACCTCGTTGGAAGTCGCTGCCGCTTTAGCAAGGACAAATTGCTGCAAAAAAGCAAGTAAGCACCGAAGTATTTATGATCACTAATTCGAAGTAGCTATGGTGTTTTTTCATACCTGAAGGGCAGCCCTTTCGAGGGCTGTGTTATGTGTCGGATCCACAACCTCGCTCAAGACGGAGACCAAGTCCGAATTGGCGATATCCTGGCTCTTCTCTACCAGGGGCTCCATGAGCCTTCGGAGGCCTTCCCGCTGCTCCAAGAACGGAGCCAGAAGAGGAAGCCAAGATAAGGCTTGTCGGTCATCGGCCGCGGCCTCATCCTCCGAATTGCCGACGGAAGTCGGCACGAGGCCAGGAAGAAGGCCGAGGCTAGATAAGCTCTTGCCTCTCCCCGGCATGAAGGCAGGCACGGTGGGTGAAGCAGGAGCACCCCGGTCGTCGGTGGCTACCCCTTCGACCAGAATCGCGGTAGCAGAGGCAATCTCAACCGTCGGAGCCACCACCACCGGAGCAACCTCTGTCGCCAAATCTGCTCCAACGGGTGCATTCTGCGTTGCCAAGCATGGAGCCTCCGAAGGAGCAGGGGGGTCCACCTGGGTCGCGACCCCCGAAGACGGTGGGACTTCGGGCGCCGCCGGAGCATCGACGCCCTTAGAGGTACCTATTTCGTCAACAAAATTGGTAAGCATATTACAAGGAAAAGTTGCAGGTATTAGCCAAAGCAGGAGCTTCGAGTAGTACCTTCGGAGGCCTCGTGGGGCAGGATCACCGGATCCTCCAGGACGTCGTACATCTGGAGGATGTCAGCAAAGTCATCTCCCAAGGCCCTTTCTTCCGCATTCCTTGCCGGAACCACGACTTCCGTCGTAGCCACCCCGGGTGCGGGCAAGTTGGGAGTGGTAGAGCTCGACTCCAGGTGTAGGACGGCGGGAGCCGGAGGAACCGGTGAGTCTACTTCCACTACCTCCCTAACAGAAGTTCCAAGGGGGACATCCCCTAGGTCCTCGTCGTCGGCCAGGAGGTAATTCTCGAAGGCCGACACTGTCTGAGCATCGGAGTCCTCCAACTCCTTGGAGGCTGAGCTCCGGGCGTCCAGTGACGAAGCCGACAATGTCAGGGCCAGCTGCCGAGGGGGCTTCACTGTTATCTTCTTCTTGGACGGCTGCTTGCTGGCTTTCTTGGGCGGCTCAGCAGCGACCTTCCGTTTTCGAGCGGCTGCTCCAGTCGAGGTGAAGTCAGGAAGAGGAGGGGGCTCCATCCCGAGAGCTCCCCACACTCTGTTGCAACGCTCCCAGCTTCCCACTAGCTCCAGCCTCTTTTGTCTTTCAGCCACCGAAGGGGCTCCGAGCACTCGTTCGGTGGCTCGAACTATGTCCTCCGGAGCTAACGCCAAAGGAGCCGCTGAAAGAAAAGAGTATGGTATCATAAGTATAATTGTTTCCTTCATCTAATACAATATTGCAGGAAACGAAGCCTTACCCAGGGTTCGGAGATCTCTCTCCGAGGCCTCTTGAAACACGATCGGTCAGTTAGCTCCGAGAGGAGAGATCCGAAGGGCGATAAACTCTTCGGCCAGATCACACATGCTCATACGGCGAGCCACCGAAGTCAACAACCCTATCCTCGTGGAGAGCAGGCTAGGGTTCGGAGAGATCTCCGCCTCCTTCCGGAACCAAATCTCCTGAAGAGGACCTGCGAGGGGGGAGTCCTCTCCGACTTCGGCGTAAAACCACCGAAGAATCCAGTTGGTGTACCATCTGTCGTTGATGGCCTTCGCAGGGAAGTGAAGAGCGTGCTCCCTTCGCAGCTGGAAGTTGACGCTGCCGAAGGCTATTGTCACCTTAGAGTCCCCTCGGTTGTCCTACGGCTTCGGCTGGCAGATGGCTTCGTGGGTCACGGCGAAGACCTCTGAGCGTCCTTCGCACCCTTCTGCCCGGAGTTCCCATTTGAAGACAGCCAGGCGGGCGACGGCGTTGGGAGACAGTTGAGGTAAAGTAATGTGGAACAAGTCCAGTACCTCCGTCAAGAAGTCTATGGCTGGAAGCCCCAAGCCTGCTTCGAAGAATGCTTCGAAGACTACCACCTCTTCGCTCCGTGGCCTTGGAGTTGATTCTGATCCAGGGACCCGAGTCCTCAATCCGGTGCCCAACTTCCCTTCCACACCCTCTTCAATGGATTCGGCAGTGCTCATAGATCGGCCAATGAGGAAGCTTTGGGGGATTTTCTTCTTGGAAGGCGGACGGAGCCCCCGAGGATTCTTCGGACAGGCGCCACCCGAAGCCCCTGCCATTGCCGTTGCTGCCGAAGCGGCCCACGCTTGCCTCTGCGCAAGAGTACTTGCTGCTGCTGGAGTGGTATGGCTAGTTCTCGCCATTTGCTCAGATGCTCAAAGGATTGAAGGATTGGGGAAAGTGAATCGCGAGTACTGGAAGCGGTAAAAAGTCTCGGGTAATCCATGTCCCTCCTTTTATAATCATTCGTCGGTCGCTACTCTTCGACTGAATTCACACTGCAGGTTCGGCTTCTATCACTGACTAGTGGGTCCAGTAAATGGAACGGCGAGTGACCGCTGTAAAAATCGACCGTTACCTTTTACAACGTAATGGTTACTTGCGCCGTAACGGCTATAATCAGGCGGTTCTTCACGACGTTTGCGCTTTGAAGCAGTTCTCTTTCCTACAACGCGTTCCCATCGCGTAAGGAGCTCGGAGGAGGGGTCCGAACGCTTTGGATCTAATGTCCTCTGCAAAACTGTAATACATCCGAATTCCCTATAAGTCTCAGAATATGAAATATTCCTTCCGTATACTGCCTTCTTTCTAAACAGGTTAACTACAGAGAGGCATATTCGAGGGGCTACTGTTGGGGGAAATTACTTCATTTTCAGGACTTAAAGATTAATGACGCGAAGGCTCCAAAGAGCTCCGAAGCTGGGGGGCGCTTGTTCGGAGGCAGAAGCGTTAGGTCGAAGGGTGCATCAATGCGAAGCCCTGATGAACCCTCCGAACGGAAGATAAAGGCTCCGAAGTTGAGCGACAAGATTGATAAGATGTTTGGCTTATCCATCTACCTTATAGTTCTTTACATTTTATAACCTTATTCCTGGCGCCGAATAGTTTCCACTATGTCGGTTGTAATATGGGGGTAGTTAGGTCTTTTCCTTATACATTTTTTCCTATAAATACCCCCCTCTACACCCTGTAAAGAGGACGGAAAACAAGTTGTTCAACACACATATTCGAACTGCTCAAGTTATTATCCAACTCAGAGGCTTGAGGCAGTCCTAAAACACAAACTCTATGTTTGTTCGTTCTTGATCTCAGAGAACCTGTTGGTGTAAACTTTTACACCAACACCTTCTAATTGAGAATAACCCTGAGCTACAAGTCTAGCCTTGTTTCTAACTACAGTCCCATCCTCCCCTTGTTTGTTTTTGAAGATCCATTTTGTTCCAATGAAATGAACATTTGGTGGAGGATCAACTAAAGTCCAGACTTGGTTTCTCTCAAAATTTTCAAGTTCTTCATGCATGGCATTGATCCAACTAGAATCAGAAAGTGCATGACTAACATCTAAGGGCTCAAAAGAAGCAACAAAAGGAGAATCAATGAAATGAGCATGAGAACGTGTTACCCTTTGATCAAGCTCACCAATGATCTACTCGGGAGGATGCATCCTTTGAACGTGATGTGGAGCCTCGTGGTGAGATCAGTCTCCCCGTCAACTTGTGCGTTGGAGTGGTCCAAGATGACTGATGTCGAGGTAGTTGCTTCGGGACCTTGTGCCGAAGTGGTCGAAGCGGGGTCGGCTTTGGGGGTCGATGTCGAAGGTAGTAGGGGTTCATCCTCGAAATTTCCGGGATCTTCTTCTTCGAAGATGGTCTGCTCCATGTCGTGTTCATTAGCCTGTTCAAAAGTGGAACTAACAAAGTGGGTTGATTCATCAAAAGTCACATCACATGACTCGATGATAGTGTTAGTCTCCAAATTATAAACACGATAAGAATGACCATGTGTAGTGTAACCCAAAAAGATCTCGTTAGAAGAACGCGACTCAAATTTGTCCAAATTTCCACGTTTTAGGATAAAGCATCGCCACCCAAAGACTCAAAGATGAGTAACTTTAGGCTGTCTCCCAAAACACAGCTCATAAGATGTCAAGTTTAAAATTGAGCGCAAGAAAATTCGGTTTGAGATGTAACACGCAGTGTTCATGGCCTCAACCCAGAATTTTCTAGGAGTCCTGTGCTCATCGAGCATCGTCCTAGCCATCTCAACCAAAGTGCGGTTCTTTCTCTCAACAACACCATTCTGTTGAGGAACCCGTAGAGCAGAGAATTGATGTTCTATGCCATGCTCCATGCAAAAGTCAACAAAGAGATTGTTCTTGAATTCAGTGCCATTATCACTTCGAATGAATTTCGATGTACTAGGGAGTTCAGTGAAAAGTCTCAAAGCCAAGCTCCGAAAGTGTGAAAACAATTCATCCTTGCTGGAAAGAAAGAAGACCCAAGAGTAGCGAGAGAAATCATCGACAATGACTAACACATACCACTTGCCTACTAAAGAACTAACCGGAGAAGGACCTACAGTGTCCATGTGGAGAAGTTCTTCGGGTTGTTCAGTCATCACCGTGGTGATTGGTGAGTGTGAAGCGACAATGATTTTTCCATGTCGACATGGAGCACAAACTAAATTATTCTCAAACTTGAGCTTGGGCAATCCTTGGATCAGACCTAGGGCACTCAGACGAGCGAGCAACTCAAAGCTCATATGCCCTAGTCTCATATGCCACTTCCAAAGCTCAGAAGTAGAATGTGCAACAAGACAATGAGAAGAACCATATGACTCAGAAAAATCAGCTCCAAAAACTCTCCCAACTCTAAAGATCTTACAAACCACAACGCCATCAGAATTGAGTACTTGTGAAGTATCGCGATGCAATCGCACTTCGAAGCCCTCATCAAGCAATTGAGATACAGAAAGCAAATTGTATTCCAAGTTTTCAAGCAAAGCAACATCTTTAAGAGTGAAATTCGAGTTGATTCTTACCACACCTTTACCTTTCACTCTACTCCTTCTATTGTTTTTGAAGGTGACATGTTCCTTTTGCTTTGTTGTGGTGAGGCTGGAGAACCATGCTGCATCTCCGGTCATGTGGCGCGAACAACCGGAGTCCATGATCCACGTGCCCTCCAAGCCTCGGTCCGGCGCCTACACATGATAAGAAAATCTCGATCGCTCGGTGCTGGGGTGAGTGAAAACATGACGAGGCATCCAGCACTGAGTGATAAGAGTAGTAGGCACATTAAAAATAGACTGTCTACGCACAGGATAATCAGAATGATGCAAAGTTCGAGGTCTACCTACATGTTGTTACCCAAATGCATGACGAGGTATCCTAATCTGTTGAGGTACAATGCTACTCGCTTGGGGTCTACCACCATTTGGAATATGGTGAACACCTCGAGGAGCAAAACCTCTCCGAGAAGTACGAGGAGCCTCGAAAACAGGACGTGAGTAAAACTCAGACTCATGCATACCACGAGATGGGTAATGCATGTCCTGGAAACTCATCGCCTGAGATCGTCGCTCATCCTTGATGCGACGAAAACAGAACTCAACCAAATGACACACCCGCAGACAATAGGAATAATGAAACACTCTCCTAGGGGCACTCAAATGGGTCATAGGAGCAATCCTTACAGGCTCCTTGGGCTTCTGCTGAGTGGTTTTCTTGGGAGGAATTTTCTTTGCAGGAGGAGTGGTTTTCTTTGGAGTTCGGGTAGGCGTTTTGGCTGATGGAGTGTCTAACAGAGCTCTCTGTTTCTCTAAGGTAGTGGGTGAGGTAAAAACAGTTTTGTTTTCACTGTCTGAAGGAATCCTCTCAAAACTCAATCCTAGAGCTAACCCTGCTCTGTCAGCACACATCTTGGTTTTATTCAAGAGCAAGTCCATTCTACCCTTTCCCTCAGTGCATTTGTTAACCACGGAAAGAAGGTATTCATTTTCAGTCATGAGGTTTTCAGCTTTCTCTCTAACAGTGCCTAGCTGGTACTTAAGAGTTATGCAAGTGTCACACACAGGTTGCACATCCTTAGAACTACCGGCCCTCTCCAATCTAGCCTCTATATCATGAACATGCTTATCACGTAAATTAATGTTTTCACGTAATAAAGAACGGTTCATGCATTCATTTATATTATGAGGACTAGAATCAACCATCAAAAGCTGCTTCTGTGCAGTCTCAAGCTCAGATAGAGTTTGAGCATGTAAAGAACGCAACTGAGCAAGCTCACCCATGAAAACAGTGCAAGATTCACATTCAGCATCATTAACCCTAGACTTAAGCATGGCATAATCAGTAGAGACAGATTCTAACCTAAGTCTAAGGTCTTTTCTATCTCTAGCATCTTGCACAAGCAACCTATCGTGACCAAGAACTACCTCATTCAGTTCATCTAATTTAATTGAAAGCTGGTCATATGATAGTGGTATCTTAGATGAGTCAAGCTCATCGCCGCTATGATCGCTGTCGGCCATGAAGCAAAGGCCGGTGAAATCTCGTCCCTTCTTGTCCTTCTTCTCCTCCTTCCTTGGAGACTCCTCCTCCTCCTCAGAGCTCGACTCCTCAGTTGAGGAAGTGTCGATGTCACTGAGAGCAACAACAAAAGCTCTGGAAGCGGCTTTGGATACCCTCTTATAAACCTTGCCGCGCTTGCCCTTCACAAAGGGTTTCCTCTCCTTTTTATGGTATTTGGGGCGCTCACTCTCATCTCTCTTCTTGAGTTTAGGACAGTTGGCCTTGATGTGAGAAGTGTCGCCACACTCAAAACAACCACTAAAACCACTTCTCCTCTGATCCCATCTCTCATGGTGAAAATGGGTGAACCTTTTGGCAATGAAAGCAAGCTCATCATCATCCAGAGTATCCACCTGCTCCTTAGTGATGGACACCAGGGAGGACAAAGCAAACCATCTTCAAAAACACAAGTGCCTGATGTGCTTGGTTCTGCAGTGATGCCACGGCTAGTGCTAGAAACTAGTTCCAATGGATGTGGCAGGGAGTTTCTATGCACTGCAAGAGATGCCTTGGCAATCTCTGTGGACTTTAGCTTCCTAAAGAGCTCATCACAGGTCAGTGCGTCATAAACTGCGGACTCCTTAATGTTGGATATCTTCACTTCCCATATGCTACAATCAAGAGCATAGAGAAGCTTGATAGCCTGTCATGATCATTGTAAGCAAGCGTCCCATTGGACCGCATGTTACTCACTATCGCATCAAAGCGAGAAAACATGGCATCTATAGATTCACCAGGTGCCTGCACAAACAGCTGATACTGTTGATTTTATGTGCTTTGGCGCCTGGCCTTAATCTGAGTAGAGCCCTCATGAAAAATAGTTAGTGTAGTCCAAATCTCCCTAGCTGTCCTAAGGAGCTGCACCCTATCAAACTGACTCCGACTCAAACCAATGAACAGTATATTTCAACCCTTGGAGTTGGCATTATACTGATCCTTCTCTGTTTGAGAGGTGCGAGTTTCAGGGATGGAATATTGTGAGTCCACAATATCCCAAATTGCATTTCCTTGGCTTAGCAAGTAAGCCTCCATGCGCACCTTCTAGTATGCAAAGTCTGTCCCATCGAACAAAGGTATTTTACTAACTCTATCCATGTCGCCAACAGATCACAAAACCGGTTAAGGTCAACTGGTGATCTTAACCCGCTTGACCCAGGTTTACCTGTTGCGAACTGTCTATCACCTCCGAAGTCACCTGCGCACCACAGACAAACACACAAGTGTATCCAGTACCCCGGAGACCTCTCCGAGTAAGCAACCTCCGGCACACACTCCGGTGTACCGCCCAAAGTACCGACAGGCACACTCCACTGCAACAACCGCTGCAACATGTACTTTTTGGTAAGCTTAAGTCCACCGAGATCGCCAAGGCATCATGTTCTGGAATTGGGAACTCTTTGCCACAATCCATGGCACTAGTTTCTAATTCTAGCAGTGGCACCTCATCTGGAGGTATCTTGTCTGGAGTTTGGGCTTTGTCTGGAGGTTTTGCATTGTCTTCTTTGGTCTCTATCATAAAAGAACAAATGGACACATTGGACGATGAAGAGCTTGCTCTTATAGTGAAAAAGTTCACTAGATTCTACAATGATAGAACAAATCGAAGAAGAGGATGCTCTCGAGGGTGTTTTGAGTGCGGTGATCTTAATCATATAAAAGCAAATTGCCCAAAACTGAAACCAAAAAATGAACATGAACACAAACTCTAGAAAAGAGACAAAAAACCCTTCTTCAAAGGCAAGAGAGGAAAAGTGGCAAAAAGAGTGGCTAGAGCATCCGGGGCTGCATTTAGCGACATCGACAACACCTCAAGTGAAGAGCCAAGCTCTGATGAAGAAGAACCATGCAAGAGTAAAGAAAAGAAATAAAAGATGAAGGACTTCAACGGCCTCTACTTCATCTGAGGTTAGTCTATCACATGACCAGTTACTTGTTCAAAACGATAAATTACATTGTGCAATTATTTCACAAGATAGACTGCTCAAACTTGCTGCTAGAGAACGAAAAGAATTAAAACTCAAAATTGAATCTCTTTCTACTGAACTTGCTTTGTTGAAGTCTAAGTCTGAAATTGCTGAATGTGGGTCATGTCTTTTTGTTATGGATGAACTTGCTCAGTTGCGTCTGATTCGTGCACAAAACCTTGAAAAACTTGAAAATGTTCAGAAGCAACTTTTGGAGGTGGATTCTAGTCCTTGTGTCATCAATGAATGCTTGAATTGTTCTTTACTTGTTGAAAGCATTAATTTGAGAGAAAAGCATGTTGATGAGCTTAAGGATAGAATGGAGACTGCTGAGTGTTCTAAGGATGTGCAGCCATCATGTTCCATCTGGATCATCCTGAAGGACCAACTCAACTTCGATAGAGAGCATGGTGAAAAACTCAAGTGTGAGAATGATTACCTTCTTTCCATGGTAGACAAATGCACTGAAGGGAAGGATAAAATGGATTTGCTTTTGGATAAAACAAAAATGTGTGCTGACAGAGCAGGGTTAGCTCTTGGGTTAGGTTATGAGAGAACTTCACCAAATACCCCAGGCCAAATAGTGTTCACACTACCTACTACACTTAAGAAAGAGAGAGCGTCGTTAGACACTCCTTAGAAAGCCAAAAATCTAACCCAACCTAAAAGGATAATCATTCCACCACCCAAGAAATATTCCAAGCAAAAACCTAGAAAAATTGTGAGGTTTGCACCAGAAACCTATGAACCTACACACAAGAAAGTTTTCATTGCTCTTATTGTCATCGTGTAGGTCACTTGATTGGTTTTTGCTATCGACATATGAAAGATGAACATCATGCTCATGCTTTAAACTTTAATGATTATTCTTCATTTGATTTGCATGATTATGGTTATCATACTTATTCTGATTATGAGGTTCCACATAGTTATATGAGTGGCTATGCCCATCGTGGTTTATATCATGCTTTGTATGATGATAGACCACGTAGGCATTTTGGTACAAACCATTTTAGCAGACCACAATACTTTGTAAGAAGATCTCGTGTTCAGTATGACTTTCATTCTACACAGTCTCTTACATTACCTAACTCTCGAGTAGTTAAGTGGTGGATACCTAGGCATCTTATTTTGAAACCCGACACTGAATACTCGAGATCTCCCGTCTCTACTTAGGGGAGGCATGGAAGGCTGGAGGACAAATGGATCATTGATTCCGATTGTTCGAGCCACATGACCAGAAAGTCATCATGGTTCTCCAGCTTCACCTCAGCCAAACAACGAGAAAACATCACATTTGGAAACAATCACAAAAGTAGAGTGAAAGGCCAAGGTAAGATCAAAATTAATGAAATTTTCTCTCACACTAATGTTGCTTTGGTTGAGGACTTAGGGTACAATTTACTTTCTATCTCACAATTGCTTGATGAGGGCATTGAGGTTCACTTTGGCCGTGATGCCTCTCATGTGCTTGATTCTTCTAGCGCTTTCATTTGCAAAATCTTGAGAGTAGGGAGAGTTTTTGGAGATGATTTCTCTGATTCATTTCGATCTTCTCATTGCCTTTTTGCTAAACCTTCTTCTGAGCTTTGGATGTGGCATAGTAGACTAGGGCACATGAGCTTTGGTCTTCTGGCGAGATTGAGTTCCCTAGGACTCATCCGAGGATTGCCCAAGCTCAAATTTGAGAAGAACCTGATTTGTGGTCCATCTCGTCTTGGAAAAATGGTTGCCGCCTCGCATTCCCCCATAAACATGGTAATGACTGAGCTACCTGGTGAGCTTCTTCACATGGATACTGTTGGTCCATCCTGGGTTAGCTCATTAGGCGGAAAGTGGTACGTTCTTGTTGTTGTTGACGACTATTCTCGTTACTCTTGGGTTTTCTTTCTTGTAAGAAAGGATGAAGTATTCATACACTTTCGGAGTTTAGCATTGAGGCTATTCAATGAACTCCCCGGTGCAATGAAAGCTATTCGAAGCGAAAACGACACTGAGTTCAAGAATAGCTATTTTGCAGAATTTTGCCTTGAACATGGAATTGAACATCAGTTTTCTACACCTAGAGTCCCTCAACAAAATGGTGTTGTTGAGAAGAAAAACCACACACTTATGGAGATGGCTAGGAAAATGCTCAACGACAATAGGACTCCTAGAAAATTTTGGGCTGAAGCCATGAGTACAACATGGTACATCTCCAACAGGATCTTTTTGCGCTCTTTGTTGAATATGACTTCTTATGAACTTTGTTTTGGGAGGAAGCCCAAGGTCACTCACTTTAGAGTGTTTGGATGTCGATGCTTCATCCTAAAGAGATGTAATTTGGACAAATTTGAATCACGCGCATCTGATGGGATCTTTTTGGGCTACTCTTTGCATGGTCACTCTTATCGTGTTTTCAATCTTGAATCTAACACTATAGTTGAATCTTGTGATGTGTCTCTTGATTCTACTTCTAGGAACTTGGAGCAAACTTCAGCAAGAGTTGAGGGGGAGATTCTATCGAAGAGAGAAGCAGTGCTTCATATTCAAAGAATGCATCCTCCTGAACAGATCATCGGCGAGCTAAATGAACGAGTAACCCGATCTCATGCTCATTTTGTTCATTCTGCTTTTGTTCCAAATTTTTAACCATTAGATGTTAGTCATTCTTTGTCTGATGCGAGTTGGATTAACGCCATGCATGAGGAACTTGAAAATTTTGATAGAAATCAGGTTTGGATTCTCGTTGATCCACCCCCTAACATTCATATCATTGGAATAAAATGGATTTTCAAAACAAACAGGGGGAGGATGGGGCTATAGTGAGAAACAAGGCTAGGCTTGTGGATGAAGGGTATACTCAAGTCGAGGGTGTTGATTTTGGAGAAACTTTTGCACTGGTAGCTCGACTTGAGGCCATTAGGATCTTGCTTTCTTTTGTATCATCTCGTGGCTTTATACTCTTTCAAATGGATGTAAAAAGCACTTTCCTAAATGGTTTCATAGGAGAGGACGTGTATGTCAAGCAGCCTCCTGGTTTTGAAAATCCCATGTACCCCCATAGAGTCTTTAAACTTCACAAAGCTCTGTATGGGCTCAAGCAAGTTCCGAGGGCTTGTTACGACCGCCTTAAGACCTTCTTGATTGAGCACGGGTACAAAATGGGCTCAGTTGACAAGACCTTATTCACTCTCATGCATGGCAAAGATTTATGTTGATGATATAATATTCGGTGGTTCATCTCATACTCTTGTCGCCGAGTTTGATAAATTCATGAGCAGGGAATTCAAGATGTCAATGATGGGCGAGTTGACTTTATTCCTTGGTTTGCAAATCAAGAAAAGCAAACAAGGAACATTTGTCCATCAAACGAAATACACTAAACACCTACTAAAATGCTTTGACATGTCAGATGCAAAACCACTTGCTACCCCAATGGGTACTTCTGTTGCACTTGATCCAGATGAACACGGAGAAGAAGTGGACTAGAAGGAGTATCATAGCATGATCGGCTCCCTTCTTTACTTAATGGCTATGAGGCCGGATATACACTTTGTTGTGTGTCTGTGCACTCGTTATCAAGCTTCTCCTAGGGCTTCACATCGTCAAGCTGTCAAGCGCATTCTAAGGTACCTCAAACACACTCTAGAATTTGGTATTTGGTATTTTGCATCATCTTCATTATGCTTGAGAGGTTTTTCTAACGCTGACTTTGCTGGATGCCGTATTGATCGCAAGAGTACTTTGGGGACATGTCATTTTCTGGGTTCGTCTCTTATGTGTTGGTCTTCACACAAATAGTCTAGCATTGCACAGTCTACAGCCAAGGCTGAATATGTAGATGTGGCAAGCTGTTGCGCACATATTTTGTGGATGGTTTCTACTTTGCGGGACTTTGGGTTGGATTTTACAAAAGTTCCACTATTTTGTGACAACACAAGTGCAATTAGCTTAGCAAACAACCCAGTACAACATTCTAGGACCAAACACATTGACGTGCGTTATCACTTTTTAAGAGATCACAATGAAAAAGGAGATATTGAATTGCGCTTTGTCGATACCCAGAATTAGCTTGTAGATATTTTCACCAAGCCTCTCGATGCTTCTCGATTTGCATTTTTAAGGGGAGAACTTGGCATTTTTCATCCTTATGACATCATGTGAGGTGGGGTTGTGTACTTTTGCATATGCTTTTAAAATATGATTAATTGCTTTCACATGTACATGCTTTAGTGTGCTCGTTACATTTCTGTCTTATACTCCTGTTGATTATGCTTAGAATGAATTCATCTATCTATATGTCTTGAGCATGTTTTTTCTTTGTGAAAATTTGAAAATGGTCACTACTAAGTCTAGAAACTAGCATGAATAGGCTAGGGTGCTTTCACTATTCATTACTTACTTGATAGCTTTGTCCTTTTCTTTTGGATGCTCATACGCAACTTGATCTTGTTATGCTCAAATTTTTTAAAAAAAAATGGAAAAATTGAAAAATGAAAAATGACAATGATGAAAATGAAACAGAAAATATTGAAGTTGTGATAAAATTGAAAAGATCTAAGTGGGTTTGCGTAGTAGCACTACTTTGTTCTAGACTGCTTACCATTGCACTTTGGTTTGAACTGGGACATTGAAGTGTATACCATGATCAATGCCTTAAGCTTCCGATGGTTTATCCTAGGCTTGACTTGGTCGGTTAGCATAAGGTTGACATGCAAATAACCGCTTACACTTAAAAAAAGAATAAAAAGTTTAATTTTCTCGCATATCAAGTTTGCTGCAGCTCCTTGTATTGGGATGTGCTTTTCGAGTTTGCTTTTGACTATCATTTGTATCTCTTACCTTGCCATGTCTAGTATGCTAGTCTGACTATTGATGCTTTTATTTTCTTAAACATCAAAATGCTTGCTCATACTGATATTTAGATTGTATACATTCGAGCTTGACATCCAGTTTGTGAAGCACAAGGATTGTGTGTATTGTAATTGGACTTTATTATATTCCAGAAGCATTGCATGTACACTTTACTCTCTCAACTCATGGAGCTATCTTGATGTCTACATTGCCAAAGGGGGAGAGTTCATGAATTTTTGTCGATTTTGTGGCTCATTGAGTTTTTGATGTTGTTTTTGCACTATCATCCATCTTTTTCAAGTGACATGTCTCTTATTTTTCTCTTTTTAGAGCATTCATGGTCACTTGTGTGCTGAACTTTTGCTTTAAACTTCTTTTTGATCTTGAGTTGTCAATGCACTCATCAACGGGGAGATTGAGGAACCTAGTGAGGATCATCACTATGGTTCAAGGTTATGATGAGTGATTGACAGGGGTTTGTCATGAGTTTGTGTGTGGATGTTTGGATACATGTGTGTGTCCATGTTTGTCTCGTGTGTGCAAGCTTGAGATACTCGTCAACTATCGATGGCAAGGGATCAGGGTTAGATGGGGAGTCTAATGCTAGATGGTCGATGGTGTCAGTCGAAGTTGAGAGTGAACTCAGATGTACGCATGGAGATCAAGCAGGACGTGAGATGGAGGTCGATCAAGATGAAGTTTTGGTTGAGTCAGTGAAAGGGAAGACAGTTCAAGTGACAAGGCGGCTCGAGGGATCGAGAGCGGGAGAGACTTGCTGGCAGTCAAGTTCGCTCACTGACGACGATCGTCGATGATCGTGGAGGCTTTGTCGGTTTTTGCTAAAAACCGTCACATCTCTAAATATCTTAAAATTCAATAATGAGGAGTTGTTTTTGTTTTGAGTAATTTAGAGTAGTGTGTAAACTTTTAGTGTTTTTTTCAGGATTTCACAATTCTGAAAATATATTAAAAGATTTGAGTCAATTTGTAATAAAGAATAATAGAGTCTAAGTGAATATTTTTCAGAACTACAACATGTCTCTATGTGTAAATCTGAACATTTTAAGGGGCTCCATATAATGCTGCCATCCTTGGGTGGGCCTATAAAAAGGGGCATCTATCCTCACCGAAGGTGGCTGTCCACTTTTTGCAATACAAAAAATCTTATGGCTGGTATGTGTTTCTTCTTTCTTGTGATCCAAGACACGTGAGATTTTCTCTGGTTTTCCTCCTGCTTGCTGGTGTTGGACGAGCTGATTATATTGCTTGAAGATCTCCAAAGTCTGGGTGATTCTGAACTGGAACTGCACCTGATTTCTTCATACAAACCTCCTGTAGCCTCTTCAGATGAAAAACAGTGCCTAAGGTATTCTGCTGAGAAGCTTCATCCTAGGTTCCTTTTTTGTTCTATATTTTCTTCCTAGCTTTGCACTGGTTAGACGATCATGATTATATTGCTAAACTTGATACATCCAAAGTTGCTGAGAAATTGATTTTCTGCCTGGACTATTCACTGTATTTTGATGTTTTCAATTTCTTGTCTCTAAATAGTTTTTGATCCTTCTGTCTTATTACTGTGAACAGTGAATACTTGTTGGGCAATTTTGTTTTGACTGAATACAGAAGTTTGGATGTGTTGATTAAGTTTCATAGGAAGCTTTCTAGAGTTTTTCATCTACTCACTAAATGCTATGAGATTCTTGAGTTGTTTCTGAGTTTACTTTTTCAGACTTAGTGTTAGATCATCATGCTGATCTACTGTTTGAAGTTTTGAGACACTAAATGAAATATATCTAGATCTTCTTCAATATATCATCATTGGCATTGAAACTTACTTTGTGTTCTGCAAATGGTCTAATTCCTTCTCAGCTGTTGAATATTTTTGATACAATACTGATATCATCTTTTCTGTCTGAAGATATGTGCATGCATTGTTTCTTATCAAAAAAGGTTTCAGTACTGCATTGAATATTTCTTGTGTTCAGTTCTTGTTCAAACTTGATTAAATTTCTGATCTCTTGAGTTTGTGCTCTGAATTGAAGTAGGATTTCTAGGTTTCAAAATTAACCTGCTGCTGTGACCATTTCTCTGTTCAGTGAGGTTATTGAGAAATTTCTGCAATTTGAGTACTATTCTAGTGGATGTTGTGAAAAGTTTGTGAGTAATCAAATTCATGCCAACAGAATCTGGTTCAGTTATATTCTTATACAATTTTTGAACTAATCAAGTTTGTTAATGAATATAGATTGAAGTAAGTATTCTGAATTTTGTGAATCTGATTCTGTAAAATCACTATTCCTCATTCAACAGTTTTCAGTTTCAGGTTGAACTGAAATTGCCAACTTAAAAGTTTCATTATAATTTTGTTTAAAGTTGTGTCAACTGTGATTTGTATCAAGACTCTATTCTGAACTGTTGAATTGACAAGTTAAATCACATCTTCATCTGAACATGAACGTGATCAATTAAAAATTGTTGTTCATTGTCAAGATATTGTCAATCCTATGAAGTTTTTTGTTTGCTATGTACTGTTTATGCTTGCTGAATGCGTAATCTGTTTTAGTTCACTTTCAGTGATCTGATTCACACTAGTTTGTTCTGAAAATTGAGGTAGAACCTTTCTTCCTATGTGAACCTTTGTTTGTCTCAAAGAATCTGATGAAAATTAGCACTTATCTGTTCTTCAAAAAATCTGAACTAAATTTTTGTTTACAGAATCAATATATGTTGTGAGTTGAATGTGTGTTGAAACTGTTCATCATCTAAATAGTTTCAGATTTTGTATTTTCTGTTGCGATCAGTTTGTATTAATCTGAATTCGTTTGGCAGACTAAATTGAGTTTGTTTGGTACTGTTCATCATCTAAATAGTTTCAGATTTTGTATTTTCAGTTGAGATCAGTTTGTATTAATCTGAATTGGTTTGGCATACTAGATTAAGTCTGTTTGGTATTGTTCATCATCAAGGAAATTTCAGAAGTTCTATGTCTTCATCTGAAATCACTGTTTATTTTCAGATTTCTGGTTCATTTTAAAAATATGTATTGAACACATTTTTGAATAAGCTGCAATTCTATTTTGGTGTTTGAGTTTGTTTACTTCTGAGTTCTTAATATGTTTAAGATCTCAAATAGCAAGTACAACAAATAGTTCATGATCTTGATCAATTAGAGCTAAAATTGATATATCATTTGTATCAAGGTTGGCTCAAAGTAACAAGTAATATTGTTAAAGGAATTTTCTGAATCTCTCATCTGTTTCATGCTGATTGGTTTAAATTTAAATCTGAAATTTTTGGAGGTGCATTGGGTGATTAAAAAGGCCATCTGATTCACGAGAATTTGTTGAGGTGCCTATTCACCCCCCTAGTCACCATTCCGATCCCACAATTGGTATCAGAGCGGATTAGATCACAAGTTGACCTTATTCGGTTTGTGATCCTTGTGACGACATGGATACGAACTCTAAGATTCCGATGTTCGATGGTCGAGACTACACTTATTGGAAGGTGTGCATGGAGGCTTATTTACTGAGCCAAGGAAGTGTTATTTGGGACATTGTTGATTCCCAATATGTGATACCTGAAACTTGCACCTCAGAGACTGAGAAGTCACAGTACGATTGTAATAGCAAAGCTAGAAACATATTGTTCATCATTCAAAGTCGCAATGAGTTTGATAGGGTCCAACACCTTAGAACTGTACGTGAGATCTAGATGATTTTGAGAACATTTCATGAGGGCACTTCTTAGATTAAGGCCAGGAGGCAAAGCACTTATAACCAAGAATACCAAATGTTTGTGCAAGGCCCCGGCGAATCTGTAGATGCCATGTTTGCATGGTTTGATGTAATTGTCAGTAACTTGCGCTCAACTAGGACGTTAGCTTACTCGGATCATGATAGGGCAATCAAACTTCTCTATGCTCTTGGTCGTGGCACATGGGGAGTAAAGATCTCAAGCATTGAAGAGTCCATGAGCTTTGACACTTTGACTTGTGATGAACTTTTTAGTAAGCTTAAGTCCACCGAGATCGCCAATGCATCTCGTTCTAGAGTTGGGAACTCTTTGCCACAATCCATGGCACTAGTTTCTAGTTCTAGCAGTGGCACCTCATCAGGAGGTAGCTTTTCTGGAGTTTGGGATTTGTCTGGAGGTTTTGCCTTGTCTTCTTTGGTCTCTATCACAAAAGAACAAGTGGACACATTGGACGATGAAGAGCTTGCTCTTATAGTCAAAAAGTTCACTAGATTCTACAATGATAGAAGAGATCAAAGAAGAGGAGGCTCTTGTCGCGCCCCGATTTAATAAATCAGGACTTTATTGAAATTCCATAGAAAATCAATAAAACAAGACGTTCATCACACGACCACGTACATTACGAGCAATCATTCACGGTTCGTAGACCGCATTAATACAAAAGTGATTAAAGATGAAGAGAAACTAATAAAACAAGGGTCCTAGATGAACGCCTCCTTCCAGTCTCGCCTTGACTGGGTCGCTACTCCAGACCTTCATCCTCCTCGTAGTAGACTGGCTCTGATGTTGTAAGTCAACGGGGTGAGTACAGATGTACTCAGCAAGCCACCGAATGCAAATATAATGCAAGATAATAACAAGGGGGATAGTGGCTAATTTTGCGGAAGCAGCATAATTGTAAAGCTTTAAATGTGAGCAATTTATTAGTATGGAAAAATAAACATGTGCATGTGTATCATCATCTTCTAACTCGAGGGGTACAGTCAGCCCCACCTCGCTCAACAGTCCTTACGTGCCATGAATAACTTGATCATTCAAACAATTGTAAACTAACTGCGAGTAGTCACACAACCCGCCCTTGACCGTGGGCTCGGCTTTTCGAAAAGATTAAATTACTCTGATCAGAGATGTACCACTGTACCCACAAGGCACGCACTCATCACCTACACCGAAGTGTAACGAGATGACCCATCACACGGGAACTCGTGCCAAAACCTTCCATATAGTCCTCCCCGACTCAATAGCACCCTCTTATGGGTTTCATATGGTGTCCCGACGCATCGGAGCCCCACCATACCCCCCCTTGAGCCTCGTCGGTACAAGTCGCCCGCAGGCTAGCCCCTTGCCCCCTCCTCTATGGTGCATCAAGCCGGAGTATTCCATACTTCCAGTTAGGACTTACCCATTAGACTTGTGGTTGGTACGGAAGTGCTTTGCAACAGATCCCGCAGACCGGTCCTTATAGTGCCCCGGGTGCGACAAACCAGTGCCCGAGCTTGCACCCGGAACCCACCATACTTATAACCTAGCCAACTCCAACAGAGTCCAGAGACGAGAATAACAGGGAAATTCATATACAGAAATCCAGCTATCTATGACTCGTTCTTTTTAACCTATAGCAGTTGTGCCGGTACATTGGGCACTAGCTAATATTTTTGTAGTAGAGTGACAAGGAGTTAAGGCTCAATAAGCATGGCTTGGGTTTGCACACAAGGACGGGGATCTAATAAATATAAGTGTAGGGCTTTGATATTTGACTAATGCAATATTAACCTATGAGTTATAGCGATATTTATTAAAACATGGCTCAAATATGATCAACTGTTTCCACAGAGATGGTCGATGACTTGCCTTGATCAGCAAAGGGGGATGGAGGAACCTCGGGGTAGAACTCCTGCTCCTCGACGAACTCGTAGTCTTCTCGATACGGAAAATAAACAATACATTCAATAAACAGATAAAATTCACCAAATATTGAACATATACATTTGTAGGTTTTATTATGTGAAGTAATATTCTTAATATTTCAAGGTTTTGTTCAAAACAGTAAAGTTTAATATTTTAGAATTTTCCCAATTTATTTTCTGTATTTTTAAATTTTAACCCTAAGGGATTTTTATTCATTTATTTATTAATAATATTTTAAGTAACAGAAACATACTGTTTTTATTGTATTAATGGGTAGAGAATAATATTCTGGTTCTAACAAAATTTGAATGGTGGAATTTGGAGTTAAAATGAGCAAGATATGAATTTTTGAAGTTTAAACAATTTTCTGGAATTTTATTTAAACTAAATTCAGTCTCTGGTCCACGGTGAACCAGGTTCACCGTGAACCCGTGACTATGCGCGTGAACCCGAGCGATCTGGACCGTTGGATCTGGATCCAGCGGCCAGATGCGAGGCGGGGGTTTTAAATGACATCGGACGGCTCAGATTATAACGTGGCGAAGGGGTATACGTGGACGAACGAGATCGATCCTGGGGTTTAAGTTATAACCAACGGCCGAGATGGCACCGTACCCCTTCGATCAGATCTGAGGGCCCTGATTAAATCCCGAAGGGATTTAATCGTAGCCCTCCGATCATGATCGGACGGCCACGGTCGTGTCCGGCACGGCACGACGTAAGGGGGAGCGTACCCCCTTCGTCTCCGGCGACGGCGACCTCGGGTGCGGCCATGGCGGCGACGGCGAGGGCCTACGTGCCTAGCTAAGGCCAAAAATGGACTGCGGGGGTGATGGGGATCACGATGGTACCTCGGGTGGCGACGGAGGGCGACGGACGGTGGCCGGCGGCGAGGGTAGACGAAGAAGGGTCCTCGGGAGCTCGACGGCGACGGCGTTCCGGTGGTCTTCACGACCGATGGAGCGGTGGCCGAGGACGGGTGAGCTCCGGCGGTCTTGTTGGTGGCGGTGGCTAGGACAGGGGAGTTCCGAAGCGAGGGCGAGGGCTTGCCGGAGGCGAAGCAGAGCAAAATGCCAAAAAGAAGGTGGCGGCGCTCTGTTCTCGCTTGGCTTCGGGCTACGGCGGTGTGAGGTGAGTGCGGTGAGGTTGAGGGTATATATAGAGGCTCGCCGGCGTCCGGATGGCAAGAATTGCCGGGGAACCCGAAGGTTTATTTCCAAACTCCGGCGAGGTTCCTTTTTGGCTCGGATTTGCTTCCCTAAGCGCGATAACGCGTCGATTTTTGATGGAAGGAGGTCGGGGCAGTCGAGGAAGGTGATCAGGAGCCGGATCGGGCGAATCCAAGCGGCCGGCGGTGAGAAATGGCAAGGGGATCGCCGGGGGGAGAGAAGGGGGGATCCCCTTCCATGGAGAAGACGATGCTGACAGGTGGCCCCCACCTGTCAGCGGTTGAAACCAAAAATAGAAGGGCCGACAGGCGGGCCACGCATGTCAGAGGGTGAAGGCGGGTGCGAAGAGGCTGACTGGTGGGGCCGAGGCGGGGCGCGGGCGGGAGGAGAGAGGGGAGCGGCGCCGACAGGCGGGTCCCGCTTGTCAGTGGGAGAGCGGTGATGGGCTGGGCCTAAAGGCCGTCGGGGAAGGTTTCTGGGTTGAGGCCCGTTAAGCTTTTTAATTCTTTTCTGATTTAAAATAATTCCAGTAATTCATTTATTTAATTAAGGGTTGAATCACTGTTGATAAAAATTTGTAAAAATTCCTAAAATTATATTTTGGGCTCTAGTTCATCTCATAAAATTTTCAAGTCCAGATTTTAAGTATTTCTCCCTGTTTGGCTTTATTTGGGTTCTTTTGGGATTTTTTTCCTTTAATAAGAAATTCAGAAATGATTTAAATAATATTTTCTTTTTATTTTATTCCTTTTTAATTTCTGGGGTGTTACAATCCTATCCCCCTTACAGAGAATCTCGTCCTCGAGATTCGGATCAATCCTCGAATAGCTCAGGATGCTGTGCCTTGAGTTCATCTTCTTTTTCCCATGTGGCTTCTTCTACTGGATGATTGCTCCACTGCACTTTGCAGAAGCGGATTACTCGACTCCTGGTGGTCCTTTCTTTGACTTCCAATATCTTGACTGGTTTCTCCACATAAGTCAGATCCTCTTGGACATCCAACTGCTGAAGATCCACTTGCTCCGTGGGGACGCGGAGACACTTCTTGAGTTGAGATACATGAAATACGTCATGCACTCCAGCCAATGAAGGTGGTAATTCCAACTGATATGCGACTTCGCCTTGGCGTCGAATAACGGGAAATGGTCCAACATATCGAGGGGCCAACTTTCCTCTCATGTTAAACCGTTGAGTCCCACGAAGAGGTGTAACCCGAAGGTAGACATGATCTCCTTCTTCAAAGGCTAAGTCCCGACGGCGATTGTCTGCGTAGCTCTTCTGTCGAGATTGGGCTGTCTTGAGTCGGTCTCTGATAATCCGTACTTTCTCTTCAGCTTCACGTAGAATGTCGGTTCCGAATACTTGGGATTCACCAGTTTGGTCCCAAAGGAGAGGCGTTCTGCACTTACGTCCATATAGGGCCTCAAAAGGAGACATCTGAAGACTGGCTTGATAACTGTTGTTGTATGAAAATTCTGCATATGGCAAGCTCTTGTCCCAAGTGGCTCCAAAATCCAAAACACATGCTCGAAGCATATCCTCTAGTATCTGATTTACCCTTTCTGTTTGTCCATCTGTCTGAGGATGGTAGGCGGTACTAAAATTTAATCTTGTGCCCATCTCCTCTTGGAGGTTCTTCCAAAAGCGAGAGGTGAACTGACTTCCTCGGTCAGACACTATCTTCTTGGGCACTCCATGAAGGCATACTATCCTGGCCATATATAGCTCTGCTAGCTTAGGGCCACTGAAGGTCGTCTTGACGGCTATAAAATGAGCCACTTTCGTAAGCCGATCAATGATCACCCAAATAGAATCATATCCAAGTTGGGTCTTTGGGAGTCCGGTGATGAAATCCATACCGATCTCTTCCCACTTCCATTCCGGTACTTTAAGTGGTTGTAACAATCCTGCAGGTCTCTGATGTTCAGCTTTTACTCTTCTGCAGGTGTCACATTCGGCGACGAACTGGGCAATCTCTCTCTTCATGCTAACCCACCAATATCGTTCCTTCAGATCTTGGTACATCTTGGTACTGCCGGGATGAATGGAGTATAACGTCTCATGGGCTTCTCTTAGGATAAGAGTCTTTATTTCAGGTTTATCCGGCACACATATCCGAGTTCCAAACCATATGGTGCCATTCTCGTCTTCTGAAAATCCGGGGGCCTTTCCTTGTCTCATATTCTTCTTAATGGCAGCTATATCCGGGTCCTCTGACTGAGCTTCACGAATCTGCTCAAACAATACCGGTTGGGTCTCCAAGGTGGCTAGATATGCTCTGGTGGTAAATCCAAGATTTAAGTTTTCCATCTCCTTACATAACAAGGGTGCGTGTTCTTGAATCATCATGGCGGTGCAATATCCTTTGCGACTCAAGGCGTCAGCTACCACATTGGCTTTTCCTGGGTGGTAGTGAATACCCAAGTCATAGTCCTTAATCAATTCCAGCCATCGTCTTTGCCTCAAGTTCAGATCTGGCTGTGTGAAGATATACTTCAAGCTCTTGTGATCCGTAAAGATCTCACAGCGATTTCCAACTAGATAGTGCCTCCAAATCTTAAGGGCATGCACTACGGCGGCTAATTCCAAATCATGGGTCGGATAATTCAACTCATGGGGTCTCAATTGTCTGGAGGCATAAGAGATGACTTTTCCATCTTGCATAAGAACACATCCCAATCCCTGGCGAGATGCGTCGCAATAGACATGGAAGTCTTTGCGGATATCCGGTAAGGTTAGTATAGGTGCAGACACCAAACGAGTCTTGAGGGTGCGGAAACTTTCCTCGCATTCAGGAGTCCATTCGAACTTTTCTCCTTTCTGCAACAATCTGGTCATTGGCTTGGCTATCTTAGAAAAATTCTCAATAAATCTCCGATAATATCCGGCCAAGCCCAGAAAACTCCGTATCTCAGATACGTTCGTGGGTGGCAACCAATCCGTGACTGCTTCTACGGTGGCAGGGTCTACTGCGATTCCTTGCGCAGAGATGATGTGTCCAAGGAACTTTACTTCTGCCGTCCAAAACTTGCATTTGCTGTACTTGGCATATAATTGGTGTTCCCTTAACTTTCCTAGGGTTAACCGGAGGTGAGTCTCGTGCTCCTTCTGGTCCTTGGAATAAATAAGGATGTCGTCTATGAAGACTACGATGAACTTGTCCAGATATTCCATGAATACCTTATTCATCATATTCATGAAGAATGCAGGGGCGTTGGTTAATCCAAAGGACATAACTGTACACTCATATAAACCATAACGAGTAGTGAAGGCCGTCTTGGGTATATCTTCTTCTCGAATCCTCAACTGATGGTAACCAGACCGGAGGTCGATCTTTGAGAATACCGTGGCTCCTTTGAGCTGGTCGAAGAGATCATCGATCCGAGGCAATGGGTACTTATTCTTGATCGTTACCTCATTCAAGGCGCGATAATCCACACACATACGCTTTGCCTTGTCTTCTTTCTTCTCGACAAAGATGACGGGAGCACCCCATGGTGATGTACTTGGTCTGATATAACCTTTCCTTTCAAGATCCTCCAACTGCTGCTTCATTTCAGCTAATTCATTGGCGGCCATCCGGTATGGTCGCTTATAAATAGGAGTGGTTCCGGGCACCAAGTCAATCCTGAATTCGATATCCCTCTTGGGTGGCATCCCTGGTAGATCCTCTGGGAATACATCTGGGTACTCACCGACTATCGGTATCTCCTCCAAGGTAATCTGATGTAGTCTTGTTCTTCCGGCCTTCATGCTGGGCATCTGGAACGTGACTATAATCCCTTCTTCATTAGTCACCGTTACTTTTCTCTGGGCACATTCTATCACACCTTGATGTTTGTTTAGCCAATCCATCCCTAGAATGAGGTCCAAACCTTGACATTCTATTAGGATGGGGTCGGCCCAAAATATCGTGCCTTGGATATCTACCCATATCCTTGGACTAAAGGAACAAGCGAGGGTTTGCTTTCCCGGGGTAGCTATTAGTACTGGCCTGGGTAGTTCACTTATGTCCAGTGCATTATTTTCCACAAAAGCAGTTGATATAAAGGAGTGGGTAGCTCCGGTGTCAAATAATACCACTGCATGAGATGAATGAACCATAAACTTACCCATGACAATCTCTGGTGCAGCCTGGGCTTCTTCGGCGGAGACGTGGTTCACTTTGGCGCGGACGGCGGGGTTGGAGGTGACTCCTTGAGCTCTCTTGGGGTGGGGGCACTGGTGGGAGTAGTGTCCCTCTTGGCGGCAGTTGAAGCACACCACAGGCTTGCCATGCCTGTCTCTCAAGACCTCCGGCTTCTTGGCCGGGGCAGCTGGAGCGGTCGGTGCGACTGGAGCGGTGCGAGCTTGACTGGCTCCGGCGTTGGCAGCTGGTGGCGCCGGGCGATACACTGGCCGGGGG
This sequence comes from Zizania palustris, assembly GCA_019279435.1. NCBI lineage: Eukaryota > Viridiplantae > Streptophyta > Magnoliopsida > Poales > Poaceae > Zizania > Zizania palustris. Next base: position 78,053,817 of record JAAALK010000082.1, on the reverse strand, counting down.
TGGTACTGTGGCGCTGGCGGAGGTGGAGCAAAACGGGGTCTTTGGGCCATACCCTGGTTCTGCCTGAAGGCAATCATGCGCTTCTTCTTCAGGTCGACCTTGTTCTGCTGGGTCTCCTGCATGATCGCTTTGTTCACCAACTTCTGGAAGTTGGTGAAGTCTCCAGAGATGAGTTGCAGGGACAACTCATCCTTCAGTCCCCGAAGGAACTTAGCTTGCCTGGCCGCATCAGTACGAACCTCTTCAGGTGCGTACCTGGCCAACCTGTTAAACTCGTGTAGATATTCTGTGACAGATCTGCTCCCCTGCTGCAGATCTCTGAACTCTTGTTGCTTCTGAGCAACGATGCCGTCGGGGATGTGAGCGGCACGGAAGGCAGCTGAGAACTCTGCCCAAGTGTGGGCGTGGCCCTCGGGCAGAGTCTCGCGGTGGTTGTCCCACCACTCAGCGGCGGGACCATGTAGCTGGTGGGTGGCGAAGGCCACCCTCTCCTGCTCAGTGCAGGTCAGGAGATCGAGTTTCTTCTCGATCGCCCGCAACCAATCCCCAGCCTCCATGGGGTTGGTGGTGCTCGAGAAGGTCGGCGGGCGGACTCGGAGGAACTCCGAGAGCTGGGTTGCGGGAGCGGGAGCTGGTGTGGCGGGTCGGGGCAGCTCGGGCTGTTGGTGGAGGCGGAAGAAGTGAGCCTGCTGCTCCTGCATCTGCTGCTGCTGCTGCTGCATCTGGTGCAGAAGGGCTGAGACCAACTGGTTTTGCGTGGCCATCATTTCAGCCAAGGTGGGGTGGTTGGCGACCGGGGCCTGCCTCTGCCCGGTGGCTCCCCATTGTGGCAGGTTGCCACTCTCCCCTCCGTTCTGAGGAGCGTCTGATCCCTGGGTGTTGGTCATCCTGGAATTTCCAATGTACACATATTTATTTCGGGTGAACTTATTTATTTCAAAAGGGTACCGTTCTTGCGGTTACATTCATTTATTATCTCATTCATGCCTTATATTTGACATGAATGCTAGTACAATCAAGCAAAAATGAAAATAACAATCAATCGTAAATACTACGTCTAAGGCAGCTCGGGGGACGGCTCGATCTCGGGCTCGTGGGAGACGGGTGGGGTCGAGGAACTGGACGGTCCGGCGGGTGGTGCACTCCGGGAGATCCTCTTGGGCCTCACTGTGGGAGTCTGGATGGGTTTCTTCCGGCGAGGCGGAAGAGGTGCGATCTCCTCTAGGTCCTTCTTCAACTCCTCGATCTGGTAGCGGAGGTGCGGGTTGGTGGCGACTCGCTGTCGAAGAAGCTCATTCTGGCGCCGCAACTCCTCTGCCTCGGCAGCCAACCGGTGTCCCTGCTGGATGCGGCGACGAAGCTCTCCGTTCTCGCGGTTCAGGTCCTCGGAGGAATGGCGGTAGAAACTGATAGTGTCGCGCTGTCCATTGGCGTCCTGCAGCGCCTCGTAGTGGAGATCATCCATGGCCTCCAATAAGCGCATGGTATGACCGATCGCTGAATGACGCTGGGAGAGGGTGCTGACGAAGACACTGTGTGGGCTCCCTGGAGTGCGAAGAGGCACAAAGCGGAAGTCCGTGTCATAGAGCTCACTGTCGTATCTCATCCGGAGCTCCGTGAGTGCCTGGAGGGCGGTGCGCTGACTGGCCACCAGGAAGGTAGGTCCTCCTCCGCGGTAGGTGTGAGCTGTCTGAGGGGAGGGCTGGACGACGACGGTGACCTCGCAGTAGCTTTCTTCCTCGTCGGGGAAGACTCCATGGTACATCGGCTCTTGCTCGAAGCCGAGGAAACTGACGAGCATGCGAAGCTTGCGGATGAATCCGGCCTCGTCACGAAGGTTCCCGTTCATGGTACGGATCGGCATCTACAAAAGAGAGAAAATTTTTGTGAAAATCTCAGGAGATGAGAGGATAAGTAATCTTTTGTAAAATATAGTGGATATATATAAGTCCTAAGGTCAGGTCTGTTTGGCTTCCTACAGTCAAGTCGGCTCTGATACCATCTTGTCGCGCCCCGATTTAATAAATCAGGACTTTATTGAAATTCCATAGAAAATCAATAAAACAAGACGTTCATCACACGACCACGTACATTACGAGCAATCATTCACGGTTCGTAGACCGCATTAATACAAAAGTGATTAAAGATGAAGAGAAACTAATAAAACAAGGGTCCTAGATGAACGCCTCCTTCCAGTCTCGCCTTGACTGGGTCGCTACTCCAGACCTTCATCCTCCTCGTAGTAGACTGGCTCTGATGTTGTAAGTCAACGGGGTGAGTACAGATGTACTCAGCAAGCCACCGAATGCAAATATAATGCAAGATAATAACAAGGGGGATAGTGGCTAATTTTGCGGAAGCAGCATAATTGTAAAGCTTTAAATGTGAGCAATTTATTAGTATGGAAAAATAAACATGTGCATGTGTATCATCATCTTCTAACTCGAGGGGTACAGTCAGCCCCACCTCGCTCAACAGTCCTTACGTGCCATGAATAACTTGATCATTCAAACAATTGTAAACTAACTGCGAGTAGTCACACAACCCGCCCTTGACCGTGGGCTCGGCTTTTCGAAAAGATTAAATTACTCTGATCAGAGATGTACCACTGTACCCACAAGGCACGCACTCATCACCTACACCGAAGTGTAACGAGATGACCCATCACACGGGAACTCGTGCCAAAACCTTCCATATAGTCCTCCCCGACTCAATAGCACCCTCTTATGGGTTTCATATGGTGTCCCGACGCATCGGAGCCCCACCATACCCCCCCTTGAGCCTCGTCGGTACAAGTCGCCCGCAGGCTAGCCCCTTGCCCCCTCCTCTATGGTGCATCAAGCCGGAGTATTCCATACTTCCAGTTAGGACTTACCCATTAGACTTGTGGTTGGTACGGAAGTGCTTTGCAACAGATCCCGCAGACCGGTCCTTATAGTGCCCCGGGTGCGACAAACCAGTGCCCGAGCTTGCACCCGGAACCCACCATACTTATAACCTAGCCAACTCCAACAGAGTCCAGAGACGAGAATAACAGGGAAATTCATATACAGAAATCCAGCTATCTATGACTCGTTCTTTTTAACCTATAGCAGTTGTGCCGGTACATTGGGCACTAGCTAATATTTTTGTAGTAGAGTGACAAGGAGTTAAGGCTCAATAAGCATGGCTTGGGTTTGCACACAAGGACGGGGATCTAATAAATATAAGTGTAGGGCTTTGATATTTGACTAATGCAATATTAACCTATGAGTTATAGCGATATTTTATTAAAACATGGCTCAAATATGATCAACTGTTTCCACAGAGATGGTCGATGACTTGCCTTGATCAGCAAAGGGGGATGGAGGAACCTCGGGGTAGAACTCCTGCTCCTCGACGAACTCGTAGTCTTCTCGATACGGAAAATAAACAATACATTCAATAAACAGATAAAATTCACCAAATATTGAACATATACATTTGTAGGTTTTATTATGTGAAGTAATATTCTTAATATTTCAAGGTTTTGTTCAAAACAGTAAAGTTTAATATTTTAGAATTTTCCCAATTTATTTTCTGTATTTTTAAATTTTAACCCTAAGGGATTTTTATTCATTTATTTATTAATAATATTTTAAGTAACAGAAACATACTGTTTTTATTGTATTAATGGGTAGAGAATAATATTCTGGTTCTAACAAAATTTGAATGGTGGAATTTGGAGTTAAAATGAGCAAGATATGAATTTTTGAAGTTTAAACAATTTTCTGGAATTTTATTTAAACTAAATTCAGTCTCTGGTCCACGGTGAACCAGGTTCACCGTGAACCCGTGACTATGCGCGTGAACCCGAGCGATCTGGACCGTTGGATCTGGATCCAGCGGCCAGATGCGAGGCGGGGGTTTTAAATGACATCGGACGGCTCAGATTATAACGTGGCGAAGGGGTATACGTGGACGAACGAGATCGATCCTGGGGTTTAAGTTATAACCAACGGCCGAGATGGCACCGTACCCCTTCGATCAGATCTGAGGGCCCTGATTAAATCCCGAAGGGATTTAATCGTAGCCCTCCGATCATGATCGGACGGCCACGGTCGTGTCCGGCACGGCACGACGTAAGGGGGAGCGTACCCCCTTCGTCTCCGGCGACGGCGACCTCGGGTGCGGCCATGGCGGCGACGGCGAGGGCCTACGTGCCTAGCTAAGGCCAAAAATGGACTGCGGGGGTGATGGGGATCACGATGGTACCTCGGGTGGCGACGGAGGGCGACGGACGGTGGCCGGCGGCGAGGGTAGACGAAGAAGGGTCCTCGGGAGCTCGACGGCGACGGCGTTCCGGTGGTCTTCACGACCGATGGAGCGGTGGCCGAGGACGGGTGAGCTCCGGCGGTCTTGTTGGTGGCGGTGGCTAGGACAGGGGAGTTCCGAAGCGAGGGCGAGGGCTTGCCGGAGGCGAAGCAGAGCAAAATGCCAAAAAGAAGGTGGCGGCGCTCTGTTCTCGCTTGGCTTCGGGCTACGGCGGTGTGAGGTGAGTGCGGTGAGGTTGAGGGTATATATAGAGGCTCGCCGGCGTCCGGATGGCAAGAATTGCCGGGGAACCCGAAGGTTTATTTCCAAACTCCGGCGAGGTTCCTTTTTGGCTCGGATTTGCTTCCCTAAGCGCGATAACGCGTCGATTTTTGATGGAAGGAGGTCGGGGCAGTCGAGGAAGGTGATCAGGAGCCGGATCGGGCGAATCCAAGCGGCCGGCGGTGAGAAATGGCAAGGGGATCGCCGGGGGGAGAGAAGGGGGGATCCCCTTCCATGGAGAAGACGATGCTGACAGGTGGCCCCCACCTGTCAGCGGTTGAAACCAAAAATAGAAGGGCCGACAGGCGGGCCACGCATGTCAGAGGGTGAAGGCGGGTGCGAAGAGGCTGACTGGTGGGGCCGAGGCGGGGCGCGGGCGGGAGGAGAGAGGGGAGCGGCGCCGACAGGCGGGTCCCGCTTGTCAGTGGGAGAGCGGTGATGGGCTGGGCCTAAAGGCCGTCGGGGAAGGTTTCTGGGTTGAGGCCCGTTAAGCTTTTTAATTCTTTTCTGATTTAAAATAATTCCAGTAATTCATTTATTTAATTAAGGGTTGAATCACTGTTGATAAAAATTTGTAAAAATTCCTAAAATTATATTTTGGGCTCTAGTTCATCTCATAAAATTTTCAAGTCCAGATTTTAAGTATTTCTCCCTGTTTGGCTTTATTTGGGTTCTTTTGGGATTTTTTTCCTTTAATAAGAAATTCAGAAATGATTTAAATAATATTTTCTTTTTATTTTATTCCTTTTTAATTTCTGGGGTGTTACAGCTCTCGAGGGTGTTTTGAGTGTGGTGATCTTAATCATATTAAAGCAAATTGCCCAAAAATAAAAGCAAAGAATGAACATGAACACAAACACCAGAAAGAGAAAAAAAAACCATTCTTCAAAGGCAAGAGAGGAAATGTGGCAAAAAGAGTGGCTAGGGCATTCATGGCTGCACTTAGCAAGATCGACAATAGCTCAAGTGAAGAGCGAAGCTCTGATGACGAAGAACCATGCAAGAGTAAAGAAAAGAAGGAAAAGACGAAGGACTTCAACGGCCTCTGCTTCATGGCAAATGACAAGCACAGCAGCGATGAGCTTGATTCATCTGAGGTTAGTCTATCACATGACCAGTTACTTGTTCAAAACGATGAATTACATGATGCAATTATTTCACAAGATAGACTGCTCGAACTTGCTGCTAGAGAATGAAAAGAACTAAAACTTAAAACTGAATCTCTTTCTACTGAACTTTCTTTGTTGAAGTCTAAGTCTGAAATTGCCGAATGTGAGTCATGTCTTGTTGTTATGGATGAACTTGCTCAGTTGCGTCTGATTCATGCACAAAACCTTGAAAAACTTGAAAATGTTCAGAAGCAACTTTTGGAGGTGGATTCTAGTCCTTGTGTCATCAATGAATGCTTGAATTGTTCGTTACTTATTGAAAGCATTAATCTGAGAGATAAGCATGTTGATGAGCTTAAGGCTAAATTAGAGAGTGTTGAGTGTTCTAAGGATGTGCAGCCATCATGTTCCATCTGCATCATCCTAAAGGACCAACTCAACTTCGCTAGAGAGCATGTTGAAAAACTCAAGTATGCGAATGATTACCTTCTTTCCATGGTAAACAAATGCAATGAAGGGAAGGGTAAAATGGATTTGCTTATAGATAAAATAAAAAATGTGTGCTGACAGGGCAGGGTTAGCTCTTGGGTTAGGTTATGAGAGAACTTCACCAAATACCCCAAGCCAAATAGTGTTCACTCTACCTACAACCCTTGAGAAAGAGAGAGCCCAGTTAGACACACCTTAGAAAGACAAAAATCCTACACAACCTTAAAAAGATAATCATTCCACCACCCATGACAGATTCCAAGAAAAAACCTAGAAAAACTGTGAGGTTTGCACTAGAAACCTATGAACCTACACACAAGAAAGTTTTTCATTGCTCTTATTGTCATCGTGTAGGTCACTTGATTGGTTTTTGCTATCTACGTATGAAAGATGAACATCGTGCTCATGCTTTAAACTTTCATGATTATTCTTCATTGGATTTGCATGATTATGGTTATCATACTTATTCTGATTATGAGGTTCCACATAGTTATATGAGTGGCTATGCTCGTCGTGGTTTATATCATGCTTCATATGATGATAGACCACGTAGGCATTTTGGTCCAAACCATTTTAGGAGACCTGAACACTTTGCAAGAAGACCTCGTGTTCAGTATGACTTTCATTCTACACAGTCTCTTGCTTTACCTAACTCTCGAGTAGTTCAGTGCTAGATACCTAGGCACCTTATTTCTAAACCCAACACTGAATATTCGAGATGTCCCGTCTCTACTTAGGGGAGGCATCGAAGGCTAGAGGACAAGTGGATCATTGATTCCGGCTGTTCGCGCCACATGACTGGAAAGTCATCATGGTTCTCCAGCTTCACCTCATCCACACAACGAGAAAACATCACATTTGGAAACAATCGCAAAAGTAGAGTGAAAGGCCAAGGTAAGATCAAAATTAATGAAAATTTCTCTGTCACTAATGTTGCTTTAGTTGAGGACTTATGGTACAATTTACTTTCTATCTCATAATTGCTTGATGAGGGCTTTGAGGTTCACTTTGGTTGTGATGCCTCTCATGTGCTTGATTCTTCTAGCAATTTCATTTGCAAAATCTTGAGAGTAGGGAGAGTTTTTGGAGATGATTTATCTGATTCATTTGGATTTTCTCATTGCCTTTTAGCTAAACCTTCTTCTGAGCTTTTGATGTGGTATAGAGACTAGGGCACATGAGCTTTGATCTTTTGCGAGATTGAGTGCCCTAGGACTCATCCGAGGATTGCCTAAGCTCAAATTTGAGAAGAACCTGATTTGTGCTCCATGTCATCTTGGAAAAATGGTTGTCGCCTCGCATTCCCCCATAAACATGGTAATGATTGAGCGACCTAGTGAGCTTCTTCACATGGATACTATTGGTCCATCCCAGGTTAGCTCATTAGGTGGAAAGTGGTATGTTCTTGTTGTTGGTTACGACTACTCTCGTTACTCTTGGGTTTTCTTTCTTGTAAGCAAGAATGAAGTGCTCATACACTTTCGGAGCTTAGCATTGAGGCTATTCAATGAACTCCCCGGTGCAATGAAAGCTATTCGAAGCGACAACGGCATTGAGTTCAAGAATAGCTATTTTGCAAAATTTTGCCTTGAACATGGAATTGAACATCAGTTTTCTGCACCTAGAGTCCCTCAACAAAACGGTGTTAATGAGAGGAAAACCCGCACACTTGTGGAGATGGCTAGGATGATGCTCAAGGAGCATATGACTCCTAGAAAATTTTGGGCTGAAGCCATGAGTACAACATGCTACATCTCCAACAGGATCTTTTTGTGGTCTTTGTTGAATATGACTTATTATGAACTTTGTTTTGGGAGGAAGCCCAAGGTCACTCACTTCAGAGTGTTCGGATGCCGATGCTTCATCCTAAAGCGAGGTAATTTGGACAAATTTGAATCACGCGCATCTGATGGGATCTTTTTGGGCTACTCTTTGCATGGTCACTCTTATCGTGTTTTCAATCTTGAATCTAACACTATAGTTGAATCTTGTGATGTGTCTTTTGATGAGACTTCTCCATGTGTTAGTACTGATTTTGAACTTGCAAGTGAGCACGACATGAGTGAAACACTTTTTGAGGAAGAAGAACCAACAGATGGTGAAGATATTGATACTGTACCACTACCTCCCTCTACGGCATATCCAAAAGCTTCGTCTACTTTGACAAGAGGACCTAAAGATTCTACTTCTAGGAAATTGGAGCAAACTTCAGCAAGAGTTGAGGGGGAGATTCTATCGCAGAGAGAAGCACCGCTTCGTATTCAAAGAATGCATCCTCCTGAACAGATCATCGGCGAGCTAAATGAACGAGTAACCCGATCTCATGCTCATTTTGTTGATTCTGCTTTTGTTGCAAATTTTTAACCATTAGATGTTAGTTATGCTTTGTCTGATGCGAGTTGGATTAATGCCATGCATGCGGAACTTGAAAATTTTGATAGAAATCAGGTTTGGATTCTCGTTGATCCACCCCCTAACATTCATATCATTGGAACAAAATGGATTTTCAAAAACAAACAGGGGGAGGATGGGGCTATAGTGAGAAATAAGGCTAGGCTTGTGGATGAAGGGTATACTCAAGTCGAGGGTGTTGATTTTGGAGAAACTTTTGCACTGGTAGCTCGACTTGAGGCCATTAGGATCTTGCTTTCTTTTGTATCATCTCGTGGCTTTATACTCTTTCAAATGGATGTAAAAAGCACTTTCCTAAATGGTTTCATAGGAGAGGACGTGTATGTCAAGCAGCCTCCTTGTTTTGAAAATCCCATGTACCCCCATAGAGTCTTTAAACTTCACAAAGCTCTGTATGGGCTCAAGCAAGCTCCGAGGTCATGCCAAAATTTCTAATCCTAGTGCATCCAATCCATTACACCTCTATTGTGATAATAGTGGTGTCATTGCGCAAACCAAGGAGCCAAGGTCATACCCAAAATACAAACATATAATTCGACAATATCGCCTGATCCGCGAGATCATAGAGAGATATGATATGAAGATTTGCATGGTGCACACGGAAATGAACATAGCAAATTCGTTGACAAACTTTGTTGGACCGGAAACCAGAGGGGGGTGAATGGGAGCTTTTTTAAAAACTTGGGCTAAAAACAGCCTTCGGTTTTAATTCTGTCTACTGCGGAACAGGCTTCGAACACCAACCTTCGAAGGTCTGGTTCGGAGGTACTTGACAGCTCCGAACACAGGCTTCGCAAGGAGTAAAAGTCTGAAGCCAAGCAGACTTCGCTCCACCCACGACCTCGAAAACAACTCTGCTAAGTCAGTGCAGGCTCCGCACACAGGGTGCTTCGAGCAGGCTTCACACTTCACCCTTCGCAAGATTGGACTACCCTCCGAGGACTTCGACCTAAAACTTAGCGACAGCAACTGGTGCTGGGCTTCGTTCTGCGAAGGTCTAAATGCACACTAAACAGACTTCGCTAAGGGTTCAGACACGAGAAGCAAAACGAGCCTCGATCAGGGCTTCGCTAGTAAGCAGCGAGGTCTAGCCTCCTGTTACACAGAGCGAACACGCACTGAAAAACACACTTCGCACACACCACACTTCGTCAACACAGGCTTCGATGCACTGTCACAAGTCACTCAGGGTGACACACAAATGAACGAAGTATGCAGCGAGGTATGTAAAACAAGCTCAAGCAAAAAGCACACCGAGGCATGGCTTCGCCGCTTGAACAAGGAACACAAAAATGAACTCACTGGATGTATTCAAAGTGTGAGGAGGCTAGTACAGGAGCTCAACAGTAAATGCTCAAAGTGTTAAATGTTACCTACCGAGCCCCCATATTTATAGCCCACAGTTCACCCAAGTGAATTGACTACTTTACCCCTAGGGTTTACACCAGTTTTGTCTCTACAGAACAGAGGGGTACAAAAGGTAGTCTACTTTATTCTGGAGGCTTCTCTGTCAGCTTTGCAGAGGGGACGGCGTCAGCTTTTTGCAGAGCAGACAGTGTCAGCCTTTGTAGTCTTTGACCTTCTGGAGCCTCCCTTCGCACGCGAGGGTGCGGTAGCTTCGGTAAGAAGCCTTAAGCCTGACGGTCTTCACTTCACCGAAGTTAGCCTCCGATACAGTGACGGTTTTGAGCCGAAGCCGTCAAAGCTCTTGGGCCTTCGCACCACCACCTCCGGAGTGGACCACCACGGCTTCACAGCTACTCCCAGCTCGAACTCCGTCAGTCCATGTAACGAAGCCATACATGGCCGAAGCACCATAAGTCAACCTTGCTCCGGAGCTAGCTTCGCTCAGAAGCCTTCCTCACTCCGAAGCCCCACCTTCGGAGTACCACCCTTCGAAGTCCCTCCTTTGTCCAAGGCCTCCGCATGAAGCATTCCATGAGCACTACGTCGCAGTGTCTCTCCCCGAGCACACTCCTCGACGAGCCTCACCCGGACCATGCCTTCGATGCGCCTCGACTTCTGAGACCTTCGTCGGGTACCTTCGAATGTCTTCCTCCGGAGCACACTTCGAACGCCTTGCCTCCGCAGAGGACTTGATCCATCCAACTCCGAAGTCACTCCATCCGGAGTACCTTCGAAGTGCCTCACCTCCGAGGACTTTGTCTCGGAGTACCTTCACCCGGAGCCAAGCTCCGCACTCTCTGCCTTCACCTAGCGCACCTCGACCCGAGGACCGACCCAGACCCCTTCGCAACCACCGTGACGGAGCTCCCTGCTCCACTGGCATCAAGCCTCCCGCTTGACCCAGGTTCACCTGCTACGAACCTGTCCGTCACCTCCGAAGTCCCCTGCGCACAACGGACAAACAGACAAGTGTATCCAGTACTCCGGAGACCTCTCCGGGTTAGCAACCTTCGGCACACACTCCGGTGTACCGCCCAAAGTACCGAGACCTTCGGTACGAACCCAGTCATCGTGTACTGTCGGACCCCTCCGACAGGCACACTCCGCTGCAACAGGTGCAACAACCAAACCACCGAACCCTTTGGTGAAAGCACCTCCGAACACCTTCGGAGGTCCAACCTCCGAACCCCCTTCGGAGGTACCCCTTCGAAACAGAGGTTAAAAGCCTATCAATCACTCATCACACTCCGAAACCAACCCTTGGTTTCTCAATCTCCCCCTTGATGAGTGCATTGACAACCAAATTCAAGTTCAAGAAAATTTGAAGAATTTCAGCACACAAGTGACCATAAAAACTCAGAAACGAGCCAAAACATGTCACTTGATAAAAGAATTTTCCTCCCCTTTTCAAAAGAGTAAAAGCCCCTTCGGCAAATCTCCCCTTTTTCCAGATAAAAACTTCCCCTGTGAAAATTATACCTTTTTGCAACAGAGAACCCAAATTTCTCTCCCCCTTTGGCAATACAAGCATCAAGGAGCATGTAAAAGATGCATTTCTTGGAAATGAGCAGAATTGCAAAGACATATAAAGCAAAAATATGCCAGTACTTAATACCAATTATCAGGTGCTCAGCTCAATTTAACATTCTCTAAAAGCATGATGACAGCATGTGATTTTGTCATTTTGAAATAAAAGCATCACCACTCAATCACGATAACTAGACAAGTAAAAGCAAGGACTGCGCAAAGCTAGTCAATTTCTACTCTAGACAGAAAAGTCCATTTCAAATGGAGCATGAAAAGCAAACTTGATGATTAATGAATTTTGTTGTTCTTTTTCATAATGCCAGGGGTTATTTGTTTGTCCACCTTATACTTTCCAATCAGGCCAAGCCTAGGCGTGAAAGCCATTAGAAGCTTAAAGCAATGATTTTGGCATACACTACACTATTCCATTTCAGACCAATGTGCAATGGAAAGCAGTCTAGAATAGAGTAGTGCGACAAACAAACCCACCTGGATCTTTTCACTTAAAGCGTGCAAATCATGGTGTTTTTGATTTTAATTAAGTGAACCAATTTGTTGAGCACTTGATGAACTTCCATGAATATGTAGAACAATTTTCAAGTTGCAATTTTTAGCATGCAAAGAAAAGGTGTCTTGCTATCAAGCAGATAAAAGATAGCTAAAGTAGTCCTACCTATACATGCTAGATACAAGATTGAGCAGTGAGCATGATTTGAGTTTGGAAAGAAAACATCATGCACATTAATGTTTCAGATGAATTAAAAGGAGCTAAGCTGTCACGATTTCATGAATTAAAATCAGGCATATAAATGCAAAAGATGTAAATGCAATTCCACACATGGCGAGCACATGCAAGACAATTAAAGCCTGCTCCCCCTCACAAAATGCCGTAAGGGTGACAAACGCCAAGTTCCCCACGCAAGTAAGCAAATCGAGAAGCATCGAGGGGTTTCGTGAAAATATCGGCTAGCTGGTGTTGGGTATCAACATATTGAAGTTCAATATCACCCTTCTCATTGTGATCTCTGAGAAAATGATACCACACATCAATGTGTTTGGTTCTGGAATGCTGAACCGGGTTGTTGGCAATACAAATAGCGCTAGTGTTATCACAGAAAAGTGGAACACTCTTATAATCTAACCCGAAATCCCGCAAAGTGGAAACCATCCACAAAATCTGAGAGCAACAGCTAGCTGCAGCAACATATTCGGCCTCAGCCATCGATTGTGCAACACTAGACTGTTTGCGGGAAGACTAGCAAACCAGAGATGTACCCAGAAAATGACAAGTACCAGAGGTACTCTTCCTATCGATCCTACACCCAGCAAAATCCGCATCGGAATAACCTCGAAGACATAAAGATGAAGACGCTGAATACCATATGCCAAATTCAAGGGTATGTTTGAGATACCTTAGGATGCGCTTTACCGCTTGGCGGTGCGAAGCTCGTGGTGAAGCCTGAAAACGAGCGCACAGACACACTGCGAAGTGTATGTCCGGCCTCGTAGCAGTCAAGTAGAGGAGGGAGCCGATCATGCTTCGGAACTCCTTCTGATCTATGGCTTCTCCATCTTCGTCAGGATCCAATGCTACAGATGTAGCCATTGGAGTGGCGAGGGGCTTCGCATCTTGATGAGGACATCACTTCACATGATACACACATGGAGCCTCCACCTACAATTCAATTACTAGGACCAATCACACGCGCCCGTGCCCGTCGCTTGAACCATGAGGTTAATTCTTTCCTTAGCAACTATGTTAATATTTGTTTGGACGGGATGCTACTGAATACTAGTGATATTTTGTTGCTTAGGAACATGGGATATGGAATAGAAGAGTTGGAGTTGAAGACGGAGTCGCACGGATGTTTTGAAGTCAAGATTTCGCTGGTTCGGACTACATCGACCACCATGCACCAAAATGGGCATAACTTCCTCATACGAAGTCCGATTGGCGCGTTCTTTGACTTTTTGGAAAGCTGAGGAGAATACGGATCGTTTGCCGTTGGTTTCACCTCATTTGGAGTCTCGAGTCATTCTGTGTTATTGAAACCGTCCTGCATGACAGAACTGGGCCGTGTTGGGCCATAGTCTGAGTCTGTTCACCTTCTACTGAGTCTGTTCGCCTTCCACAGGCTGCCCACGCCCTATATAACTCACTCCAGCCGCCTTTAGGGTTAGGTTTTGCTTTGTTTGCATCTACACTTGTGTGTTTAGATCCCGTCTCTTGCACCGGACCGATTGGCTGCTGCATTGGCGTTTGTGAAACCTCACCTTATCATCGTTTGTCTGTGATTTGGCATTCGACTTGTATCCTTCCTGTTCTTGCTTGTGTTCTTGGGTTCGCTTGCAGGAATTAGCTATCGTGGCGAGGTCAATCGCGTTCTGCATGGTTGATAACCAACGGAGACAGTGGTGTAACGATTGCAAGGTTTTGATCCGCCGGACCGGAGCCTTGGATCGCCAACGTCGAGATTCTCCACCAACCCAAGTTATCCTTTACCTAGCGGAAGATCGGGACCAATCCCCCATCAGTTGGTATCAGAGCTCAGATTTCCCGTTAGGTAATCTCGATCTGCTTTTGTTTTTACCTAGAGTCCAGAAAACCGCACCAAAAAAATTCCCCACCGAGAACTCCTTTGTGCCTTGCGATTTTAATTTCAGTTTTAACTTTGTTGAGTTCGTGTTCTTGGTCGAGTCTTGTTGCTGGTTTAGTAATCCCTTTGTGTCGTTTGAGTAGTAGTGTTCTTGTGTCTCAAAAATTTCCCCACCCGAAACCGCCCCCCCTTCCGCAACCTTATTCGTTTTTCACTTCGACTCTCTGTGACCCCCCTTCAGTAAAACAGGCATAACATTTCGCTCGTTTGGCAGAAAAATCTGAAATTTTTTGAGCATCTTCCTGACCCAATTTGGGTGGGTACCCTAACTGGGTTCCCCTGTTATCCCTCACCAAAATCACCAAAAAAATCAGGAAGATAAATAAAAAAATTGGTCAAAGTTTTTGCTCGCCGGTCAGCGAACTTGTTGAATTTTTGTGAGCCACATCCCACCTCAGTTGTAGGTGCCAATTTTTGTGGTTGCATCTCTAGTCATCCTTGTTTAAAAAAAATAGAGTGAAAAAAAAGAAGAGATAAAAAAAATCAAAAAAAAAGAGAAGAAGCGGTAGTAACAGCATTATCGACGGCAGTAACAGATTCTGCTTGTCCGATCTCTTGTCCGAACTCTTGTCCGGTCAGCGGTAGTAACAGATTTTGCTTGTCCGATCCCTTGTCGGATCTCTTGTCCGATCCCTTGTCCGATCTGCAGAGAGCTGATTTTGGCCTGTTATTGCTTCCATTTGAGTTTTGGGGACATAGTTTCCCTCTATTGCTTGAATTTTCACATTGGGAGCACTAAAGCCAGCAACTTTGACGAGTACTAGGGAACACTTATTGAACTTGGTTTAACTGTTATTACTATCGCTAATCCTTGCTACTCACTTTGCCTTCCAAGCTACACCTTTCTCTTGGTCAGGACAGGTTCATTTCTTGCAATTGTACACCACCCTCCACTTGGTTCATCACCTGTAGGCCGGTGACCTCACTGCGGCGTGGTAAGAACACTTGCAAGCGTGGGTAAGGCGCTTGACAGATTGCTTCCACCACACACCAACCACCCCACCTAGCTGTTTTTCATAAGGATTATTCCTTGTTTTTTTGTCTTTTCACTAACATGGCAGCACTTATTGTACAACATGACTTGAGCACTCACATGGGCCAGGAAGACCAGGAACAACGGAACAATCTGTTTCAGACCTTCTTCCTCGTCAATAACCGTCGTGTACATGTCATCATCGACAGTGGTAGTTGCAACAATTTGGTGAGCCTCGACATGGTAACTAAGCTTCAACTTTCCACACGTGCACATCCACACCCTTACCATGTGCAATGGCTCAACGATAGCGGTAAGGTCAAGGTAACACAAACTGCTCACATCGAATTTTCCTTTGGTACATACTTCGGAGTTGCTGATTTTGATGTAGTACCAATGCAAGCATGTTCTCTATTACTTGGTAGACCTTGGGTATATGATACTGATGCTACACACCATGGTAGGAGCAATAAGTACACATTTATGTATAAAGGAAAGAAAGTTACATTGCTTCCTATGACTCCTGCTGAAATTGTGAAATTTGAACAAGAAAAACGTGCTAGGGACGCACAAAAGAGCAAACAACTTTCTGAAAATCAGCGAGTAGCTAAAACACTTTCGAGGCATCAAAAAGACAAAGTTGTTTCTCCTTCCTCGTCACAAGTTATTAATCTGAAAGGATGTGTCATGCATGCAACTAAAACTAACCTTGCAGTACGTAGTTTTCTTGATCTTGCAGGTTTCTACCGGCGTTTTGTGAAAGATTTCGGCACCATAGCTGGTCCTTTACCTGAGTTGACCAAGAAGGGAGTTACTTCTACTTGGGAGCCAGCACAAGAACAAGCTTTTGCCACACCAGTGGATCGCCTTACACGTGCACCTCTACTTCAGCTACCCGACTTCAGTAAGCCTGTTGAGTTAGAATGTGATGCTAGTGGTGTTGGAATAGGAGGTGTGCTGCTACAAGGAGGTAAACCCGTGACCTATTCTAGTGAGAAATTGCATGGTCCACAATTGAATTATTTTACCTATAATAAGGAATTATATGCCTTAGTGCGTGTGCTTGAAACTTGGCAACATTACCTTTTGCCTAAGGAGTTTATTATACATTCTGATCATGAAGCACTAAAATATTTATTGAATCTTTCCCATACATTCTGAAATACAAGAATGGCAAAGAAAGTGTGGTTGCTGATGCATTGTCTCGTAGGATTGTTCTTTTATCTCAACTTGATATTTACGTTCCAGATTTGGAAAGTTTGAAAGATTTGTATGTCGTAGATAAAGAATTTGCTGAACCATACACTAAATGTAATGATGGGGAAGGCTGGAAAAAATTTCATGTTTATGACGGGTTCTTGTTCCATGCTAACAATCTATGTGTTCCAGATTCGTCCGTACGTTTGCTGTTGTTGCAGGAATCACATGGCGGTGGATTAATGGAACATTTTGGGAGAGAAAAGACTTTGGCCCTGCTGTCCAATAATTTTTATTGGCTAAAGATGCGGAGAGATGTTGAACGATTTGTGCAGCGTTGTGCCACATACCATAAAGCTAAGTCCAAACTTAACCCATATGGTTTGTATACTCCACTTCCTGTTTCTAGTGCACATTGGGAAGATATTAGCATGGACTTTATTGTGGGATTGCCTAGGACAAAGAGGGGGAGAGACTCCATATTTGTAAGAGTGGATAGGTTTTCTAAAATGGCACACTTTATTCCCTGTCATAAGACCAACGATGCTTCACATATTGCTGATTTATTTTTCAGGGAAATTGTGAGATTGCACGGGATGCCTAGAACCATTGTTTCAGATCGTGATGTGAAGTTTCTGAGTTACTTTTGGAAGACAATGTGGGCCAAGCTTGGCACAAAATTGCTATTTGCAACAACTTGTCACCCGCAAACTGAAGGTCAAACAGAGGTGGTGAATCGTACACTCTCCATGTTGCTGCGAACAATGATTAAGAAGAACTTGAAGGAATGGGAGGACTGCCTTGCACATGTTGAATTTGCATACAATAGAGCTATTCACTCAACAACACAATTGTGCCCGTCTGAAGTGGTGTATGGTTTTAAGCCAATCACACCACTTGATTTGCTGCCACTTCCTTTTCAAGAGAGAGCAAACATGGAGGCAACTAAGCGTGCAGAGTTTGTGAAAGCTATGCATCTGAAGACCAAGGAAGTTATAGAAAAGAAGGCACGCTATTTTGCTCAAAAGACAAATAAAGGAAGAAAGAAGATGTTTTTCAAACCAGGAGATCTTGTTTGGTTGTACTTGCGCAAGGATCGTTTTCCTGATTTGAGAAAGTTTAAATTGATGCCCGTGCTGATGATTTAAAACCCTATTTGGGAGCTGACGATGAGCTTGAGTCGAGGACGACTCCAATTCAAGAGGGGGAGGATGATGAGGACATCACTTCACATGATACACACATGGAGCCTCCACCTACAATTCAATTACTAGGACCAATCACACGCGCCCGTGCCCGTCGCTTGAACCATGAGGTTAATTCTTTCCTTAGCAACTATGTTAATATTTGTTTGGACGGGATGCTACTGAATACTAGTGATATTTTGTTGCTTAGGAACATGGGAGATGGAATAGAAGAGTTGGAGTTGAAGACGGAGTCGCACGGATGTTTTGAAGTCAAGATTTCGCTGCTTCGGACTACATCGACCACCATGCACCAAAATGGGCATAACTTCCTCATACGAAGTCCGATTGGCGCGTTCTTTGACTTTTTGGAAATCTGAGGAGAAGACGGATCGTTTGCCGTTGGTTTCACCTCATTTGGAGTCTCGAGTCGTTCTGTGTGATTGAAACCGTCCTGCATGACAGAACTGGGCCGTGTTGGGCCATAGTCTGAGTCTGTTCACCTTCTACTGAGTCTGTTCGCCTTCCACAGGCTGCCCACGCCCTATATAACTCACTCCAGCCGCCTTTAGGGTTAGGTTTCGCTTTGTTTGCATCTACACTTGTGTGTTTAGATCCCGCCTCTTGCACCGGACCGATTGGCTGCTGCATTGGCGTTTGTGAAACCTCACCTAATCATCGTTTGTCTGTGATTTGGCATTCGACTTGTATCCTTCCTGTTCTTGCTTGTGTTCTTGGGTTCGCTTGCAGGAATTAGCCTTCGTGGCGAGGTCAATCGCGTTCTGCGTGGTTGATAACCAACGAAGACAGTGGTGTAACGATTGCAAGGTTTTGATCCGCCGGACCGGAGCCTTGGATCGCCAACGTCGAGATTCTCCACCAACCCAAGTTATCCTTTACCTAGCGGAAGATCGGGACCAATCCCCCATCACATCTGCCATGTCAAACTTCTTGAGCAGGTCCTTGGTGTACTTCGTCTGGTGGACGAAAGTACCTTGTTTGCTTTGCTTGATTTGCAACCCAAGGAAAAAGGTGAGTTCACCCATCATGGACATTTCAAATTCCCTGCTCATGGTATCTGCAAACTCGGCAACCAAAGCATGAGAAGAGCCACCAAAGATGATATCATCCACATAAATCTGCACTAGAAGGAAATCTTTGCCATGCTTGAGAGTAAACAGGGTTTTATCAACAGAGCCCATCAAATACCCCCGCTCAAGTAGAAAAGACTTAAGTCTATCATACCAAGCCCGAGGGGCCTGCTTGAGTCCATAAAGAGCCTTATGAAATTTAAGGACTTTATGTGGGTACTTGGGGTTTTCAAAACCAGGGGGTTGTTTTACATAAACATCTTCACCTATGAAGCAATTAAGAAAAGTACTTTTGACATCCATTTGATAGAGTTTGAATCCCCTGGATGTCGCAAAGGCAAGCAAAATCCTAATGGCCTCAAGGCGAGCAACAGGTGCAAAAGTTTCAGTAAAATCAATCCCTTCTAGTTGAGAATAACCCTGAGCTACAAGCCTAGCCTTGTTTCTAACTATAGTCCCATCCTCCCCTTGTTTGTTTTTGAAAATCCATTTTGTTCCAAACTTGGTTTCTCTCAAACTTTTCAAGTTCCTCATGCATGGCATTGATCCAACTAGAATCAGAAAGTGCATGACTAACATCTAAGGGCTCGAAAGAAGCAACAAAAGCGGAATCAATGAAATGAACATGGGAACGTGTTACCCTTTGATCAAGCTCACCAATGATCTGCTCGGGAGGATGCAACCTTTGAACATGGTGTGGAGCCTCGCTGCGAGATGCAGTCTCCCCCTCAACTTGTGCGTGGGAGTGGTCCAAGATGACCGATGTCGAAGTAGTTGCTTCGGGACCTCGTGCCGAAGTGGTTGAAGCAGGGTCAGCTTCGGGGGTTGATGTCGAGGGTAGTAGGGGTTCATCCTCGAAATCTCCGGGATCTTCGTCTTCGAAGATGGTCTGTTCCATGTCGTGTTCATTTCCCTGTTCAAGAGCAGAACTAACAGAGGGGGTTGATTCATCAAAAGTCACATCACATGACTCGATGACAGTGTTAGTTTCCAAGTTATAAACACGATAAGAATGACCATGTGTAGTGTAACCCAAAAAGATCCCGTCAGAAGAATGCGACTCAAATTTATCCAAATTACCACATTTTAGGATAAAGCAACGACAGCCAAAAACTCGAAGATGAGTAACCTTGGGCTGTCTCCCAAAACGCAGCTCATAAGATATCAAGTTTAAAATTGAGCGCAAGAATATACGGTTTGAGATGTAACATGCAGTGTTCATGGCCTCAGCCCAGAATTTTCTAGGAGTCCTATGCTCATCGAGCATCGTCCTAGCCATCTCAACCAAAGTGCGGTTCTTCCTCTCAACGACACCGTTCTGTTGAGGAACCCGCGGAGCAGAGAATTGATGTTCTATGCCATGCTCCATGCAAAAGTCAACAAAGAGACTATTTTTGAACTCGGTGCCATTATCACTTCGAATGAATTTCAATGCACCTGGGAGTTCAGTGAAAAGTCTCAAAGCCAAGCTCCGAAAGTGTGTAAACACTTCATCCTTGCTGGCAAGAAAGAAGACCCAAGAGTAGCGAGAGAAATCGTCGACAATAACTAATACATACCACTTGCCGCCTAAAGAACTAACCCGAGAAGGACCTATAGTGTCCATATGGAGAAGTTCTCCGGGTTGATCAGTCATCACTGTGGTGACTGGCGAATGCGAAGCAGCAATCATTTTTCCATGTCGACAAGGAGCGCAAACTAAATTCTTCTCATACTTGAGCTTGGGAAATCCTCGGATCAGACCTAGGGCGCTCAGATGAGCGAGCAACTCAAAGCTCATATGCCCTAGTCTCCTATGCCACTTCCAAAGCTCAGAAGTCGAATGTGCAACAAGAAAATGAGAAGAACCAGATGACTCTGAAAAATCAGCTCCAAAAACTCTCCCAACTCTAAAGATCTTACACACCACAACGCCATCAGAATTGAGCACTTGCGAAGTATCGCGATGGAATCGCACTTCGAAGCCCTCATCAAGCAACTGAGATACAGACAGCAAATTGTATCCCAGGTTTTCAACCAAAGCAACATCTTTGAGAGTGAAATTCGAGTTAATTCTTACCACACCTTACCTTTCACTCTACTCCTTCGATTGTTTCTAAAGGTGATATGTTCCCTTTGCTTGGTTGTGGTGAGGCTGGAGAACCAAGCTGCATCTCCGGTCATGTGGCGCGAACAACCGGAGTCCATGATCCACGTGCCCTCCAAGCCTCGATCTGTCACCTACACATGATAAGAAAATTTCGATCGCTCAGTGCTGGGGAGAGTGAAAAAATGACGCGGCATCCAGCACTGAGTGACACGAGTAGTAGGCACAGTAAAAGTAGACGGTCTACGCACATGATAATCTGAATGATGCAAAGTGCGAGGTCTACCTACATGCTGTGATCGAACAACATGTCGAGGTCTCCTACTCTGATGAGGTACAAAGCTACTCGCCCGGGGTCTACCACCATATGGAACATGGTGAACACCTCGAGGAGTAAAACCTCTCCGAGAAGTACGAGGAGCCTCAAAAGCAGGACGATAGTAAAACTCAGACTCATGCATACCTAAAGATGGGTAATGCATATCTTGGTAACTCATCGCCTGAGAGCGTCGCTCATCCTTGATGCGACGAAAACAGAACCCAACCAAATGACCCGCCCGCTGACAATAGGAGCACTCTCATGGGTCATAGGAGCAACTCTCATGGGTCATAGGAGCAACTCTCACAGGCTCCTTGGGCTTCTGCTGAGTGGTTTTCTTGGGAGGGATTTTCTTAGCAGGAGGAGTGGTTTTCTTTTGAGCTCGGGTAGGTTTCTTGGCTGATGGAGTGTCTAACAGAGCTCTCTCTTTCTCTAGGGTAGTGGGAGAGGTAAAAACAGTTTTGTTTCCACTATCTGAAGGAATCCTCTCAAAACCCAAACCTAGAGCTAACCCTGCTCTGTCAGCACACATCTTGGTCTTGGCCAAGAGCAAATCCATTCTACCCTTTCCCTCGGTGCATTTGTTAACCACAGAAAGAAGGTATTCATTTTCAGTCATTAGGTTCTCAGCTCGCTCTCTAACAGTGCCTAGCTGGTCCTTAAGGGTTATGCAAGTGTCACAAACAGGTTGCACATCCTTAGAACTACCGGCCCTCTCCAATCTAGCCTCTAAATCATGAACATGTTTATCACGTAAATTAATGCTCTCGCGCAATAAAGAACAGTTCATGCATTCAATATTATCATGAGGTCTAGAATCCACCACCAAAAACTGCTTCTGTGCAGTCTCAAGCTCAGAAAGAGTTTGAGCATGAACAGAACGCAACTGAGCAAGCTCACTCATGACTACAGTACAAGATTCACATTCAGCATCATTAACTTTAGACTTAAGCATGGCATATTCAGTAGAAACAGATTCTAGCCTAAGTCTAAGGTCTTTTCTTTCTCTAGCGGCTTGCACAAGTAATCTATCCTGACCAAGAACTACTTCATTCAGCTCATCTAATTTTATTGAAAGCTGGTCATGAAGCAAAGGCCGGTGAAGTCTTGTCCCTTCTTGTCCTTCTTGTCCTCCTTCCTCGGGGACTCCTCCTCCTCAGAGCTCGACTCCTTAGTTGAGGAAGTGTCGATGTCGCTGAGAGTAGCAACAAACGCTCTGGAAGCGGCTTTGGCTACTCTCTTAGCCACCTTGCCGCGCTTGCCCTTCATAAAAGGCTTCCTCTCCTTTTTGTGGTATTTAGGGCGCTCACTCTCATCTCTCTTTTTGAGCTTAGGGCAGTTGGCCTTGATATGAGAAGTGTCGCCACATTCAAAACAACCACTAAAACCACTTCTCCTCTGATCCCGTCTCTCATGATAAAAACGGGTGAACCTTCTGGCAATGAGAGCAAGCTCATCATCATCCAGAGTGTCCACCTGCTCCTTTGTGACGGAGACCAGGGAGGACAAAGCAAAACCATCTGCAAGAACACAAGTACCAGATGTGCTTGGTTCTGCAGCGGTGCCACGGCTAGTGCTAGAAACCAATGCCAATGGCTGTGGCAAAGAGCTTCTGTGCACCGCAAGAGATGCCTTGGCAATCTCTGTGGACTTCAGCTTACTAAAGAGCTCATCACAGGTCAACGTGTCATAACCTGTGGACTCCTCAATGCTGGATATCTTTACTTCCCATATGCTACGGTCAAAAGCATAGAGAAGCTTGATAGCCCTATCGTGATCATTGTAAGCAAGATTCCCGTTGGATCGCAAGTTACTCACTATCGCATCAAAGCGCGAAAACATGGCATCTATAGATTTACCAGGTGCCTGCACAAACAGCTGATACTATTGATTGTATGTGATTTGGCGCCTGGCCTTAATCTGAGTAGTGCCCTCATGAAAAATAGTGAGAGTGGTCCAAATTTCCCTAGCAGTCCTAAGGTGCTGCACCCTATCAAACTCACTCCTGCTCAAACCAATGAATAGTATATTCCTAGCCTGTGAGTTGGCATTATACTGATCTTTTTCTTTTTGAGTAGTGCGAGTATCAGGGATGGAGTATTGTGAGTCCACAATCTCCCAAATTGCATTTCCTTGGCTTAACAAGTAAGCCTCCATGCGCACCTTCCAGTATGCAAAATCAGTCCCATCGAACAGAGGAATTTTACTACCTCTATCCATGTTGCCAAAAGATCACAAAACCGGTTAAGGTCAACTGGTGATCTTAACTTGCTCTGATACCAATTGTTGGACCGGAAACGGCTACCAGAGGGGGGGTGAATGGGAGTTTTTTTATAAACTTGGGCTAAAAACAACCTTCGGTTTTAATTCTGTCTACTGCGGAACAGGCTTCGAACACCAACCTTCGAAGGTCTAGTTCGGAGGTACTTGACAGCTCCGAACACAGGCTTCGCAAGGAGTAAAAGTCCGAAGCCAAGCAGACTTCGCTCCACCCACGACCCCGAAAACAACTCTGCTAAGTCAGTGCAGGCTGCGCACACAGGGTGCTTCGAGCAGGCTTCGCACTTCACCCTTCGCAAGAGTGGACTACCCTCCGAGGACTTCGACCTAAAACTTAGCGACAGCAACTGGTGCTGGGCTTCGTTCTGCGAAGGTCTAAATGCACACTAAACAGACTTCGCTAAGGGTTCAGACACGAGAAGCAAAATGGGCCTCGATCAGGGCTTCGCTAGTAAGCAGCGAGGTCTAGCCTCCTGTTACACAGAGCGAACGCGCACTGAAAAACACACTTCGCACACACCACACTTCGTCAACACAGGCTTCGATGCACTGTCACAAGTCACTCAGGGTGACACACAAATGAACGAAGTATGCAGCGAGGTATGTAAAACAAGCTCAAGCAAAAAGCACACCGAGGCAGGGCTTCACCGCTTGAATAAGGAACACAAAAATGAACTCACTAGATGTATTCAAAGTGTGAGGAGGCTAGTACAGGAGCTCAACACTAAATGCTCAAAGTGTTAAATGTTACCTACCGAGCCCCCATATTTATAGCCCACAGTTCACCCAAGTGAATTGACTACTTTACCC
Source organism: Zizania palustris (assembly GCA_019279435.1). Lineage (NCBI taxonomy): Eukaryota > Viridiplantae > Streptophyta > Magnoliopsida > Poales > Poaceae > Zizania > Zizania palustris. The sequence goes on along the minus strand of JAAALK010000082.1, from coordinate 78,029,722 downwards.
CTAGGGTTTACACCAGTTTTGTCTCTACAGAACAGAGGGGTACAAAAGGTAGTCTACTTTATTCTGGAGGCTTCTCTGTCGGCTTTGCAGAGGGGACAGCGTCAGCTTTTTGCAGAGCAGACAGTGTCAGCCTTTGCAGTCTTTGACCTTCTGGAGCCTCCCTTCGCACGCAAGGGTGCGGTAGCTTCGGTAAGAAGCCTTGAGCCTAACGGCCTTCGCTTCACCGAAGTTAGCCTCCGATACAGTGACGGTTTTGAGCCGAAGCCGTCAAAGCTCTTGGGCCTTCGCACCACCACCTCCGGAGTGGACCACCATGGCTTCGCAGCTACTCCCAGCTCGAACTCCGTCAGTCCGTGTACCGAAGCCATGCATGGCCGAAGCACCATAAGTCAACCTTGCTCCGGAGCTAGCTTCGCTCCGAAGCCTTCCTCACTCCGAAGCCCCACCTTCGGAGTACCACCCTTCGAAGTCCCTCCTTCGTCCAAGGCCTCCGCATGAAGCATTCCATGAGCACTACGTCGTAGTGTCTCTCCCCGAGCACACTCCTCGACGACCCTCACCCGGACCATGCCTTCGATGCGCCTCGACTTCTGAGACCTTCATCAGGTACCTTCGAATGTCTCCCTCCGGAGCACACTTCGAACGCCTTGCCTCCGTAGAGGACTTGATCCATCCAACTCCGAAGTCACTCCATCCGGAGTACCTTCGAAGTGCCTCACCTCTGAGGACTTTGTCTCGGAGTACCTTCACCCGGAGCCAAGCTCCGCACTCTCTGCCTTCACCTGGCGCACCTTGACCCGAGGACCGATCCAGACCCCTTCGCAGCCACCGTGACGGAGCTCCCTGCTCCACTGGCATCAAGCCTCCCGCTTGACCCAGGTTCACCTGCTACGAACCTGTCCGTTGCCTCCGAAGTCCCCTGCGCACCACAGACAAACAAACAAGTGTATCCAGTACTCCAGAGACCTCTCCGGGTTAGCAACCTTCGGCACACACTCCGGTGTACCGGCCAAAGTACCGAGACCTTCGGTACGAACCCAGTCATCGTGTACTGTCGGACCCCTCCGACAGGCACACTCCGCTGCAACAGCTGCAGCAACCAAACCACCGAACCCTTCGGTGAAACCACCTCCGAACACCTTCGGAGGTCCAACCTCCGAACCCCCTTCGGAGGTACCCCTTCGAAACAGAGGTTAAAAGCCTGTCAATCACTCATCACACTCCGAAACCAACCCTTGGTTTCTCAAACTTCTTCCACAGCCCAAGCATGAGGCGCACCTGAGCTCCATGTGTATTGGATACTTGTGTGAGTGAGTTATGTGTTTTGTGGAAGATGTTATTAGTGTCTATGCTAATGTAAGAGGATAATTGTTATCTTGTTCCTTGAATAAATGTCATTTATATTTAGTTAATGAGTTGAAGACTTGTTATGTGAAACTATTGGTTTTATAACGATATTGTTCAAAATGGATCCCTCATCTTATCATCATGTGGGACAATGATGATACAAAGATTAGCACATCTCGCTGATTGATGGTCACATTTCGCAGATCATAGACAAAGAGATGTAAAATCAGTGATGTGGACACATGTTAGTGAACATGGTGTTGGATAGACCCACTTGAGACACTGTTGGGATTGTTATTGTAATGTGCCATCAATTTTCATCTCAAATAGTGTATCTATAGTGTCCTTAGACCTGAGATCATCATTTGATTCTAGAATGCGTAGTGACACACTTAGATGCTTCCTAATGATATTCTGTAAGAGAGTAGTAATAAGGGATGTTTTTAGGTGTGTTGTGAAACATGTCTTGGGATGTGAATGGTCAAGATGGAATTTACCCCTCCTAATAATGGGAGAGACATATGTGGGCCCCTCGAGGTAATCAGATTGGAAAAGTGCATGGCCATTTCACTATGAGTAAAAAGATAGTCATGATTTGAATCCACTACTTGTTCGAGTGAAAATGCCAAGCTATCCAACAAGGGTGGCACAAATCTCGCCTTGAGCTTGAATGATGTTGTGCAGTAAAGGGTCTGGTGCGTGCGTATATCAAGGTTTAGTGAAAATTGATTTTGTATACTTTTGGGGGTCAATATGTGCTGCTAGGTACCACTATTGATCAGTGAGTCAGTAAAGGTTTTCGGTGAATAGTTGTTAGTGTATGAACCTATTGGGTCACACACTTAAGAGGATGGATTAAGAAAATTACAAAGAATTGGTTCTTGTGCAAGTGGGAGATTGAAGGAACAGTGACCAAGAAAATTCTGGTTGGATCGGAAGTTTCGATTTAGAACCGGAAGTTCCGATTATTTTATGAATTGGAAAGAGAGAGCTCAACTCGGATGTTTTGATATGGTATCGGATGTTCTGATAATTTATTTTTTTATGAAAAAGATAGCTCAAATCGGAAGTTCCGAGATGCTATCTAAAGTTTCGATAATTTCTAATTAGAGACAGAGAGTTGAGACCGGAAGTTACGATGCATATCGGGAAAATTGCACTAATCGCAAGTTCTTATAGGAGCTATCGAAAGTTTTGATAGGAGTTATCGGAAGTTCTAATGCTACCTGGAATTGGAGTCTGAGAGCCATAATCATAAGTTCCGATATTGAATCGAAAGTTCTTATGCAAGCATAATAGATTGGATTTGTTGGGTCTCGAGTTGGTTGAATCTAATTTGTGGGTTGAAACTAATTTGTTAGTTAAAACTAATTTGTTGGTTGAAACTAATTTGTTGGTTGAAAATGATTTGTTGGTTTCAAATTGTTGGAGACCAGGAGCTCTCACCTCTATATAACGTGAGGAGGAGGTCTTGGCACACAAGCAATTGATAGTTTGGACATAGCCACCAAGAACTCTTCTCCTCCCTTTCTTGATCTCAAAAGTTGAGATTGAGGAATCTCTCATTTCTCACAAGCGGTGCTAGCATGCCAACGTGGGAAGGATCCCGTCCCTGTACATGTGGATAGCGTGGAGGCATTGGTCCAATAGCGATGCTCGTGGACTTCATCACATGAACGCCTACATCATCTTTGTCGATTGGATCGCTAGGGAACAGTCGGAGTGAGGCGAGGATCAATGAGGATTCTCTTCCCCGACATCTTCTTTTGTGGCACCTAGCGTGTCTTGTGCTAGAAGTTACCAATGTATTATCTCGCACGCGCATGATTCTTGGGCTTGGGGTGAAATTTTTGAAATTGCTCGCTAGCGTAGCTTCCCCATTCCCCAATAGGGAGAGGCACAAAAAAGCATTTGACAAGATTGAATATTTGAGCTCACCTCCAGTACTAATGCCACCACAAATGGGAATTCCATTCTGTTTATAGCAAAAAATGGCACTAATGGTCAAACTAGACAAATACTGAAAATAGTATTTTTGACCGAAAATATGTCAACCTAGCAAAGTCCGGTCTGACCGGCTATAGTAGGCTGGTCTAACCGGCCAGGTACGGTCAGACCAGACCCATGGGCTCGGTCAGACCGGCCAGGGTCTGGATTTCGGATCCGAGTAGGATTCGAGGTATTTTCTCCCAAAACTTATCTCAACAGAGTTTTGGACTCATCTAACTCTATCTCTAGCGAGGGATAACTAGCCTACCTCCCTATAAATACTAGGGGCAAGGCCGATTCAAGGGACTCTCCCAAACATACCAATTGAAAGTCCTAGCTTGAATCGTATTTACTTTCTTTACTTTTCCCCATCTTTGTGGGTTTCCTTGAAAGCCCTCCATCTGTCGCGTCCGTAATCACGGTAACCCTTGATGGTTCGCTTGTGAACCTCCCGTTAATCAACGTAATGGATTGCTATCCTTTTTATCGGTTTTTATCGCTCTACTCGGCGATTCGGCCCTCCGGCCGAATTGTTTGTGATCTATTATTGTTTTTACAGATTAATCGTTCTCCTAATCATCCCTGCGAAGTTTGGGAGTAATTGGAGATCATTTGCTACGGTCGCCGAGGCTTAACAGATCGGATCTGTTACTTCGGTCTGACCTGCATTGGGGTACATGTCTGACCGGAGCCCCTCGTCATGCCGTTGTTGGCAACAGCCGGTCCGACCGATGGTACGCCGCCAGTCCGATCGGGACCCTTCGCACCGGGCACGCCAAAGCCAAGGTTCGAGCCTTCTGAAACACCGACCACCGAAGCCCTACGCGCCGGAGCTCCGCACGCTCGAAGGCTGACATCCGGAGGATCCCTTCGCCCGGTATGACCGGGGAAGCACGGTCGGTCCGACCACCGAAGCTTCGCCGGTCCGACCGCCGGAGTCACACTTCGCACTGGCCTTCGGGGCACCGCCCAAAGCCCCTTCGCAGCTCTTCAGTCTGACCAGGGTTGTACCTCCGTTCTGACCAGGATTGAGTCCGAAGGTGTTCCAAGGACCCTTCAGACCAGACTCCGCTATATCTCCGAATCGGCCTCTGAATTGGCCTATTCCAGGTACTTTGGTCGTTTTTACTGTTCACATAGCTACTAATACTTTTCGGCCAATTAGATTAAAATATTAATTATTTATCTGATTGCCTGGCGACTCCAAATCCCTTGTCACTATCCAGGGTAGTCGGAACGCGGCGTCGGTATCGTTGCGATACTTTTGGACGTCGAACCGGCCCAAGTGCAGGGCGCATTTCTGCGTCAACACACTTTCTGGCGACTCCGCTGGGGACAACGCCAACCATGACTAATACCTCTACATCGGCGGCGGGTACATCTACTACATCTACTTCCACTACATCGCCGATGAACATTAGGGGGAGCACGGACATCGATGACCGCAACATTATAACACCCACCATGGCGGACATATCTGAGGAAGACCGAGCAAAGATCGTAGCAAAAAAGAGAGAACTCTAAGAATTGATGCTCAGAGATTGCATAAAAACACGCTCGGGCTTCGTCATGCGGGACAACCTCAACTTGGCCCAGGTACGCCCATCATCACCCCCTTTATTCGCCTCACAAGTAGACCGTAGGATAGCTGCGTCTATTGATCAAGCGGTTAGCACCTCACTAACCAATAAACTGGAACCTGTAGTTGTCTCGCAAGTGGCGGCAGTGTTTAGAAGATTCGGTTTTACTGAGGCTGATTCACCAGCACCAATTACTAGTATTCCACCAGCACAACATATCTATAGCAGAACCGACGGTAATACCGGAAAAACCATCACATTTCTGGCTATTTCCTCCACAACCGAAACACATAACTACTATTATGGACAGGAAACCTAGCTTACCAGGTACCACAACTGCCTGCGCCCATACCTGCTCTGCCGCCGCCGCTTGCACTGCATACTCCTACATGCATAGGCCGGAGCATGTCGATTTACCACCACGCATCCCGCCACCACATGAAAGGTGCGCGCAAGCATTATATCACGACGATATCGAGGAGCGTATTCGTGTACTATTTAGGGAATGAGCTAGGGTTTATTGAAAACCATATCTCGGCCACTTTGACACTATTCCATATCCTCGTGGTTATAGAGTCCCAGATTTCACGAAATTTGATGGCGAGGGTAGTAAATCCACATTAGAACACATTAGCTAGTTTCTAGAACAATGTGGCAAAGCTAGCGGATCAGATGGATTAAAACTCAGATTATTTTCCCTGTCATTGTCCGGCACCGCGTTCACTTGGTTTTCGGCACTCTCGCAGAACTCCGTGCAAACATGGGCTCAACTAGAGCAGAAGTTTCATGATTACTTCTACACAGGCAAGACCGAGCTTAGGCTATCACACCTCACGACGATTAGGCAAAAATCCGGCGAAAGTGTTTCTGAGTATGTTAAATGCTTTAGAGATACTAGGAATAAATGTTTTAGCCTAAACATATCGGAAAGGGATCTAGCAGATCTAGTATGCAATGTCCTACGGGCAGAAATTAAGCAGCGTATGGACAATCAAAACCTCTTGGACGTTAGCCAGGTATTGCAACAGGCTCTGGTCCAGGAAGGCCGAGCCAAAGATAGAAAATTTGTTAAAACTTTTAACAAACCAAGGGCTGAGATCCACACTATGGAACACTCCGACGAGGAAGGATCCGAGGAGGAAGAAGATCCGGCCGACACCTTTACGACTGAATGGACTTGGAGCATGAAGTCTAAGCCCATCACCTGCTCTGAATTGCGGACATCTCCCTCTAAGAGTCGGCCTAATGAAGTTAGATATTCGTTCGACGTAACTAAATGTGATAAGATATTTGATTTCCTATTGAAAAATCAACTTCTACAGCTGCCGAAAGGACAAGTCATGCCATCCGCCAACGAGTTAAAAAAGCGTCCCTACTGCAAGTGGCATGATTCACATTCTCACTGCACTAACGATTGCAACGTTATTCATCGACAGGTATAATCGTCCATAGAGGAAGGACTATTGAAAATAGAAGCAAATCCAAAAATGAAATTAGACAGAGACCCTTTCCCCATGAACAATGTTGATCTAGAAGGGAAGAAGGTGTTGATTCGGCCAGAGCAGGCCGAGTTGGCTAAGGGAAAGGCGGTGGTCATAGGAGATGCTCGCACACGCACACATGTACCAAAGAATGCGGAGGTAGGAGTATGGAAAGAAAATATTAAGTCATCGTCTTCAACCAAACATCGCTGAAGGCCGAAGGTGACATACAAAATGCTCTTGGACAAGCACCAGCGAAGGTCTGAGAGAAAAGGTGTTCCCCCACGGGCTTCGGGACGGTTTAAGCCTCCTAGGAGGACGAGCCTCGTAAGTGATGAGTTCGGACCTCAAGGTCCGAACACTCCCCCGAAGTGGATGCAACAGCCGGCAGGGTTCAGACCTTAGTGGACGAACACCCCTCTAGGTTGGCAGTGGCTGAACCCCCCTCCGGGTTGGTCTCAACCTCCGGCAGGGTTCGGGCCTCATTGGCCGAACCCTCCCTCGGCTTGGCCCCTATTTCCGGGAGGCTTCGAGCCTCAGTGGCCGAGCCCACCTCCTTCGGAGGGTTTCCAGCCTCTGGGTGGGTTCGGGCCTCGGTGGCCGAACCCACCTCCTTCGAGCGGTTTTTAGCTTCCGGAGGGATTCGGCCTCCAGTGGCCGGGCCCGCCTTCGCCATGGGCTAATTTACCTCCGGCTTGGCAGGACCCCTCGCTAGTCTGGTCCGAGGTACCATCGACGTGGCCGGACCCCCAACTAGCCAACGGGATCGTCACTTAGTGGGCGAGACCGCTAGAGCCCCCGATGCCACCACCCTACTGCTGGATGATGTCTCCGGTTTCGCCTCTGGCACCGGAGAACTTCGTGCAATGTTCGGCTACGAACATTTACACTCCGGCACAAGATAGCAACATTGTTCATCTCCTGTCCGTAGTACCCCAGAATCGGGCTCCCCGAGATATTGCCGAAAGGGCCGAATGTGGAGACACCTCAGAGGTTATAGTCATCAGGGTTGGATCCCAGGAGGTCCCAATCCCGAAGGATACCCCGACGGGAATGCGTTAAGACTCGGCCAAAGCTCGGTCTGACCGGCCTTACGATGGTTTTCGGCATAGACCGGTCTTACCAACCTGCCATGGACGGTCCGACCGATCAGGAGCAGGGGACCTTTCAGGGCAAACGCAAGGTGCTTGAGGCCGATACATGCAAGTCCCCTTCGGCTAAAAATGTTAGAAGCAAGACTGTGGCACCCGGCACCCATCCTCAGCCATCATGGGTGCCCTCAGGGATGTCCAAGTCACAAAAGAGGAGGTTGCAATGCTTGCGCGCATAGGAGATACGAGAAGAGAAGGCCGAGGAGGCACGTGACGCACTTTTTGAGGAAATCCATCCTTGGTCCACCATGAAGAAAGTCTGGAGACCCAAGCCGGTCATAGTGGATGACTCGGCCCCCGTTGATAGCTCCAATGAATACGATTTACTCAACGATGACTACACTCCCATCTCCGAGGGGCCTACTCCTCAGGCGATGGACGTCGGCATCGTCATGTTTCCTTTTGAGTTTGCCCCACTGCAGGAGGAGGCTGGGGTCACTCAGCTAGACCTCAGCCCACGAGATGTCGTATTCGATAAGCCTGGAGATACGAACCGTCACCTGAGACCCCTCTGTTGGGACGACGGATCGAACCAGCAGGTTTTCTTAGGAAAATGAGAGTAGAGTATTCAATGCCCTGTTGAGCTTGTTTATACAACTGTAGTTGGGGGGTATTTATAAGGCGCCCCGTCCAGAGGGCCAAGCGCCTCTGGACCGCCAACGGCTACCTGGCCGAACACCGGTCGGTAGTACAGACAAAAAGGACGATGCGTAGTACAGACAAGAAGATCCGACTCTGACAGCGTAGCAGCCGTGTCGGGCACCGCCTACGCCGCCTGACACGGCCCAGAAGATTGCGATCCCGCCCCTTCGTACGGTCGCCCGGTCCTTTTCTTGCTGACGCTCTCCTCGGCTTCGCCGCTGCGGGTCGAGGGAGGGCGGACCCCCGATCTCTTGCTCCCGGAGGATGGCCTCCGGTGTCCTCCCGCCGGAGGGAGGCCTCCGGCATCTTCCTTCGGAGGATAGCCTCCGATGCCTTCTTGCCGGAGGGCGGCCTCCGGCATCTTCTCCCGGAGGGTGGCCTCCGATGTCTTCATGCCGGAGGGCGGTCTCCAGCACCTTTCCTCCGGAAGGAGGCCTCCGGCCCCTTGCCTCCAGAAGGTAGCCCTCGGCGTTAGGCTTCGGGCCCCCTGGCCGAGGGCCCTCCTTCGGCTTCCGGGATTATCTCCCCCAACACCCTCTACGTAAGGGGGCACATCGACGGGAAGCCCATCTCGAGGATGCTTGCTGATGGCGGCGCCACCGTGAACCTAATGTCGTACTCCCTTCTAAGGAAGCTCGGCAATGATGAAGATGACCTGAAGAAGACCAATGTCACCCTCAACAGCTTCAATGGCAACACGATGGAAGCCAAGGGCGTACTATCCCTGGAACTGACAGTGGGAAATAGGACGCTACCTACCGCTTTCTTCGTCGTCGATGTACAAGGTAACTATAATGTATTGCTTGGGCATGATTGGATCCACGCAAATCAGTGCGTACCATCCACCTTGCATCAGCGCCTCATACAATGGCATGGCGACGAAGTTGAGATAGTGTATGCCGATACACTGGCCCATGATGAGATAGAGTGTTTGTCGGGATGGGACCTCACGGATTATGACTTTGTCAGCGTATCAGAGGGGAGGTTCGTTCCTATTTCCATGAAGACGGCCAGTGTGGCTCGGTTGTGCCTAAGATAGGAGAATGTCTAGTGCTAATTTTGATTAGCTAAAGTCTCGCGTGGAGCAGTATCGGTCTTCTCAAAACGGTATCACCGAAGCCATCGAAGATTTTAGCCAGGTAGAGAAATTAGGTCAAGTCTTCTCGTCGGCCGACCCTTTGGAACAAGTAGACATATGAGATGGTCGTGTTCCAAGGCCGATGTTTGTAAATCAGAATCTGAATAATGATGTAAAGGCCAAAGTAATAAAATTGCTTCAATCGTATGTTGATTGCTTCGCATGGGATTACAGCGAGATGCTCGGGCTAAGCCGAGAGCTTGTTGAGCCTTGGCTACCCATCAAACCCGGATTTAGGCCTTATAAACAGCCACTGCGCCGCTTCAATTCGGCCATCTATGATCGAGTTAAAGAGGAGATTGAATGTCTATTAGCAGCAGGTTTTATTAGGCCATGCAGGTACGCGGAATGGGTCACTAACATCGTGCCTGTCGAGAAGAAAGAGAGTGGCATGATCCGCATCTGCGTCGATTTGAGGGATTTGAACAAGGCTACTCCGAAATATGAGTATCCCATGCCGGTAGCCAACATGTTGATCAACGATGCCACGGGACATAAGGTACTAAGTTTTCTTGACGGCAACGCTGGTTATAACTAAATCTTTATGGCCGAAGAAGACGTTTTTAGAACAGCTTTTCGCTACCTAGGTTTTGTCAGTTTGTTTGAGTGGATAGTAATGACGTTTGGTTTAATGAATGCTGGCGCCACATACCAACGTGCCATGAACTTAATCTTTCATGACTTGCTAGGGGTTATGTTAGAAGTTTATATAGATGATATTGTGGTCAAATCGGACGCTATGGAGAACCACCTCACTGATTTGAGAGTTGCTTTCGAAAGAATGCGCCAGTATGGATTGAAAATGAACCCGCTCAAATGTGCTTTTGGTGTGTCGGTGGGTAAGTTCTTGGGATTCATGATTCATTAAAGAGGCATCGAAATTGATCCCAAGAGGCTTGAGAAAATTAGAGGATGTGTAGCGCCGACATTTAAGAAAGATGTGCAGAAATTGCTAGGCAAGGTTAATTATTTGCGACGCTTTATATCTAACCTGTATGGAAAGATTGATGCTTTCATCCCAATACTACGGCTAAAAAATGAAGCCGAGTTCATTTGGGGGGCAAGCCAGCACCGTGCGTTTGAGAAAATCAAAGAGTGCTTATCGACGCCGCCAGTGGTAAGGGCGCTGAAGGCCGGGATCCCATTTCAGCTTTATATTGCCGCAGAGGAGAGTGTTATTGGGGCCGTGTTGACTCAAGGCATCGAAGGGAAGGAGTACATCATCACATTCTTGAGTCGTCGACTTGTGGACGCCGAGACAAGGTACGTGTTTGTGGAGCGTTTATGTTTATCCCTCTACTATGCGTGTACCAAATTACATCACTATCTTCTCCCTAGCACATGTACTGTCACTTGCCAAACGGATGTCATAAAATACATGTTGCAAAAGCCGATTCTAAGTGGTAGAATCGGAAAGTGGGCGTATGCGTTAATCGAATATGATTTGGCTTATGAACCATTGAAATCTATGAAAGGCTAAGTCGTTGCTAATTTTATAGTAGATCACCACGTGGATGTCAATTGGGGCGATAAAGTCGCCTTGATTGAAGTATTACCATGGAAACTTTACTTCGATAGTTCGGCTTGCAAAAATGGCCAAGATGTTGGAGTGGTACTCATATCACCGAGTGGTATGCACTTTGAGACCTCGGCTCATTCGGAATTTCATTCAACTAATAATCAAGCCGAATACGAAGCCCTATTGCTAGGTCTTGAGTTGTTAAACTCCATGGGTGTGAAATATGTTCATGCATACGGTGATTCATTATTAGTCGTACAATAAGTAGCCAAGCTCGCTCAATGTTTTAATGGTTTGCTAAATAGCTACTTGGACAAGTGTTTAGACTTAATTTCTACCTTTGATGATTTTGAGATTACTCATGTGTCTAGAGAGGCCAACTCACTTGCAAATGACTTGGCTCAACAAGCATCAGGCTATCAAATTAGGAGGGGCAAATTCTGCATGCGGGAAAGGCCAATGTTTGGAGATGATGTAGAACCCGGGGGTACTACCGACTGTTGTCAGGAAGGTTTAGTGCTCGGGGGCAGGTCCAAATGGTCAACCTTGAGGTCAGTTCTACTGGGAATTTGGCCATTGCTCCTCTATCTAGTGAGGATGATTGGAGGGTCCCAATCGTTCAATATTTGAGAAACCCGAGCCAAAAGGTTGATCAGAAAGTTCGGCGACAGGCTTTCAAATTTGTTTTGCTCGACGATGTGTTGTATCGCTGAACTATTGATGGGGTACTTTTGAACTGTTTGGACCCCGATCAAGCTAGAGTTGCTGCAGGTGAAGTACATGAAGGGCTTTGCGATACTCATCAGTCGGCCCCAAAGATGAGTTGGATGCTCAAAAGGGTAGGTTTTTATTGGCCGACTACGACTCAAGACTGTTTTAGGTACTATTGAGGGTGCGAAGCTTGTCAGAAGTTTGGGAATATTCAGCTAGCGCCCGCATTGGCACTTAATCCTATTATGAAACCATGGTCGTTCCGAGGTTGGGTTTTAGACTTCATCGGCCAAATTCATCCTCCGTCCTCAAAAGGGCATCGGTTCGTGTTGATGGCAACAAATTACTTCACCAAATAGACCGAGGCCGTGCCGCTCAAGAACATGACTCACAATAAGGTAATTAATTTTATCTTGAAACACATTATACATAGATTCAGCATTCCCCAAACTCTCACTACGGACCAAGGTACTTCATTTGTTGCTAAAGAGGTGAGGGACTTTGCCGAATACTATGGGGTCAAATTAGTAAACTCTTCCTCATATTATGCTCAGGCCAATGGTTAGGCCGAGTCTAGTAACAAAACTGTAATTAAATTGATAAAGAAAAAGATTGAGGAGTTTCCAAAAAGGTGACACGAGGTACTTTCTGAAGCTCTATGGGCTAGTAGAGTTGCAAAGCATGGTGCCACTAAAAGTCAGTCCTTATGAATTAGTATATGGACAAGAAGCCGTTCTACCGGTAGAGGTGGATCTTGGCTCACTTAGATTTCTTAAGCAAGATGGCTTATCGGTCGACGAATATGAGACACTTCTAAAGGATAATTTAGAAGAGGTAACCGATAAGAGGTTGAAGGCTCTGGAAGCAATAGAGAGAGATAAAAGAAGAGTAGCTAGGGCATACAACAAGAAGGTCAAGGCAAAATCATTTCAAATCAATGATTTAGTGTGGAAGACGATTTTGCCATTAGGCACTAGGAGTTCAAAATTCGGTAAATGGTCACCTAGTTGGGAAGGACCTTTTAAGGTAGTCGGAATAGCTCTAGGCAATGCATATGTCCAAGAATCTTGACAAGGAGAGCGATTTCAAAGGTCTTTGAATGGTAGATATTTAAAAAAGTACTTCCCAAGTGTGTGGCAAAATGCTTGAAATGTTAAAAGGACGATATTGCAGGTATCGCCCAAGGCCCGTCATGCTTTTAGCTCACTAAGTTTGCTAAAAGGTAGGGGGGCATGTGTTTATAGCAAAAAATGGCATTAATGGTCAAACTAGACAAATACTAAAAATAGTGTTTTTGACCGAAAATATGTCAACCTGCCAAAGGTCGGTCTGACCGGCTATGGTAGGCTGGTCTAACTGGTCAGGTCTAATCAGACTGGACCCATGGGCTCGGTCAGACCGGCTAGGGTCTGGATTTCGGATCCGAGTAGGATTCGAGGTATTTTCACCGAAAACTTATCTCAACAGAGTTTTGGACGCATCTAACTCTATCTCTAGCTAGGGATAACTAGCCCACCCCCTATAAATACTAGCGGCAAGGCCGATTCAAGGGACTCTCCCGAACATACCAATCCGAAGCCCTAGCTTTGAATCGTATTTACTTTCATTACTTTTCCGCTTCTTCGTGGGTTTGCTTGAAAGCTCTTCGTCTGCCGTGTCCGTAATCATGGTAACCCTTGCTAGTTCGCTTGTGAACCTCTCGTTAATCCATGTAACAAATTGCTATCCTTTTTATCGGTTTTTATCACTCTACCCGGCAATTCGGCCCTCCGACCGAATTGTTTGTGATCTATTATTGTTTTTGCAGATTAATCGTTCTCCTAATAATCCCTGTGAAGTTTGGAAGTAATTGGAGATCATTTGCTATAGTCACCGAGGCTTAACAGATCAGATATATTACTTCGGTCTGACCGGCGTTGGTATACCGGTCTGACTGGAGCCCCTCATCACGTCGTTGTTGGCAACAGCCGGTCCGACCGACGGTACGCCGCCGGTCCGACTGGGACCCTTCGCACCGGGCACGCGGAAGCCGAGGTTCGAGCCTTCCAAAGCCCCGACCACCGAAGCCCTGTGCGCTAGAACTCCGCACGCTCGAAGGCCAACATCCGGAAGATCCCTTCGCCCGGTGTGACCTGGGAAGCACGGTCGGTCTGACCGCTGATGCTTCGTCGGTCCGACTGCCGGAGTCACACTTCGCACCGGCCTTTGGGGCACCGCCCGAAGCCCCTTCGCAGCTCTTCGGTCTGACTGGGGTTGTACCTCCAGTCTGACTGGGATTGAGGCCGAAGGTGTTCCAAGGACTGTTCAGACCACACTCCGCTATATCTCCGAATCGGCCTCCGAATTGGCCGATTCCATGTATTTTGGTCATTTTTACTGTTCACATTGCTACTAATACTTTTGGGCCAATTGATTAAAATATTAATTATTTATCTAATTTCCTGGCGACTCCAAATCCCTTGTCACTATCCAGGGTAGTCGGAACGCGGCGTCGGTATTATTGCGATACTTTTGGACGTCAAACCAGCCCAAGTGTAGGGGCACATTTCTGTGTCAACACATTCAAATTATACCTATCTGCTGATGACAAAGCTATTGAATCGGTATTGGTGCAAGAGGTTGACAAAAAGGAAAGGCAATCTTCTACCTCAGCAGGAGGCTGTTAGATGCTAAAACCCGATACCCCGTAGTGGAGAAGCTCTATTTATGTTTATATTTCTCATTCACCAAGTTGAAGCTGTTGACAAAAAACATGTCACCGCACTTGGGCCGGTTCGATGATCCAAAAATGTCACGGATGTTGACGTCATGTTCTGACAATCATTAAATAGTGGTAAGGGGATAGCGGAGTCACCAGGCAATAAATTAATATTAACATAAAATTATTCAATTAACTAATGTATGGAAAAATAGATAATCAAACCTAATTAGAAACAATCAAATCTAATCGGCTAGCCTAAACTGATTAAACCTAACAGAGGCTATACGGTCGGACAGGCGTAGGGTTGCTGATTAGACTGACTAGGAGATTGCGGTCAGACTGGCCTACGGGCGGCAGCCTGACCGGCAGTACAAAAAAGGTGCGCCGGGGGCCTGCCTACACATTGTCGGTTAGACCGACCATGTGCCACCGATCAGACCGGCCTATCAACATCGGTCAGACCAATGGTAACAAATCAGATTGCCTAAGTCCTCCGGCGATCGTCTTGATGTTGGTGCCTTTACTCGAAACCTCTTGGCGAAGAAGATGAAAAAGAACACACTGCAAAAACACCAAAAAACAAAGGGTAATTCGGCCAAGGGACCAAATTACCGGTTAAAACCGTTAAAATGATAGAAATCCATTACGTGGATGAAATAGACGATTCACGAGTGAACCGACAAGGACTTACCGTGATTATGACGCGGCAGACGGATGGTTTACAATAAAAACCAACAAAGATGGACGTGCTAATCTAAACCTAGCGTAGGGAAAGTACATGTGATTCAAGGTAGATACTAGATTGGATCTATTAGGGTTTTGGGGAGCCTCCTTGAATCGGCCTTGCCTCTATTTATAGAGGTTGGTCACGACTTCCTATGCTCTTAATGGACTTAGACATGGGTTACAAGTCATCAGCAATTAATTAGAGATAAAATAGATCCGGAATCAGCTAATCTGAATCGGATACAGGGTTAGCAGGTTTGATCGGACCTATGGCCGGTCTGAACAGACCTATGGCTGGTCTGACCGAAGTGGTGCCGGTCAGACCGGCGGTACATGGCCGGTTAGACCAGACTGTGCTAGGAATTTGGCAAATTTTCGGCTAAGTTACCAAAATTTGATATTTTGAAAACTTTAACCATTAATGCCATTTTTGTTGTTAACACATGCCCCCTACATTTTGGCAAGATTTAGTGAGCCAAAAGCACAATGAGCTAAGGACGATATGCATTATATCGGCATTTCGACCCTTCAAGCGTTTTGCCACACTCTTGGGAAGAAGTACTTTTTCAGATATCTACCATTCAAAGCCCTGAGAAATCGTTCTCCTTGAAGTGACTCTAACCAATATGCATTGCTTGGAGCGATTTCAGCAACTCTAAAAGGACCTTCCCCACTTGGCGACCATTTGCCAAATTTTCGGTTCTTAGTGAATAAAGGCAAAATCATCTTACAAACCAAGTCACCAACTTGAAACGATTTTGCTCTCACCTTCATGTTATAAGCTCTAGCCACTCTTCTTTTGTCTCTTTCTATTGCCTCTAGAGCTCTCAACCTCTTATCGGCCACTTATTCCAAATTATCTTTCAAAAGAGTTTCATACTCATTGACAGATAAGCCATCTTGCTTAAGCAACCTTACAGAGCCAAGATTTACCTCTACGGGTGAAACGACTTCTTGTCCATACACCAACTGATATTCTTGGCTGACTGATGAGTACCACAAAGACCTTCATGTACTTCATCCATAGCAAGCCTAGACTGATCAGAATTCAAGCATCTCAAAAGTATCCCGTCAATAGTTCAACGATACAACTCATCGTCAAGTAATACAAATTTAAACGTTTGCCGTCGAACTTTCTGATCAACCTGCTTGCTTGGATCTCTCAAATATTGAATAATTTGAGTTCTCCAATCATCCTCGTGGTTTTCCAAAGTACTCGCCAAATCTTCATTCAAATTGGTGTGCAAATTGCAAACCTCGGCTTGCCCCCTGTGCCCTAAATTTCCTTGATGCAGGTCAGTCAGACCGACCATAGGGGGCCAGTCACACCGATTGTTTTCAATCAGCTGGCACAGGGCGGTCAGACCATCCTAGCATGTCCGTTCAGACTAGCCAGACACCTACAGTTGGACCGTACATGTCAGGCCGGTCAGACCAATGTGTTCTGACTCGGGTACTAGAATAAAGTAAAGCACCAGTTTTTCTTGTGTGAAAAATTTCCCTCTTTTAATTTGATAACCAGATGCATGTTGATCCAAATCATTTTCTACTAAATTTGCTTCTCTAGACACATGAGAAATCTCAAAATCATCAAGAGTAGTAATTATATCTAAACATTTATCCAAGTAGCTATTTAGCAAACCATTAAAACATTGAGCAAATTTAGCTACCTGTTGAATTACTAATAGTGAATCACCATATGCATGAACATATTCAATACCCATAGATCTTAGCAATTCAAGTCCTAACAACAAAGCTTCATATTCGGCTTGATTATTAATACAAGGAAACTCTAATCGGGTCGAGGTCTCGAAACTAATACCACTAGCTGATATGAGCACAACTCCAACACCTTGGTCATTCTTGCAAGCCGAACCATCAAATTCAAATTTCCATGGTATTACCTCAATCAATGCAGTATCACTACTCCAATTAACATCTACATGGTGATCAACTATAAAATTTGTGATGACTTGGCCTTTCATAGCTTTCAGAGGTTCATAAGCCAAATCATACTCAATCAAAGCATAAGCATACTTTCCGATCCTCCAACTTAGAATCGGCTTTTGCAACATGTACTTTATAACATTAGTTTGACAAGTAACAATACATGTGCTAGATAGAAGATAGTGTCAAAGTTTGGTCCATGCATAGTAAAGTGATAAACATAAATGCTCTAAAAACACATACCTTGTCTCGGCATCCAATAGGCAGCGACTCAAGAATGTGATGATGTACTCTTTTCCCTCCACATCCTGAGTTAACACTGCTCCTATCATGCTATCTTATACTACAATGTAGAGCCAAAATAGAATCCCGGCTTTTGGTGCTCTTACCACAGGCAGTGACGACAAGCACTCTTTAATCTTCTCAAAAGCGCATTGCTGACTTGCCCCCCAAGTGAATTTTGCTTCGTTATTTAGCCAAAGTATGGGGACAAAAGCATCAATCTTACCAGACAAGTTAGATCTAAAGAGGCGCAAATAATTAACCTTGCCTAGCAACTTTTGCACATCTCTCTTGCATATCGGCGCTTCAAAGTTCTTATTCTTCTCAAGCCTCTGAGGATCAATATCAATACCTCTTTCATGGATCATGAATCCTAAGAACTTGCGTGTCGACACACCAAACACACACTTGAGCCGGTTCATTTTTAAGCCATACTGACGCATCCTATCAAAAGAAACTCTCAAATCAGCTAAATGGTTTCTCATGGCATCCGATTTGACTACAACATCATCTATGTAGACCTCTAGCACAACTCCTAGCAAGTCATGAAAGATCAAGTTCATAGCACGTTGATATGTAGAGCCAGCATTCTTTAAACCAAAAGTCATAACAACCCACTCAAACAAGCCGACAAAAACCAGTGCATCGAAAGGTTGTCTTGTCGACGTCCTCTTCAGCCATAAATATTTGATTATAACCAGCATTGCCATCAAGAAAACTTACTACCTTGTGTCTTGAAGCATCATTGATCAGCATGTTGGCTATTGGCATGGGATACTCGTCGTTCAGAGTGGCCTTGTTCAAGTCCCTGAAATCAATACACACACGAATCTTACAACTTCCTTACCTACATGGCCTAATAAACTTAGCCTTTAGTAATCATTCTATCTCTTATTTAACTCGGTCATACACTGTGGGATCAGAATGGCGACTAGATGGGGGGGTGAATAGGCGCCTCAACAAATTATTGCGAATATGATGGCCTTTTCAAATCACCCAATGCACCTCTACATGAACAAGCGAAAGCAGATTTAGTAAATACTCCAATAAAAACAAATGCTATCACCCTCCTATCTGATATTATATCAAATGATAGATTGAGGGATCACCAGCACTAAATTTGTACACACAAAGACTGCACTTTAAAAATAGCGCTAAACTTTTTTGTTCTATACAAAAGACTCACATAAAAAACCATTTCAGAATGAGCTTGGTGGAACATGTGCTCGGCAGTACATGTAGTTGTTAATGGTGAAAACCATCACTGCATACGACAGAACATGATCGGCAAGCTAGGAAAGAAAAATAAGGGAGAAAAATGTTTCTAGATTGAACTTTTAGCCTTCAAGATTTTCAGTCGATAAAGATTCAAGTCTGAGTTTTAGTTCTTTTTATTCTTTAACAGCAAGTTAAAGTAATCTATCCTAAGAACATACATTATCATGTAATTCATCATTCTGAACAAGAAGCTGGTCACGGGGTAGATATACCTCAGATATGTCGAGCTCGTCGCTACTATGGATGTTGTCGGCCATGAAGCAAAGGCTGGTGAAGTCTATTTTCTTCTTCTCATTCTTTTCTTCTTTCTTGGATGGTTCTTCTTCATCGGAGCTTGGCTCCTCACTTGATGTACTGTCGATGTCACTGAGGGCGGCCACAAATGCTCTAGCTACTCTCTTAGCCACTTTGTTGCGCTTTTCCTTAAAGAAGGGTTTCTTGTTCCACTTCTGGTACTTGTGCTCATTTTTATTTTTCATTTTTAGTTTAGGGCAATTCGCTTTTATGTGAGAAGTATCTCCACATTCAAAACAACCCCGAGACCCTCCTTTCCTCTGATCTCGTCTTTCATTATAGAAGCATGTGAACTTCTTAACAATGAGAGCTAGCTCCCCATCATCTAGAGTGTCCACCTGTTCTTTTGTAATAGAGACTAGGGAGGACAAGTCAAAACCTCTAGAATAAGCACAAACTCCAGAACCACCAGAAGGACTCCCTCCAGATGAGGTACCACTGCTAGTATCGGAAACTAAAGCAATAGAAGGCAACAAAGAGTTTCCAAATCCTGGACGAGATGCCTTTGCAATCTCAGTGGACTTAAGCTTAATAAAGAGTTCGTCGCAAGTCAAAGTGTCAAAGCTCGCCGACTCTTCAATACTAGAGATCTTCACCTCCCATATGCTACGATCAAGAGCATAGAGAAGTTTGATCACCCTATCATGGACTGAATAAGCTAAACTCCTAGTGGAACGCAAGTTGCTCACAATTCCATCAAATCGAGCAAACATGGAATCTACAGATTCGCCGGGGCCTTGCACAGACATTTGATATTCTTGATTACATGTGCTTTGTCGCCTAGCCTTAATCTGAGTACTACCCTCATGGAAAGTTTTCAAAGTGGTCCAAATTTCACGTGCAGTTCGAAGATGCTGAACCCTATCAAACTCTTTTCAACTCAGACTCATGAATAGTATATTTCATGCTTTGCTGTTACAATCGTACTGTCCCTTTTGAGCCACAGTTGTGCGAGTTTTAGGGATCACATATTGGGAATCAACAATGTCCCCAATTGCACTTCCTTGGCTTAGTAGATAAGCCTCCATGCGCATCTTCCAATAAGGAAAATCATGACCATCAAAAATTGGAATCTTAGAGATTCTGTCCATGGTGCCAAAAAGTATCACAAACCGGTTAAGGTCAACTAGTGATCTAATCGGCTCTGATACCAATTGTGGGATCGTAATGGCGACTAGAGGGGGGTTGAATAGGTGCCTCGACAAATTCTTGTGAATACGATGGCCTTTTCAAATCACCCAACACACCTCTAAATGAACAAGTGGAAACAGATGTAGTAAAGACTCCGATAAAAACATATGCTATCACCCTCCAATCTGATATTATGTCAAATGATAGATTGAGGGATCATCAGCACTGAATTTGCACACACAAAGACTGCACTTTAAAAATAGCTCTGAAACTTTTTCCGTTCTATACAAGACTCATAAAAAACAATTTCAGAACGAGCTTGGTGGAACATGTGTTCGATAGTACATGAAGTAGTTAATGGTGAAAAGCATCACTGCATATGGCAGCACATGATCGGCAAGTAGGGAAAGAAAAATAAGGGAGAAAAATGTTTCTAGATTGAACTTTCAGCCTTCAAGATTTTCAGCAAATGGCCACCTTCTGGAATTTTATAGCATATAGACGAGACAAAAACTACATGTAGATGAGTACAGAACCTTTTGCAAACTTCAAAAATGAAACCCTTGAAACGTGGACAACAACAGTTATGTAGAACTCAGGTTCAAAAACAGAACCAAAATAGATCAAAAATCGACTCAAAGATTGAATCTAGACTGAAAACAGAACACAACTTGGCAGAAATCAGCAGTTTTCAGAAAATTTTAGGCACTTTGTCGGACAAGACAATATATGCAGAAGTGGTCAAAACCTTTTGAAAATTTCAAATATGGAACCCTTGAAACTTGGAAAACAAAAGTTATGGATAACTCAGGTCCAAAATCAGTACCAAAATAGATCAAAACTTGACTCAAAATTTGAATCCAGAGTGAAAACAGAACTTAGCAGAAATCAGGCGTTCCCACAACAGTTTAGGCACTTAGTTGGACAAGAAAATATATGCAGAAGTGGTCAAAACCTTTTGCAAAATTCAAACATGGAACCCTTGAAACATGGAAAACAAAAGTTATGTAGAACTCAGGTCGAAGAACAGTACCAAAACAGATCAAAACTCGCCTCAAATATTGAATCCAGACTGAAGAAACAACTCAATCAGCAGAAATCAGAAGTTTGCAGAACTGTTTAGGCACGTTGTTGGACAGAACAATATATGCAGCAGTGGTCAAAAACTTTTGCAAACTTCAAAAATGGAACCCTGAAAACTTGTACAACAAAAGTCGTGAACAACTCAGGTCCAAAAACAACATCAAAACAGTTCAAAACTCAGCTCCAAAAGTGAATCACAGAAAGATGAATAGTACCTGCGCTAGAAGCTCTTGGCGTTCTGTGCTTGATCCGAATGATGAACAATAAGCACGAAATTAAGAAGAGCAAAAAGGCTAGAACAAAATAGAAATTGTGGTTGGTAGACCCCAAAATGTTCAACTGAAAGAGTCTAATGACAGCCACAAAAATCACACCAACCCTAGGCCTTTAGGTCCTTTATATAGGCAAGCCCTCAAAGGAAAACCCCAAAATGCCCCTAGGATTTAATTACAAATTAATACTTTAAACTAATAAAAGCTGAAATACCCTTTGGTATTTTTCAGAATTAAAATCAAGAAAAATACACAAAGAATATACCTAATTTATTACAACACTTAAACCTATACTTTTAATATATTTTCAGAATTTTGACAATTCCGAAAAATACTAAAAGTTTACACTTAATCTAAATTACTAAACAAAAATAAACTCCTAATTATTAGAATTTAAAAACATTTAGAGATGAGACGGTTTTCAGCAAAAACCGACAAAACCTCTTCGATTGCTGATATGTGACGCCAATCCGCAAACTCGACCGCCAACAAGTCTCTCCCGCTCTCGATCCCCTCGAGCTGCCTAATCACTTGAACTGTCCTCCCTTTCGCTGACTTGACCATCACACTGTCTCGGCCATCCGTCCAACCATGTCTTTCTCTATCTCCTCGAGCACTCCTGAGATCATCTCTAACTTCACCCGACATCCTTGATCCTCTAGCATTGAGCTCCCCGCTTGACCCTTGATCACCTGCCATTGACAGTTGGTTAGCATCTCCACCCTGCACACATGAGACAAGCCAAAACACGAAATGCGACACACACCGATCCTCTCAGCGTAATCCATATCCACACATCGATCCCATCGATGCAATCAAGCCATCACTCACTCATTCACCAGATTGCTTAACCTTGTCAATCACTCATCATTAAGACAGAAACCATAGTGTGACCTCACTTGGTTTCACAATATCCCCCTTGATGAGTGCATTGACAACCCCAAATAGAGACATGGTGAAAGTTTCAAGTTAAGCGCACAAGTGACCATAAAAACTCAGAAAAGAGCCAAAACATGTCACTAGATAAAAGATCTTCCCCTTGGGCAAAAAACTCATGCAAAGCATTCTCCCTATCTTTGGCAAAAGCATCAATGCATCATGAAAGCCATTACTCCCCCTTAACCAAGCAATTATCCAAAAGCATCATGTAAACCATTTCTCCCCCTTTGGCAATGCAAACATCAAGATGATAAAAAGATGCAAAGAGGGGTGTGAGGGTAGAGTATAGATGCAAGCTTCTGAAACATGAGTAACTCCAATTATAATACAAACAAGCATTTGCAATGAATATTGTCTAAAAGTATTGTTGAAACACTCAGATGAATACCATCTAAACAAAAGGCATGAACAAGCATTTTCAGATTTTAGCAAATAAAAGCATCACCACTCAAACTAGCATACTAGACATGGCAAGGTATGAAATGCAAAAGATAATCAAATACTAACCATATAAGCATATACCACTCCAAGGAGCTCCAGCAAACTTGATATGCAATTGATTCAAGCTTTTGATTTTTTATTTTTCATTGTAGTGCAGGGGTTATTTGCAAGTCAACCTTATGCTAACCGACCATGCTAAGCCTAGGTTGAAACCATCAGAAGCTTAAAGCTATGGTCTCGGCATACACTGCAATGTCCCAGTTCATACCAAAGTGGTATGGTAAGCACTCTAGAACAAAGTAGTGCGACAAAGCAAACCCACCTAGATCTTTTCAATTTCGGCATAAAACAGCATGAATATCATTCATTTTCATTAATTTTTCATTTTTTCTTTATTTTTAGCATAATATTTTTGAAATGATCAAGTTGCGTATTAGCATCCAAGTGAAAAGGACTTAGCTACCAGGTAAGTAAAAGATAGCTAAAGCACTCAACCTATTCATGCTAGTTTCTAGACTATGCTCACGAGCTCACAACTAAGTCCGGGCATCTCGCTATACTCCCTTGCAAAACAATAGACATACTACCGAAGAAAATTTATTACTTTGACCTTTTCATTAGCCTACAAATTTTTGTTTACAAAGGTCAGCCTTGAAACATCACCATCACCTATATCTACTTCTTCTAGAGCGCCGACCGACGCGAAACCTTGACCATGGCCAACCACCCAACATGCTACTTCTTCATCCCATTGGATAACCCTGACCCTACTGATTTCATTAATGCCGAGACCAATCGAATCCCTTTCAAATATTCTCCCATGCTTTCTTCCGATTGGGACTCCACCTTTGGGTCTTTTCCTTCCCCTCTCCCTGGCTAGCGCGAATGGTACCTTAGGGTATCGGCTGTACACAATTCCTTCTAGGACGAGTTTGACATTGGGCACTGCATTAGCCTCTCCTTTGCTAAGCCATACCAGAATGAGCCGATGCTAGCAGCCGCTTGTTATTTTTGGTTTGATCAATTGGATGCTTTTTTTGGCCATGGGTCGATGAGTCCCTACTTGCTCGATCTATTCTTCTTGACTTGTCTCGATATCGACTCATTAGCCAACCCCCTTTCCTTTCATTCTAAACCAACTCATCGCCTCGGCACCAAATCCACCGATAGTTGGGGCAGATATATTGCAAGACACAATAAGAAAACTGGCCCCATAGACGTTCGTGAGCATGTAGCCATTCTCAATATTTGGTTAGAGAGGTTCGTTTTCTGTTGATCGTCTTTGAGCCCAACCTTCCAATTTCAATTTTTAGCCAAACAGCTTGCCACATAGGTAAAAGTTCCTCTTGGTCGATACCTCCTTGGAGCCACCTATCATCTTCTCCATCTTGTATCAGCCAAACTATCGGCTGGTAATCCTGTCGACCACCCTAATGGCCCATTTGGTGGTTTATTCAGCTTTAGTCAACGTCTATACTATCGATGTTGTCAGTGATCATCAGTTGCTCCTCTTTATCGCCGATGTTCTTCCTTGGGTGAAGTTTTTGCCTACCGTTCCACCTTTCTCATGTCTCCTGAACCCTTGTCCATCTGCTTTAAGGGTTTTATCTTGGCTTCTTCGATCGGGTTATATGGTACCCCTATGAGAATTATCTAGAGTACGAATGCCTCAATCGGCTGATATTTACCGATGTGTTCCGAGATGAGGAATCCACCCGCATCTTCAAGGCCGTGATTCTTCCTTGCCTCCCACTGAGGAGCCATGCTGAATAGCGTGGGCCTCATGGCTCCAGATGTGATGAGTCATTGTCAATGATAGTCAAAGAGGACAGAAAAAAGAGGAGATCTGCTGCGTCTGGGCCACGTGTGACTCAGGTAGACGGGCAACAAGCGACTATCGGGCAGAGGGGCCGCGAAGTCAGACTGGCCCAATCTGGGTACATGGGCCAGGAGCAGCAGAAGATCCACTGGGCTGTTGACCAGGATTGACTCAGGTACACGGGCGGTGAGCGATTGCCGGGCTGAGAGAGCTGCGGAGTCGGGCCAGCCCAATCCGGGTACCTGGTGCAAAGTCGGTGGAGGCTTTGTCAGTTTCGGCGCAAAACTAACGACCGCTGATCTTGTATCGGACTGTCCAGAAGAGAAGTCGTAGTCACTACGAAAGCGTAGCTTCCGGATAAGTCATCTTTAAATAGGAGTTTACTATTTGGTCCCTAGGCCCACAGTAAGTCAGTCGAGTCTGTAAAAATGTCCTAAGGGCAGTTTAGTCTTTTCCTTTATTTCAGTGTCTGTAAAAACCCTAAGGGGCTGGTGGAATATTCCTAGCTATTGGGCAGCCTATAAATAGGGCCCTAATCCATAGGGTTAGGTCACCCTTCTAGAATTCACTTTATAATCCATTGGGTCACTTTTATTCCCTGCATATTCTCCTGTTCCTGCGTGCGCCGCCAGGTTCCTACTCACGCCATTTTTTTCTGCATCCCTTCAGTTCTTCATGATGATTTGAGATTCTATTCTCTGTTCATGTCGTGAGGTGTGCAGCGATTTTTTTGTGGATATGAAGCTTCGTTTCTGAGCGCTTGTTGTTTATTTCTGTGCGATTGTGTCTCTGTTGCTTCTGTTCTTGCGTGGAGTAGTACTAGTTCTTGCATGTAGCAAGTAGTACCTACTCCCTATAGCAACAGTACACTAGTACTCTAGCTTTGCTTTTCCCTGCATAGTCTTTTTGATCGAGTAGACAGAGTCTAGTCCTTTACTGGCTGTTTCTGGTGAAGCCGCCCTGTCTGTTCGAAATCTTTCAGCTCTGAGAAGCAGGCTTTGACCTGACATCTTCAAAGGCTTCGACTTTAGATTCCAAACTTGTACTCTAAATCTAGCTTCGAAGTATGCTCTGTGTTTAGTGTTTGTTCTCTTGGCATACTTCGACAGCTCTTGCGAAGGTGTATTTCGATTCGAGCTTTTCGCAGTCAAAACTTCGACAAGCTTCGAAGATAGCTTCGAAGCATGTCTCTCTAGTAGACTTCGCTCGGAATGTGCTGATATCTTTTCGAGGGTCACAGTTTGTGGGTTCGGAGCTTGTCTTTCGAAGTTAGTCCCCAGATCGAAGGTTACCACTTCGGATGTCATATCTCAATCAAGCTAGTTTCAAAGGTAGAGTGTAGGCTTCGATTTGGTCTTGCTGCCTTGTGTTTGGCTTCACTACTCTTTTGAAGGTTGTTTTTCTGTGAACTTTGTTCGAAGTTTTCTGTTCGAAGTATAGGCTTCGAAGTACACTGTTTGAAGCAGGCTTCGATACTTTCATACTTCGCTTCGAAGCATACTTCGCACTTTATCACTCGAACTAGGCTAGACTCAACAGACCTTCAGCACTTCAACGACAGCCTTCGCTAGTCTTCGACATTCTTCTCCGAAGCAAGCTTCGTCTCAGCGAAGCAGGCTTCGACACTACGAATCAGGCTTCGCCAATTATCAAACAGGAGACAAATTTGAATAGTAACTTCTCATCTCTCTTCATGTACACTTAGATCATCTGCTGAGAAGTTTTGATCTGCCTTGTTTTTGAATATTTTGTTTATCTGCCTATTAGCACTTTATAGGTGTTTCTCTATTTTGGACACCGGTCGTTTCTAGGCTAGAAACTGTTAGGCTTAGGTGATCTGTTCACGCTTTGCTGCTCAGTATTTTGAGGTGCGTTGGGTGTTGGGAGCAGGCCATAAATTCAAAAGAATTTTTAGGCGCCCATTCACCCCCCTCTGGTCGCTACTTTCGGTCCTACAAGTGGTATCAGAGCCTTGTTAGGGTTTTTCCATACCTTAACCGGTTCTAAACCCCAGTAGTGATCATGACGTCTCCTGGCAAAGTCCCGTCCTTGGAAGCTTATGGCTATAATTATTGGAAGACTCGCATGCGAGCCTATCTTATGAGCCAAGGCTCGGACATCTGGGACATTTGCGTTCACGCCACGTTCGTTATATTGCCAGTTGCGGAGCATGGTACTCCTTGTATCATTACCTAGCATCTGAACAATAGTAAGGCTGTGAACATCCTGTTTTCTGGTTTAGGTCCCACTGAGTTTGAGCGTGTGAGCCATCTCCCCACTGTGAGAGAGATCTGGGCTACCCTCAAGGCACACCATGAGGGAACATCCCAGGTCAAGGCTCAGCTCTATCAGACCTACCGGCGTGAATATGAAAATTTCACACAAAAGATGGGTGAATCTGTTGAAGCGTTGTTTGGTCGCTTTCAACAAGGCTGAGGGTGCTCAGTTAGTCTCAGATCACGAGCAGGCGCTCAAGGTTCTCCATACCTTGGACCCAAAGATCTAGGAGATCAAGGTATCCTCTATCATTGAGAGCACATTTTATGATACCTTGACCATTTCTGAGTTGTTTAGAAAGCTGAAGGCCATCAAGGTTGATATCTAGTTGAGATCAAATCTCACTGGCTCTGGATCAAAGTCTCTGGCCCTTGCTACACCTTCTGTTGATCCTTCTTCTATGAGCTGTGCTGGGTTCTCTTTGATGTCTATCACTGAGGATCAGCTTGAGTCTTTGGGAGATGATGACCTGTGTATTTTTAACAACCGGGTGCATCGTGTTTATGACAAAAGGATGTTCAAAAGACACGGCACAAAATCCGGGTGCTTTGAGTGTGGTGACCCAGGACACTTCATCGCCGACTGCCCCAAGCGCAATGGACACAAGAAGGGCACCGGTGGTGGCTTCCACGACTCCGGCAAGCATGACGGCCCTTCCTTCAACAAGGGCAAGCCAAAGACCAGATTCTTCAGAAAGGCCTTGAAGGACTACTGGCGAGAGAACAAGAAGCGCGACAAGGCCTTCTTCGCTGAGATGGAGAAGAGCTACTCCAAGCGGTCCACGTCTTCTTCCTTTTCATCGAGCTCAAGCGATGAGGAGATCGTCAACAGGAAGGGGAAGGACAATGATGATCCGGTGGGTCTTTGCTTCATGGCTTTCGGGGACAGACCAAAGAGCCGCTCACATCAGCGCCGAAGATCCCGCAAGAGCTTCTGCTCAATGGCTCTTGGGGATAAGGAAGAGAAGAGCTCCTCCGATGACTCCGATGACAATGACAACGAAAAGTTATCATCTTATGAACGCGAAATCATTGATTCACTTGAAAGTAATCGTCAGGAGTTAAAATATCGGGAAAAACTGCTTAGGGGGGCTAAGAAGAGGATAGATGAATTAGAAAGTGAGCTTGTCGTGGCCAACGGCAGAATTGAGAGTCTATCTTCTTCCCCTTGCTTGGGTGATAGCAGTGAGTGCCCAAAGTGTGAGGTGCTTCTGTATGACCTGTCGACTCTGAATTCCAGGTACACAGAAAGGGTTGATGAGAGGGACGCTTTGGCCACTGAGCTTAAAAGCGCTCAACTAGAGCTGAAAGATGCTCAAGCCACTGTCGTCGCACCCTGTGCTAATTGCCGATCTCATCTAGCTAGTTTAGCTGAGCTGAAAGCCAAGGGCGATGAGTATTTGGGTGATTTGGAGAGAGTGAGAGCTGAGCTGGCGCAAACTAGGCTAGAGCTTGAGACACCGTCAGTTCCACCCACTGTTTGTGAGAACTGCTTGTCTCTTAGAATGGAGTTGATTAAGCTAAAAGCCGAGAAGTCTATCCAGGTAGATAGCGAGTGTGAGATCTGCTTGTCTCAGGTGGAGGTTCTAGCTTCCTTGAGAGAGGAGCTAGCTGATTCTCAGAATGAGAATTTTTACCTTCGTTCTATCCTGAGTTGGATCAGTGCCCGAGAGCCACAGCTCGGCATGATAATCCAGCAGTTCAAGAGGCAGGATGGGTTTGGGGTAGGTTACACCTACACCAAGGCTGACTTTGAGAGTGCCATTAGCCGGGCAGTGGAGTGGAGTAAAATGACTCCAGAACAGAGATACCCCAAGACTCACTCCACTGAGTCTTCCCAGGCTAATCAGCCCAAGGATGGAGTGATTCATGAACAGCCCAAAGCTTCACCCAAGAAGCCCATCTGGGTTCCAAAGCCCAATCACCTCCACACTTCTCTTGACTCTCTTCCTAGACCCTCTCAACCCAAGAAGACGACATCAAACACTACTAAGCCCAAGAACCCCAAGCCTCAACCACATCCAAAGAAGCCCACCTATTATTGTGAGTATTGTCAGAGAGACGGGCATCTTGTGGAGTTTTGCTTCAGGAGGAAGCGGGTTGAGAGAGCAGAGCGTGCTCATGGTGGTCAGGAGCAGTTCTACCAGCAGGGTGGTAGACTGCGTGTTCCTCAACGTGGGGAGAGGCTGGAGGCCAGGCAGCATCGTGTAGGTGGTGGTATAGGAGACGGCTTTCATGCCTATGCTCCAGTTGGTGGTGTTCGTTCCGGCAGAGCTCTAGGCCGTGTTGGCTATGGTCCTAGACCTCATGGCCGAGGCTTTAGGCAGAACAGAGGACCGCACTTTGAGCCGCGTTATGGTCCAAACTCTTCTGGTGATTTCTGCTTTCCGTCTTTTGAGCAGATGGCTCGACACTGGTTTAGTTCTTTCGCTAAATCTGGTGCCAGACCATTTGCTCCCCCTTACATCCACTGATTGTGCAGGATCGGGGACTGGAGGACGTTTGGATCATGGACTCGGGATGTTCTCGCCACATGAAGGGACATCGCAGATGGTTCTCTAGTCTCACTCCCCCGAGCTCCAAAGAGTACATCACTTTTGGGAACAGTGGTCAAGGGAAGGTAAATGGCATCGTCTCAATTCGCATTTCAGACCATTTCTCTTTGAAGAATGTTGCCTTGGTTAAAAATTTGAACTTTAACTTGATTTCTGTTTCGCAACTTCTTGAGGATGGTTTGGAAGAGGATTTTAAGAAGGGAAATTCTTCTCTGTTTGATTCTAGAGGGTCTTTGATTTGCCAGATCTTACCATTCGGTAATGTTTTTCGAATTGACTTCTCTAGTTCTTTTGGCCCTTCTTGCTGTTTGATTGCTGGATTTTCTTCTGAGCTCTGGAAGTGGCATAGGAGGTTAGGTCATTTGATTTTTGATCTGCTAGTCAGGTTAAGCTCTATGGACCTCATCCGAGGATTGCCCAAGCTTAAAATGGAAAAAGATCTAGTTTGTGATCCCTGTCATCACGGGAAAATGGTTGCCGCTTCTCACTCACCTGTGACTCAGGTGATGACTTCGTATCTGGGTGAGCTGTTACATTTGGACACTGTCAGTCCAGCTCGGGTACATTAAGTCGGTGGGAAGTGGTATGCGCTTGTGATCGTTGATGATTTTTCTCGATTCTCATGGGTTTTCTTTTTGTAGTCTAAGGATGAAACTTTTCATTTTGTTCATGACCTGATTTTGAAGCTGAAGAATGAGAACAATGGTCGGATGCGAGCAATTCGCTCCGACAACGGCTCTGAGTTCAAGAACTCTCAGTTCGTCAGCTTCTGTAGTGATCAGGGTCTTGACCATCAGTTTTCTGCTGCTTACACTCCCCCACAGAATGGCGTTGTGGAACGAAAGAACCGCACGCTAGTCGAGATGGCCAGGACGATGCTCGACGAGCACAGGACTCCTAGGCATTTTTGGGCTGAAGCCATGAACACGGCTTACTATCTGGCCAACCACATTTTTCTTAGGGCTTACCTTGGTAACACCTCATATGAGTTGCGGTTTGGCAGACAGCCCAAGGTGAGCAGCTTGCGAGCATTTGGCTGCAAGTGCTTTGTCCTCAAGAAGGGAGGGCATTTGGACAAGTTTGAGTCTCGTTGTTGGGACAGAGTTTTTCTTGGCAATGCTTTGCATTCTCGAGGCTTCCGTGTTTGGAACCTCGACTCCCAGCAGCTTGTCGAGACTTGTGAGGTTTCTTTGACTCCTTCTTTTGAGCTTTCGGGTAATGATGAGCTCGGAGACTCCATCTTCGAGGAAGATGAGCATACTCCAGCTGCTGATGAGGGTGGGCCTTCTGCACCTCCTGCAGAGCCCACACCTTCTGAGACTTCGACTGAGGACGAGGGTGGACCTCTGATCACTTCTTCCACTTCGATCGATCCCTTAAGTCGAGTCTAGAGGTGCCAGCTGCTGACTTCGGTGCGGTGACTTCAGATCACCAAGGATCCCGAGCAGTTCAGCGTGATCACCCCTCAGAGCTCATCATCGGTGATTTGACTGAGAGAACTTTGCGTTCATCGGGTACCTCTCTTGCTGTGTTTGCTGAATCTGCTTTTGTGGCATCTTTTGAGCCCAGAGATGTTTCTCATGCACTTTCTGATTCGAATTGGATTAATGCTATGCAAGAAGAGCTTAAGAATTTTGTCCGTAAACGAGTTTGGACACTAGTTGAGCAGCCACCAGGATGCAACCCCATAGGCACCAAGTGGGTGTTCAAGAACAAGCAAGGTGAAGATGGGGTTGTGGTGCGCAACAAAGCTCGACTAGTTTCCCAGGGTTTTTGCCAGAAGGAGGGTATTGATTTTGAAGAAACTTTCGCCCCTATTGCCCATCTTGAGTCCATTCGCATTCTTTTAGCTTTTGCCATTTCGAAGGGTTTTAAGCTTTTTCAAATGGACGTCAAGAGTGCTTTTCTAAACGGGTATATAGAGGAGGAAGTGTATGTTAGGCAGCCCCCCGGTTTTGAGAACCCCAAGTTTCCTCGACATGTTTTTAAATTGCAAAAGGCTTTATACGGGTTGAAGCAAGCCCCCAGGGCTTGGTATGACCGGTTAAAGCAGTTTTTGTTGGGGAAGGGCTTAGTGATGGGTTGGGTGGATAAAACTCTCTTCTTGCTCAGAGATGCTTCAGATTTTTTAGTTGCTCAGATTTATGTGGACGATATTATTTTTGGCGGTACTACTAATGATCTTGTGTCCAAGTTTTCTGAGCAGATGCACAGCGAGTTTGAGATGAGCCTCATGGGTGAGCTCAAGTACTTCTTAGGGCTCCAGATCAAGCAGACCAATGACGACACTTTCATCCATCAAGGTAAGTACACTCGTGACATGCTGAAAAAATTTGACTTTGGTGGAGAATTGAAGCCTCAAATGACCCCAATGGGCACATCTGGGGGCCTGGACAAGGACGAGAGCGGTGTCAAGGTCAATGAGAGAGAGTTTCGAGGAATGATCGGGTCGCTGCTGTACTTAACAGTGACAAGACCGGACATACATTTCGCCGTGGGACTTTGCGCGCGTTTCCAGTCTTCACCACGCGCGTCCCATCGGTAGGTTGTCAAGCGCATCTTCAGGTATCTCACTTATGCGCCTGATCTCGGTCTTTACTATTCAGCATCATCATCTCTTGATTTATCTAGCTTTTCGGACGCCGACTTTGGTGGGTGCCAGTTGGATCGCAAGTTGACTTCCGGTACTTGTCAGTTTCTTGGTTCGTCTCTTGTTTCTTGGTCTCCTCGGAAGCAATCTAGAGTTGCTCTTTCGAAAACTGAGGCTCAGTATGTAGCTGCTGCTAGCTGCTGCTCACAGTTAGTTTGGATGATTTCCACTCAGCGAGATTTTAGGTTGTTCTTTCCTACCAGAGTTCCTTTGTTTTGCGACAGCACCAGTGCTATTAGTGTAGGGAAAAACCCTTGTCTCCATTCAAAAACCAAACATATTGATGTGCGCTTTCACTTTCTGTGGGATCAATATGAGAAAGGTGTCATTGACCTTGTTCATATTGATACCCATCATCAGTTGGCTGACATTTTCACCAAACACCTAGATTAGTCTACTTTTTAGCGTTTATGAGGGGATTTGGGTGTTGTGTATCGTTTCTAGGATATTTTGCATCAGTTTTCTTTTTCCTTTACTCTTTTTCTTGAGTCTTTTTGTGTGTGTTCATATCATACATATCACACCTTTGAGCTGCTTCTGTTATATGATTGAACTACTTTACTTATTCTAGCTGGTACATGCTTTTGAATACTTGTCAATGATCATGCTTTGGTTCAGTTCACTTGATATGTCTGATATCTGTCATATGCATGACTTTTATGCTTTAAACTTGAAAAATGATCACCGTTGCTTCTGGTAACTAGCATGTGTAGGCTGAGTGCTTTTGCTATCTATTACATGCCTTGTAGCTAGTTCCTCACATAGATGCGAATATGCAACTTGGACATCTTTATGCTTTTTACATGGAAAATGAGCTATAAAAACAATGAAAAATCAGAAAAAAAATGAAAATTCCATGCCTTTTTATGCTTAAGTTTGAAAAGATCCACGTGGGTTTGCTGTGTCGCATTGTATTGTTCTGGACTGCTTAACATAGCACTTTGGTATGAACTAGGACAATGTAATGTATGCCAAGACCAATGTCTTAAGCTTCTGATGGTCCAGTTCTGGCCTAGGCTTGACTTGGTCGGTCAGCATAAGGTTTGACTTGCAAATAACCCCTGGCAAAAATGAAAAAGGAAAAAGAAAAAGCCTGAAAAATCGACATGTTAACAAGTTTGCTGAAGCACTTTGTTTTGAACAATGCTTATCTTGGTAGATATCAGTTAGCTTCTGCATCTCATGCTTTACCTTGCGTGTCAACTAGAAAATGTGGTGATGCTTTTGTTTGCAAAAACTGAAAAATGCGTGCTAATGACTTTCTTTAGATATCATCTGTTGCACTGATCATGCCATGTGTCTTAGACAGTATGTCTTTTGCTATACTTGTTAGATGTTGTAATTGCAGTCAATCATATCTGAGAAGCATGCTTTCCTCACTCCACTTGCACCCCAGTTTCATTCATTGCATATTTTGAGCGGGAGTTACGTTTTAGGGGGAGTCTGTGTCTTTTTCGAGTGCTTGATGAGTTCACTTGTCAACAAGGGGGAGAAATTTTGGGATAAGAGTTCAAGGGGGAGTTTTGGCTTTCTCTGGGATTTGGTTCAGGGGGTGTTTTTGTCCCGTTTGTCATTACTCTTTTGATACTCTTGTTGATATTTCTGAGATCGCACTCACTTTGAGCTTTTAATTTTTGGTTAACCATAATGACCTCTTCTTGCTTTTTGTTTGGCTTTTGGTCATTAGGGTTAAACTTTTACTTTATTTTTCTTCTTCTTTGCTTTCTTGTGCTTTGTTTTCGTGTTTCCACATGTGTTCACAGTTACTGAAGAGCTGAAGATGTGAAGTGTTGACAATGCACTCATCAAGGGGGAGATTGAGGAGCCATGCTGAATAGCGTGGGCCTCATGGCTCCAGATGTGATGAGTCATTATCAACGATAGTCAAAGAGGACAGAAAAAAGAGGAGATCTACTGCGTCTGGGCCGCGTGTGACTCAGGTACACGGGAAACAAGCGACTGTCGGGCACAGGGGCCACGAAGTCAGGCTGGCCCAATCCGGGTACATGGGGCAGGAGCAGCAGAAGATCCACTGGGCTGTTGACTAGGATTGACTTAGGTACACGGGCGGTGAGCGATTGCCGGGCTGAGAGAGCTGCGGAGTCGGGCCGGCCCAATCCGGGTACCTGGTGCAAAGTCAGTGGAGGCTTTGTCAGTTTCGGCGCAAAACTGACGACCGCTGATCTTGTATCGAACTGTCCATAAGATAAGCCGTAGTCACATTGAAAGCTTAGCTTTGGGATAAGTCATCTGTAAATAGGAGTTTACTATTTTGTCCCTAGGCCCACAGCCAGTCAGTCGAGTCTGTAAAAATGTCCTAAGGGCAGTTTAGTCTTTTCCTATATTTCAGCGTCTGTAAAAAACCCTAAGGGAGACCTTATCGGACCTGTTGCATTGGCTGGAGGATCCGGTAAAAGTTCTAGTCAATGATTCGGGTCCGATAAGGGATCATTTCAATGATGTCTTGGACTCTCTCACTCTAGAGTTGGTTGATGCCCTTACGCTTGCTGCCTTCCTAGAATATCATCGGTCGACGATGCAGCGTGTCATGAAGCAGATGGCCAATCGAGCTAGTCGCGCATCCTAGCTGGATGAAGTGAAGAACCACGATGAGGAGATAATGGGTGAGGGCACTCTCTTGAATTGCATTCGGGACGAGTCATCGGCCACGTCGCTAGAACTCGACCAACTGTGGGTGGAGGCAATCGATCTGGCATCAAGACTGGATGGGGTATGGGCGAGGATTGCTGAAAAAGAAGGTTTTTTAGCTTCCTTTCCAACTCAGATCTAGGCCTAGGATCGCCGTCTTGCTGGTGCTGTCCGCCATGCACAACACCGCCACCGTTCCATTTGATACGTCCCTAGCTCGGACGTCAAAGATTGTTCCATCCTACGAAGCGTCAACATAGTTCGATTGCAAGCAATTGAGGCCATCCACCGCACTCTTCTTTGTATTTCTTTGTATTAGCTCCTTGACATGTAACTCATAATTTTATGCTTTTGCAATATATTATCATTGATCCTTTTATTTTTTTCTTGAGTCTTTTGTGTCTAAGGATGATGTTTCACCATCGTCCGTTTAGAGGCGATACCAATGGTATAGACTATTTGATGCTTGCACATAGATCTTTAGACATTTATCCAAACAATCAAGAAATAGTTCTTTAGATACTTTCCATTCAACGCCTTCTCAAACACTTCTTCATCCAATCATTCGAGCAGATAGATATTACCAGGCACTACTCGATGTATTCGAAATGGTCCTTCCCAATTAAGTGACCACTTACCAAACCGATTGGCCTTAGACCAGATCAGTAGGATAAGTTTCCACACGAGCTCTCCATATTCAAATGACTAGGACACCACTTTCTTATTGTAAAACTTGGCAAATCTTGCTTTGTTTTCTTCAATCCTTTCAAGAGCTCTCAATTGGACATGCGCAATGTCATCTAAGCCAACTATCATTAAATTATAATAATCATCGGCTATGAGTTGGTCTTGTTATTTTCCCACCGTAGTACTATTTCATGGCCACAAACTAACTGATATGGTGGTACTTGAGTAGATCCGTGTTGCGCTATCCAATAAGCCTAGAGTGCTTATGATAGAGACTGATGCCAATCCTTCGGTTGCTCGTTGATCTTGTGCTTTATTAACTTAATCAAACTCTTGTTGGATGCTTCAGCCTGACCATTAGCTTGTGCATAATATGGCGATGAATTTAAGAGATTGATCCCCATATTGGCTACAAATTGTTGGAACTCCTCTGATATGAAAATTGTCCCCTAATCTGTGGTGAAGGTCTGTGGAATCCCGAACCGATATATTATATGTTATATTATGAACTCAATGGTATCGTCGGAAGTAACCCTTTTGAGTGGAACAACCTCTACTCATTTTGTGAAATAATCAATAGCTAAAAGTATGAACTTATGTCCTTTACTTGATGCATGGTAGATTTGACCAATCATATCGATTCCACACCCCCTGAAGTGTCAGTATTTAATTATCGGGTTCATTGCCATTGCGGGTGCCCTCTGAATAGCTCCAAACCTCTAACAGTCCACACACTGACGCCGGTTTGACGATCCAAAAGTGTGTAGTTATCTAAAGGATAAACCTTAAAATGTCTTGAGACACCGACGTCGTGTTCCGATGACCTTTTAATAGTGGTAAGGGAAAACAGACTCGCCAGGTAATCAAACAAATATTAAGAAATAAATTTTGATTAGATGATGTATGAGTAAAAGATAATGAAGCAAACTGGCCAAAATAAGGCCGATTTAGATCTGTAGCGAAGGGAGTATGAAGTGTCCCAAAGGGGCTTCGACCTGCTATCCGGTCGGACCGGAGTAGAATTCCCAGTTGGACCGACGCCGTTGAAGGGGTCACCGAAGGTGGCTTTAGCGTTGTGGTGTGAAGCAGTCTCTGGGTGGTCGGACCGACGGAGGGTACCCGGTCAAACCGACGGCGAAGCCTTGGTCAGACCGGGGGTGATGAGGACATCACTTCACATGATACACACATGGAGCCTCCACCTACAATTCAATTACAAGGACCAATCACACGCGCCCGTGCCCGTCGCTTGAACCATGAGGTTAATTCTTTCCTTAGCAACTATGTTAATATTTGTTTGGACGAGATGCTACTGAATACTAGTGATATTTTGTTGCTTAGGAACATGGGAGATGAAATAGAAGAGTTGGAGTTGAAGACGGAGTCGCACGGATGATTTGAAGTCAAGAATTCGCTGGTTCGGACTACATCAATGACCATGCACCAAAATGGGCATAACTTCCTCATACGAAGTCCGATTGACGCGTTCTTGAACCTTTTGGAAAGCTGAGGAGAAGACGGATCGTTTGCCGTTGGTTTCGCCTCATTTGGAGTATCGAGCCCTCCTATGTGTTTAAAACAGTCCTGCGTGACAGAATTGGGCCGTGTTGGCCCATAGTCCAAGTCTGTACGCCTTCTAGCCCATAGTCCAAGTCTATACGCCTTCTACAGGCTGCCCACGCCTTATATACTCACGCCAGCAGCCTTTAGGGTTAGGTTTTGCTTTGTTGGCATCTACACTTGTGTGTTTAGATCCCGCCCCTTGCACCGGACCGATTGGCTGCTACATAGGCGTTTGTGAAACCTCACCTTTTCATCGTTTGTCTGTGATTTGGCATTCAACTTGTATCCTTCTTGTTCTTGCTTGTGTTCTTCGGTTCGCTTGCAGGAATTAGCCTTCATGGCGAGGTCAATCGCGTCCTGCGTGGTTGATAACCAACGGAGACGGTGGTGTAGCGATTGCAAGGTTTTGATCCGCCGGACCGGAGCCTTGGATCGCCAACGTCGAGATTCTCCACCAATCCAAGTTATCCTTTACCTAGCGGAAGATCGGGACCAATCCCCCATTAGGGGGCTTCGGCACAACAGAGTCCGGTGTGGAGTAGTTTACTGCGGAGGGTTCTCCCTGAAGAGGGCTTCGGCTTGACAGCGAAGGGTGCTCCAGCGCGGAGTGGTCCACCGCAGAGAGGTCGGTCGGATCGGCGAAGGCCTCTCGGTCGGACCGGAGGATGGCTTTGGGCGCACGGCCTCGGCCCGCGCGTTGTAAAGTGCTACGAAGACCGTACTGGCAACAACCTAACGGCCTGGCACAGCAACGTCCAGTCAGACCGGTGAAGCACTATCGGTCGGACCGACAGGCTCCGTTATTATCGCCTATGGGCTCCAGCGACCTTCAAGACAAATAGCAATCACCCCCAAACTTCTTGGCGATGATTTTGAAGATGGTTTCCCCTGAAAAATAGTAAGATATCAAGTGCAATTCGGCCTAGAGGCCGAACTTCCAAGGGTAGTAGGAGAAAACTGATAAAATGATAAAAATCCGTTTTGTGGATTAAACGGGAGATTCATGGGTGAATCAACAAGGGTTACCGTGATTTCAGCACGATGGATGGAGGGCTTACAGCACAAACGCATGAAGATGGACGTTACTTATAAAATCCTAGGGCAAGGAAGTAGATTGAAAGGTTAAAGAATGATTCAAAGCAAGGGCTTTATGTTGATATGAAAGCGGGGGGTCCTCTTGAATCAGCCTTGCCCCCAAATTTATAGGGGGCGGTCTTGGTGTTATATGGTGTCCTAAAGGAGTCCTCTTCGGCTAAAAGTGTTAAGGATATGATTGATTAAAGATCAAAAAAGCCCAAAACTGCAATTTTAGACCTAATCTCGGACAAGTGCCGGTCTGACCGGACCCATTGGGCCGGTCTGACCGGGCCTACATGGCCGGTTGGACCGGCCCATCATGGCCAGTCAGACCGGGCTGTGCTAGATGGTCACATTTTTGGCAAAAAGTACCGACTTTTAGTATTTTATACACTTTGATCATTAGTGACATTTTTTGGTGTAAACACATGCCCCTTGCCTTTTAGTGAGCATAGCGAGCTAAAAGCACGATGTGCTAAGGACGATACGGTCCATATTGGCCTTATATTTCTCAGGTGTTCTTTTGTGAGTTCCCAAAAGTACCTAAAACAAATTCACCTACCAAATCGTTTATTTCATAACTCAAGACGCGTGAATTTGATGAGGACGATTTGCACAAACTACTAATAAAGAGAGGGGACTTAAGCGCTGGATTTTCCACAAAATCGGCCTTTAGTAATTTTACTTGTCTTGCCCCTTGGGTCCCTCGTGAGGATGCAATCCTTACTCAGCGAGGGTAGAAGTTGTATTTCCATCCAACTTTGGTCTCCACACCTGGTGTGTCCTAACTACAGCTATGGACTCGCCGGGTGGGCTACCTTTGCCTTCTTCGACCTCTTTTTCTCTAAGATAATCGACACAAAGACATTGCAAATCGCCTCTTTTGGGACTTAGTCATCCTAGGAGGCGCCCATGAAGCTTGTGGCTTGGTTCCGGGCGTCACAAATTTACTCCCAGAACCTTCGGCCGAACGGGGTGTACCCGGAACGTCCTTAGCTACCTGTGGTCCGAACTCATGCTCCTATCGAGGGTTCGACCTCTTTGGCGGGGTTGTCTGAGAGTGTTTGTCCTCGGCCCTTCTCCTATGCCTTTGGTGAAGCATCCCAAAAGTTACCTTCAGCTTTCTACAGGATTTAGCCAAAGATGGCTTGTCGACATTTACTTTCCACACTCCTACCTCAGGGTTCTTTGGTATTAGAATGTGTGTGTGAGGTTTCAAAATGATGACTGCCTTTCCTTTAGATGACTCGACCTGTTCGGGCCGAATCAGTACCTTCTTCCCATCAAGATCAATGTTGTTTACAGGAAGGGGATCATGATCTAGCTTCATTCTAGGGCTAGAATCTATCTTCAATAATCCTTCATCTATGCCCGATTGAACTTGCCGACGAAAAACATTTCATTCATTAGTTGAATGGGAAAGTGAATCATGCCACTTACATTATGTGTGTTTCTTCAAGTCGCCGGCAGATGGAATGACGTGAACTTTGGCCAACTTGAGGAGCTTGATTTTCAACAGAAAATCCAATATCTTATCGCACTTTGTCACATCAAACGAGTACTTGACTTCATTGGGCTGACTCTTAGTAGGAGACGGTCGTAATTCGGAGCACACAATCAGTTTAGATCCATTGGGCTATGTCCATTCGGCCATGTACATGGCAGCCGAATCTTCTTCTCCTAATGATTCTTCTTCGAAGTGCTCCACGATGTGCAGCTCGGCCTTAGGCTCACTAAAAACTTTAACAGACCTTTTGCCCTTGGCTCGGTCTTCCTGGTCCAAAGCCTGTTGTAAAACCTGACTAAACTCGAGGAAGTTTCGGCCGTCTAGCTTTTCCTTAATTTCAGAATGCAAACCATTGAAAGCTAAGTCGGCAGATCCCTCTCGGAGATGTTTAAAATAAAACATTGATTCCTAGTGTCTCGGAAGTGCCTAATATAGTCGGAGATGCTCTCATTGGTATTCTTTTTAACTGATGTCAAATGTGAGATCCTAATTTCGGTTTCCCCAGTGTAAAAATGATCGTGGAATTTCTGTTCTAACTGGCCCAAGTCTGGACGGAGTTCGGCGGTAGCGGCGAAAACAAAGTGATAGCAGTGCTGGACAGCAATAAGGAAAATAATATGAGCTTAAGCACATCTGACCCGCTTGCTTCACCACACTATGCTACAAATTGGCCTATATGCTCTAGGGTGGTCTTGCTACTGTCGCCATCAAACTTGGTGAACTCAGGAACCATAAATCCACGAGGATATTGGATGGAATCGAAATGGTCTGCGTACGGCTTACGGTAAACCCTAATCCTATCCTGAGGTTTGTAACCAGTGCATTCCCTAACAATCGTGTGAATTTTGTCGTCAATATCCTCTATGCTTTTGGCCATCATGCGTCTCTCGTGCGGGGGTGCGAAACATGGTGGTATGTCGGGATGTCAATCGTGGGTTCACTCATCTCATGCCAGCTCATGATAAATGGGATGCTCAGGCCTATGCGGGTATGCGGGAGCAAGAGGTGTGCGAAGCACGTGAAAGGGCAGTGTGCGGGCGCAAGCGTTGTGTAATAAAGTGGGGTGGCCTGACCGTCCATATGGCCAGTTTGACCATAGGCATACTGGCCGGTCAGACTGGCGTGGTAGCCGGTCTGACCATAGGTATATGGGTCGGTCGAATTGGCCTGGTAGCTGGTCAGACCGACTATTGTTGGTGATGGTGCCTAGTGTGTGCTAGTTTGGCTGGCCCAAGGGTCGACCTGCTCAACAGTGGTGTGCGCAGTCTCGGCCCTAGAAATTGGGGGTGTATATGTAACGTCTTTTCTGGTGCTCCTATCGATTCTACTGTGTACGTGGTGTGCGGGGGTGTGAGAAATGACCTTAGAAAAGTTGAATCTCCTAAATAT
This sequence comes from Zizania palustris, assembly GCA_019279435.1. Classification (NCBI taxonomy): domain Eukaryota; kingdom Viridiplantae; phylum Streptophyta; class Magnoliopsida; order Poales; family Poaceae; genus Zizania; species Zizania palustris. The sequence goes on along the minus strand of JAAALK010000082.1, from coordinate 77,988,898 downwards.
CATTTCCATTTCAGGCCCTAGTCGATTCGGAAATGTAGCACTAATGGCCTGATCCACTATAGCGGCTATCTCCTGTCTAATCTCTAAGGGGGATAAATACGGGAGGGATGGTGTTGTTACCTTGTTTCCAAAGGGGTCCGGGATGTCGATGTCGCATTTGACAAAGCCTGTCTGAGTTTTCGTGTAGCGCCCGAGCATGAGGGTGTGGAATTCCTTTGTCTTGGCTTCGATCTTGGCCTGATCCTCTTCAGGGATGTCCGCGAGAGTGGGGAGGATGATGTTGCGGTTGTCGATTTCTGTGTTCATGCCCCCCGGGTCCATCGACGATAAGGGCACTATTGTTGTAGTCGTAGTAGTCATGGCCAATGTACCAGCAGCTGATGTAGACATGCTCATCATGTCGATGTCGTCCCTAGCGGAGTCGCCAAAAAGTGTGTTGACACGAGAACACGCCCACACACTGACGCTGGTTCGAAGATCCAAAAGTGCGTAGCTGTCTCAAGGATAAACCTTAAAACATCACGAGACACCAACGTCGCATTCTGATGACCCTTAAACAGTGGTAAGGGAAAACAGAGTCGCTAGGTAATCAAACAAATATTATGAAATAAAGTTTGATTAGCTGATGTATGAGTAAAATATAATAAAGCAAACTCGCCAAACTAAGGCTGATTTAGATCTGTAGCAGAGGGAGTCCAAAGTGTCCTGAAGGGGCTTTGGTGTACTGACCGGTCAGATAGGAGTAGAATTCCTGGTCGGACCGATGCCTGTGAAGGGGTCACCGAAGGTGGCTTCGGCGTTCTTGTGCGAAGCGGTCTCTGGGTGGTCAAACCAATGAAGGGTACTCGGTCAGAACGACGACGAAGCCTCGGTCAGACCGGGGGCTTCGACTCTGCAGAGTCCGGTGTGGAGTAGTTTACTATAGAGGGTTCTCACCAAAGAGGGCTTCGACATGACAGCGAAGGGCTCTCCGGTGCAAAGTGGTCCACTATGGAGAGGTCCGGTCAGACTGGTGAAGTCCTCTTGATCGGACCAGAGGACGGCTTTGGGCACATGGCCTCGGTGCGCGTGTTGCGAAGTGCTATGAATACTGTGCCGGCAACAGCATAACGGCATGCACGGCAACATCTGGTCAGACCGGCGAAACCCTGTCGGTCGGACCGACAGGCTCCAGTTTGATTGCCAAGGGGCTCTAGCGACCTTTAAGACAAATAGCAATCACCGCCAAACTTCTTGGCAATGATTTTGAAGATGGTTTCCCCTGCAAAATAGTAAGATATCAAGTGCAATTCGGCCTAGAGGCCGAACTTCCAAGGGTCGTAGGAGAAAACCGATAAAACGATAAAAATTTGTTTCGTGGATTAAACGGGAGATTCATGGGCGAATCAACAAGGGTTACCATGATTTCGACACGGCGGACAGAGGGCTTATAGGGCAATCCCATTAAGATGGATGTTACTTAGCAAATCCTAGGGCAAGGAAATAGATTGAAAGGTAAAAGAACGATTCAAAGCGAGGGCTTGGTGTTGATATGAAAGCGGGGGGTCCTCTTTAATCAGCCTTGCCCCTATATTTATAGAGGGTGGTCCTAGTGTTATCTGGCATCCAAAAGGAATCCTCTTCAGCTAAAAGTGGTTAGGATATGATTAGAGATCAAAAATAGTCTAAAACTGCAATTTTATCCCTAATCCCGTACAAGGGCCGGTCTGACCGGACCCATTGGGCCGGTCTAATCGGGCCAACATGGCCGGTTGGACCGGCCCACCATGGCCGGTCAGACCGTCATGTGCCAGATGGTCACATTTTCAGCCAAAAGTACCAGTTTTCGGTATTTTGTACACTTTGACCATTAGTGAAATTTTTGGGTGTAAACACCTGCTCTCCGAAGATAACATTTCATTTTCTGGGCCGACTAGTGTGTTCCACATATGCCATCGTGTACTTCACACATTACCACCTTAGGTTCTTTGGTGCTTATGCATTTGAGGAGAACTCCATCGGTAGTCCGATGGCACAAGTCTTCGCCAAGCAGCACGTGTCTCATTGCTTCATATCTGAGTCTTCTAGGTACCGATGAAGAGGGATTTTTCAAGTAATTAATAATATCGTACCTCCAATCATCGGTCTCTATTTCTGTGATATCTAATTCGACCGACTTGGCCATCGTCTTATATCCGGATGCCATTAGGGCCAAATCATTCGCTTCTGAATTCTTCTCCCTGGGGATATGAGTAATAGTTCTGCTTCAGAAGCTTGACATTATATCTTGACACCGATCATGATATTCTTTCAGCATACCGTCTTTGCACTCGTACTTGTTTGCGGAAAATACTTCATCCCATGATCCTCCAAGATTCCAAGAAAATACATTATACAGCGAGGATGAAGGCAAGTCTTAAACTCGGAGCCCAAGACCCCCTTCGAACTAAAAGTCTCAAAGCCGAATTGTTCGTCCAGGCTCCGGTCCGAAGAGTTTCCCCTTTGGAGTGGAAAACAACCCGAAGGATGGGACTGTTGGCGTAAAAGATTACGCTAACAGGTTTCTGTAGAAGAGAAACTAACAAACGAAGTGTTTGCGAAGAGAACTGTTCTAAGCCTCCGAAAGGATAATAACTTAGAATAGTTCGAATGTGTGTATTGAATAACTTGTATTCGGTCCCTATTACAGGGTGAAATGGGGGGTATTTATAGGCTCAATCATTAAGGAAAAGACCTATTTACCCCTCTATTACAACCGACATAGTGGAAACTATTCGATTCCCTTAATAGGGCTAAAATGGTAAAAGACTAATCTAATGAGAAAGAAGATAAGTCTTCCATCTTAGCTGGCAGAAAAGATCTTGAAGGGCCTTAGTTCGAAGATGTACTCCGAACCAATGCCTATCTTCGTACTTCGAACTTGGTTCCGGGTATCTTCGAAGATGATCGTCTGGAAACCTTCGAATCCGCTGTCTGCCTTTATGTCGCTTCGACAATAGCCCCGAAGATGAGATATTTTCCCCCAACAGTAGCCCCTCGAATACGCTTCTCCGTTTGACCTGTAATGTTAGGAGAGCAGTATACGGAAGGAAAAGATAACCAAACGTAGGGGTTATTGGTTTTTATTTTATCTCCGAAATGCACGAAGATATGAACTTCGAATCAGTCTTAAGGTAATTGCTTTTCGAACTATCTTAGAACCGACTTAAGAAGTTCGAAAGTCTTTTAGACTTAGAGAAAATAGCCGTTAAGTTTCTGTTTCTAACGGAAACTGAAGTAAGCGTTAATCTCGGGGAAAAGTAACGGCAGGAATGCGAAACGACATGAACTAACGGTAAAAAAGTAAAATCTAGGCTATAAATAGAAGGCCTAGGAGTTACCCGGTTACCTTTTCACCGCATTCTCGCAATCAAAAACTTTTTAGCCCTTCAAGTTCTTGAGCCCTAGCCTCCATTTCTTCAGAGCAATCCGGCGGTCGTGATGGTGAAGACTAAGGGATCTGCACCTCCGTCGGCCTTGGCTCGGCAGCAGGCGGCCGCAGCAGCAGCGGCGGCAGCGTTGGCGGCGGCACCTCCGATGCCGGCGGTGACATCCATGGCGGCAGGGGGAAGAAATCCTCAAATCGCCGATGACCAAGGTCTGTGCCCGCCATCGACGAAATATTTGGATCAATCTTTTGAGTTGGGGCCTTCTACCTGCAAGAGGGAGTCTTTGGCAATCACAGCAGGGGGAAAAATTAGTAATGGAGTTATGATTCGGAAGCCGGGCAAAGAATCGATTCCATCACCAAGACCCGGAGAGGTAGTGGTATTCGAAGCCTTCTTCGAAGCTGGCTTGGGTCTCCCTGCAGTGGACTTCCTGGCGGAGGTACTTGATCTGTTCCATGTAACCCTCCCCCAATTATCTCCGAACGCAGTAGCTAGATTAGCTATCTTCGAGTGGGCGCTGAGAGCCGAAGGTTGTGAGGGAAGGGCAGAAATCTTCGCTGCACTTCATAGAGCAACTTGCCAGCCGAAGACCTTCGTAGGCTCCGGAGGTGAAAAAGTGGTGATATCCTTCGGCTCTATCAACTTTAGACTTCGAGATGAGTATGCCCTTCAGTTCCCTGCCAAGGCCATCAATGCTAGATGGTACACTGATTGGGTTCTGAGATGGTTCTATGCCGAAGTTGGAGCAAGCAATCCTCTGGCTGGGCCCCTTAAAGAAATTCAATTCCGGAAAGAAGCCTTAGTGCAGCCCAACGAAGGCCAACTCGAAGCTCGTCTTAACCTGCTTCAAAAGATTAGCCGAAGGTTAAGCATGCGGGACTTAGCCGAAGAATTTCTCGGACTTCAAATTCCTCCACTGATGGCCAACTGGCCTATCGTCTTCGAGGATGATTCGGAAGGCGGTCTCCGCAAGATCAACTTAACTTCGAGCCCTGCAGGTAACTTCGAAACCAACATGCATTATACATATTTACTTCGAAGAAAGACTAATTTGATTTATTTTTTAGCTTCTTCAGCCCCTATTACTTCAGAGAAAATTGTAAGGGCTTCGGAGAAGATTTTGGGTGCACCAACTCCGACTGAAAAAGAATGGAGAGTTAAATTGGTCGGGAGTTGGGAGAGGTTTAATAGAGTATGGGGAATGTTGGAGTTGACTCCGCCCCCTCTGATGGACTGGGTGCCTTCGGAGAAAGGACCCAAGAAGAGGACAGTTGAAGCCGGAGCTTCGAGCTCCGCAAGGACTCCGGTGAAGAAGGTGGCTCGGAAGCCAAAAAATATCGCACCTTCGGATCCTGCGCCTTCGAGCTCAAGAACCTCAGTCTCTGGTTCTAAAGAAGATGAAGGTATATTATTAGTGAGATTGATTGATGAAGATGCAGCTCAACAAAATATTCACATTGAAGATACTACAGGTATGCTGGAGCCTCAAGCTAACATTGAAGAAGTGAGAGCTCCGGATACTCAAGAGGAGCAAATCGAAGCCCCTATGGGCGAAGATGAAATTGAAGTTCCTACAACTTCAGTTGTGGATGAAGGGAGGACTGCTCACGGAGATACTCCGGCAGCAGAAATTTTAACTGTGGATTCAGATGATGACTTCACCTTTGATCCTCCGAGCAGTCCAGTGCTCGATCTCCCCCAGAATGTCGAAGGTAAATTTCGCATAATTTTTTATTATTTTCTGCAAAATTATACAATGTATAATACTTTTGCTTTTACAGAGCCCCCTGCTGTAGAAGTACATCACGAAGACACAATTCAAAGGCCTTCGACAACTTCGGAGCCGCACCCGGAGGTTACTCAACAGGGGCCTGGAAGGGGTAAAAGACACATAGAGCCTCTCCCTGCTCAAGGATCAACTTCGTCTGAGTCAACAGATGAAAGTGAATCAACTGAGGGGGGGCCATCTTCGGAAGTTCCAAGGACCTCAGGAGAACGCTCCGGACCTTCGTCAAGCAGGGATGACCAAAGGGCTTCGGCAATGCTCCCTCTTTTGACTCCTTTTTTGGAGCCAACTGGGCTTCGGACTCTGCTCAAACCTTTAGGTCGAGTGAGTCGCAAAGTCGGGGAGACAGAGCTGGTAGCAAAATTAAGCAGGGCGAAGAGTTCGGAGCTTAACGTTGCCCTGGAACGAGCGGCCTACCAGGTACGGAGCACCTTCGAGCCAATATCTTTAGCAAATTATATTGGGTTCGGAGTACATCTTCGAACCAGCAGCAAATTAAACATGAACAATTTCTTACTTTAGTTTTTTCTTTTCTCAGCAAGCAGTCTTGGCCCGCGCTGCAACTTTATCAAGCGAGAATGAAATTGCTCAGCTTCGGGAAGAAAATGAAGCTCTTAAACGCAACTTATCTTTCTCTGAAGCTAGAGTACTTCAAATGGATAATATGATTTCAACGGAGCGTAGGGCCAGACAGGGCTTGGAGGCTGCTAATAAGGAGTTCGAAGCAGAAAGAATTGTGCTTCGGGCTGAAATTGAAAAGATGCGGTTGGAGCATGCTAGTGCTGGGTCCGAACTCGTAAGGCTCCAAGAAGAAGCTAGCCAACTCCTAAACCAGAAGAATATTTTAACTACGGAGAATGCTAGGATTTCTGGAGTTTTGGCAGAAACGACTTCGAGCAAGGATGCACTAACTGAAGAAAAGCTCAAGTCGGAGAAGGTAGCTACAGAGGTCATCGAACAGATGCTAGGTGTTATGGAGTACTTCGGTACTACTGGATCACTTCCTTCGGATGACAACGTGACTCTGCTGCGCCGGCTAAAAAGGATCCAAGGAGCAGCGAAGCAAATGAAGACGGCAGGCATTCGTTATGGAGAACTCTCCGGACAAGTGTCTGCCCTCGGACTACTTCGTTACTACGAGGATTTGGGCCGAACAATTACTCCGAGCGCAGAGGGCTCCATTACCTTCGATGACGAGCGGCTTTTGAATCCTTCCGAAGGCGTGACTGCCGCCTGGCGAGCCTTTCAAACCTCATGGAGAGCCGAAGGTCGTTCCACGATCAAGGCTTGGATCGATGAAGGCCAATGCCAGAAGCAAGTTCGGAGCCAAGCTTCGAGCAGTCAGCCTCCTCCGAACCCGCAGGTTTAGGAATTATTTAGGATTTTTTGACTATGTAAGGCTCATGTTTGTAAACATTTATCAATGAAAATCTTGTTTGTTATATTTTTAGGCTTTGCCTCTTATGGAAGACATCGAAGTGTTAGAACTTAACAACGAACTTCGCTCGTTATGGAACACCTTCGAACTTCTAAAGAGTTATAAGCGTCCTCGATTTCTTATTCCTCGAGATGACTCCGGCGTAATTGCACCCGAAGTAATCAAAGACGTATTGTCTTATATTAAAGAGGAAGAGAAAGAGGTTAACGCAAACACCTCGTCTTCTGAAGACACTATTTGGTCTGAAGACGAAGGTGAAACTCGAAATAAAAGATCTGAAGATCTTAGAAGCTGGGAAAGAAGTCCCGAACGGCTTCGAACTTGGGCCGAGCTTCAACAAGAGCATAAGGATTTTAGAGCTTCGAAGGGGAGGAAGAGAGTTAAACGTAAAGTTCTTAGAACTTCCGATGTTGGAACTAGTCGTTCCACCCCTAGCTCTCGGGACCGAAGAGGTCTCCGATTCCTTCTTGGTATAGATACCAATTTTTCATAGTGTAATCTGTAAACACATTTATTTCAATAATGAATGCCGATTTAAAATTGTCTCCATATTTACTAGCCCCTCTTTGAGTATAAGCAACTTCGAAATGTATTCAAAGATGGTTATGCGCAAAGAAAAAACTTCGGACTACAATTTTTTGGGGGTTCGGAGCCCCTCTGTCATTTAAAGATCTTTTGAAATCTTATGAAATGTCTTCGACTTTTTGCAGTCGGAAGAAATGGTAGCTTAGTAGATTTGTTTTATGAAAGAAATCACTTGAGATAACTTTCAGGACACTTTAGTGTCTTAAAAAATTTGTTACTTTAGACTATGTTAACAGACATTCGAAGCTCATGGCTTAAATGTTGTTTTGCTTTAGCCACCTTCGGCTTGTCTTTGCGATCTCTGACGAACCAATGGTTCGGAGTTTGCAATGGTCTCTTTGGACTCTTTTTACGGATGTCTACCAGCCAATGGCTTGGACTCCGTATAATTTGGCCACCTTCGGCTCTTTTTGCAGAAGTCTACCAGCCAATGGCTTGGACTTCGCAGATTTTGGCCACCTTCGACTCTTTTTACGGAAGTCTACAAGCTGCAGCTTGGACTCCGTAGGTTTTGGCCACCTTCGGCTCTTTTTACGGAAGTCTACCAGCCAATGGCTTGGACTCCGTAGGGTGTGGTTTTGGGCTCTTTTATGGATGCCTACAAGTTGGTGGCCTGGGCTCCAGATTATGTCAGCCCCCACGTCGGATGCTTCGAACTTTATGGGTTCGAAGTCTGAAAATACAACCCAGCTTAATGACACTTCCCTCTCGGTCGACCCCACGGTTCCAGTGCGTCCACTCAGAAGTTGGAAGTCTATGAGGGGAAGGCAACTATCAGGGTCATATGCTTTATTAATTTAGGAGATGATTACAAGCGAATTACAAGGAGCCCTTATGCGAAGTATCGCTTTAGGTGCTCCGCATGCCAAGTATGTGCTAACTCTTCACCTTCTAAATTAGATAATTTAAATGAACCAGGGCGCCCTGAGCGGACAATTAGGTATGGACCTTCCCATTTATTGCCTAACTTCCCTGGTGCTATAATGCTTCGTAGAACAAGATGACCCGGTCTTAGTTCATTGAGCTTAACCTTCGGGTCATACCAAGTCTTCGTCTGCTGATGATACTTTGATGAATTAGCTACAGCCCGAAGTCTTTTTTCTTCTGACAAATCTAACGAAGCTTGCCTTTCTTCCTCAACGTCCGGTTCGGTGCTGCGAAATGATCCCCCTTTGAGCTCCGTTGGAGTCATAGCTTCATCTCCGAATAGTAGTCTGAACGGAGTAAAACCTGTGGACCTTGTTTGGGTAGTCCGAATGGACCACAGAATCTTCGGAAGCTCTTCGGTCCACAGTCCCTTTGCTAATCCTACTATTCTTCGATTTAGCCCTGATAAAATATTTCCATTGGCTCGTTCTACGGCTCCATTCGACTGAGGATGCCTCACTGCAGCAAAACATAACTGAATGCCTAGATCTTCGCAAAACTTCCTGAAGGGTTCTGCGTCGAACTGTGTTCCATTATCAACTGTGAGGTATCTAGGCACTCCGAACCGACAAATAATGTTCTTCCAGAAGAATTTCTGCACATTGTTTGAAGTGATAGCTGTTAAAGGTTCTGCTTCTACCCACTTAGAAAAATATTCAATAGCTACCACTGCGAACTTCAGATTTCCCTTTGCTACTGGAAAGGGGCCAATTAAATCCATACCCCATCTGGCCATAGGCCATACCAGAGCAATGACTTGAAGAGCTGTTGGTGGGCGATGACTCCGTCGACCCATCCACTGGCATCCTTGACATGTGCGGACCAAGCTCTCCGCATCAACTGTTATTGTGGGCCAATAAAGCCCCTGGCGAAGTGTTTTTCCTGCCAGAGCTCTAGGGGCTAAATGGCTTCCACAAAGGCCTTCGTGAATTTCTCGAAGAATTTCTTGGCCTTCGGCTAGAGATATACATCGGAGTAGAGGGGAACATACTCCGGCCTTGTATAATATACCGTTGATTAACTGATAGTTTCTAGCTCTGAGCTTTAATCTTGACAACTGGGGCTCTTCGGGCAAATTTGTTCCTCCTTGCAAGAGTTCTATGATCGAATCTTTCCAATCTGCACTAGGAATGCAAAGAATCTCCACAGAGGCAATTTGTGGCACCGAAGGTATATTGAGATCCTCATAGAAAGCTTCTTCAGGCACATCCACAGCTCCGGCTGCAGCCTTCGCTAAAATGTCTGCTTGCACGTTTTCCGCTCTTGGTATACTCCGAATGGAAATACCCTTGAAGTGTGCTTCGATTTTGCGGATTTCTTCTAAGTACTTTGCAAGCTGTGGATGCCGAACTTGAAAACTTTTGTCTACGTGCCCTGCTACTATCTGAGAATCTGTTTTTATAATTATTCTTGTAGCCCCTAGAGAACGTGCTTTTCGAAGTCCCAATAAAATCCCTTCGTACTCCGCTATATTATTGGTAGACTTAAAGTTGAGTCTTGCGGAGTACATTGCTCTTTGCCCTGACGGTGAAATCAATACTGCCCCAATGCCTGCTCCGGATGCTTGGAAACCCCCATCGGAGTAAACAGTCCAAACTCCGTCACTTGATTTCTCCGGAGTCAAATTCGCAGGTGGAGTCCACTCTGCTACGAAGTATGCTAGGACTTGGGATTTGATAGCTGTCCTTGCCAAGAAAGATATGCCGAAGGGTGCTAGCTCGACTGCCCACTTTCCAATCCTTCCAGTGGAATCTTTGCTTCGGAGCATATCTCCTAAGGGATACGAAGTTGGTACAATTACATTATGAGCCAAAAAATAATGTCTTAGCTTCCTCGAAGCCATTATCAGAGCATAAACGAACTTCTCAAGTTCGGAGTATCTTGTCTTCGCTCCTGATAATGCTTCGGATACAAAATAAACAGGATTTTGGACCAACTTCCCATTGAAATCCACTTCTCTGACAAGGACCGCGCTGACAGCTGAACCTGTAGCTGCAAGGTACAGGAGTAGGGTTTCGTCCGCAGTAGGCACCGTGAGTGTAGCAAGATTACTGAGATAATCTTTAATATCTTCGAAGCTTCTCTGACACTCCGGTGTCCATGCAAAATCTTCGGACCCTTTCAAAGCTTTGAATATTGGCAAGCTCCTTTCCGCAGACCTTGATAAAAACCTGCTAAGTGCGGCCAGACGCCCAGTCAGCTTTTGCACTTGCTTTAAATTCTCCGGAGGAGCCATCTTCTGCAGCGCAGTTATTTTAGTAGGGCTAGCTTCAATTCCCCTGCTTGAAACTAAATACCCTAACAATTTTCCAGCCTTAGCTCCGAATATACATTTTTCGGGGTTAAGACGGATCCCACATGCCCGAAGGCTATTGAATGTTTCTGCTAAGTCTAGGCTATGTTGGTGCTTTAAAGCACTCTTTATTACAATATCATCCATATAGGCCTCCACATTGCGACCTAGTTGATGACCTAGAGCCTTAGCAACTAATCTTGAAAAAGTAGCCCCGGCGTTTCTCAGGCCGAAGGGCATTCTTACATAGCAGAAGACTCCCGAAGGAGTTACGAAGCTTGTCTTGATTTCATCTTTGCGCTTCAACCATATTTGATGATAACCAGAATACGTGTCGAGGAAGCTTAGTAACTCCGAACCTGCGGTGGAGTCAACCAGTTGATCAATTCGAGGCATGGGGTAGGGGTCACGTGGGCATGCTTTATTCAAAGATGTGAAATCAATGCACATGCGCCACTTCCCGGAAGACTTCTTTCTGACGAAGACTGGGTTGGCTAACCATTCTGTGTGAGCCACTTCTCTGATAATCCCAGCCTTCAATAATTTTTCAACTTCGTCCTTAGCTAGAGCAGCTCTCTCTGCGGACATCTTCCGGAGTCCTTGTCGAACAGGCCGGGCCTTCGTGCTTACAAGTAAACTGTGCTCAATAATATCCCGATCGACTCCGGTGATATCTTCGTCAGACCAAGCGAAGACATCCAAATTTTCTTCCACTACCTTCTCCAAGGAGGTTGCAACTTCAGGATGTAAATCTTTACCAAATTGAAAAGTATACTCTTTACCATCTTTAACAATGACCTTCGTTGCAATCTCTCCTTCGGGACTTGGTCTCGGAAAAGACTTCTTCGAAGCTTCGGAGGAGGCTGAAAAAATTTCTTCATTATTTTGCACACTGTTTACTTGCCTCGGATCAAGAAGGGGACCATGACCATATTCCGCTCTCCGAGCAATGGCTTGATCTCCGAAGATCGTAAGGATTCCTGCTTGTGTGGGCATCTTCATGCACAAATAATTGTGATGCGCCACAGCTCCGAACAGGTTCAGCATGCCCCATCCGAAAATGACGTTATAAGCATACGGGGCATCTACCACATCAAAGATAACTTCTTCAGTCCGGGCTAATAAACCTTCTCCGAAGGTAACTTCGAGGCCTATCTGACCAAGTGCATCAAGCGGAGGTCCTGCGAAGCCTTGCAGAGGACGAGCCGCTGGAAGGAGATGCTTCCTGGAAATGCATAACTGATCGAAGGCTTGCACAAAAATGATATCTGCAGAACTACCTCCGTCAATTAGCACCCTTCGGACTTCAGTCCCTACAATATCAGCAGTGATAACCAATGGATCTGCGTGCGGGAACTTAATACCAGCTGCATCCTCCGCAGAGAAAGATATCGGAACATGAGACCACTCCGGCATTGCAGCTGCAGATGACGAAGTTCCAATATGACCTACTTCCCGAACGTACTCTCTTCGCTGTCTCTTGGACATGCTTCCGAGGGTACCTCCTCCGGAGATAGGGAGAACTACTCTTTTTCCTCTATCTTGCCATTCCTCTTGCTTCGGAGGTGGAATAACATTGGCCACCGGAGGGTGCCTTGCAACATCAAAATTTTCTATTCGCGCCACAGCCTGGACCGGCTCTGGGCGCGTTGCTGCTGGACTTCGGTCGGTACTGCCTCGACCCGAAGTTCTCTCCAAGTACTCTCCCCTTAGGGTAAGGATAGCCTTGCAAGTGTCAGTTGCATGGCTTCGATTTTCTCCATGAATGCAGCAAAAAAGGGTCTGGCCCTTGCCAGCCGTTTTCCCTGGCGGCCTCCAGCCGCTGGCCTTGTTCCCCGTAGACTGTGGAGCTCTTGGTGCAAACTTCTGTGGGGGTGCAATATTCAAGACTTCAGAGCGAGGGTGCTTTTGCCCTCTTCTCCGATCATGTTGTACTTCGAAGACTGGTTCCTGCGGCTGTGCCGAAATTTTCACTTCTTCTTTGACTTCTTGTAATATGGACGAAGTAGCAGCAGTCCTCCGAAGCCAACCCTCTTCTGACCTCGCATACTCCTCGAAGTATGACATCAACTGAGAGACTGAGGAGATGCTCTTCCGATGCAGTTTATCCAGAAGGCCTTGATGACTGACGCCTTCCCGAGCCGCATCAACCACTGAAGTTGTGGACAGCCCTCAAATTTGCGACTTCGTATGAGCGAAGCGCTTAAAGTACTGCCTCAATGTTTCTCCGGGGAGCTGTTTCACCTGGAAAAGGCTTCCTGTTGACATAGGGGGCACGAAGGTGCCTTGAAAGTTACTTATAAACTTCCTCTTCAACTGCGACCATGAATTGATTGATCCTGGCTTCAAAGACCAGAACCATCTCAATGCCACTCCTTGAAGAGCTAACGGGAAGCACTTCGCCATAGTGTCTCTAACTCCGCCGCTAGCCTCAATCGCTAGGGCATAAGAATGCACGAACTCTCCGGGATCTTCATCTCCGGCATACTTACAGAGCTTCGAAGTTTTAAACTTTGGATCAAAGCGAACCTTCTGCAGCTCAGGATGCAACGGAGATTCATTGTCGTAAGAGGCGTTCTCCGGGGCTTCGGGATAATCAAGATCATCATCTTCGGGCACTTCTGGGATGGTTGGGGTGGTTTGAGAGCGAAGCCTGCTCGCAGCTTCCTGTCGCCACCTTGTCACTTCAGCTTGAAGGTTGGCCATTTGAGTGGCCATATCTCCAAGATTATTTTCATCTCTTCCGGAAGGATCTTCCGGGTTTTGAGAACTGGTCGGATCAGTTCGAATCGGGATGGAGGGTGGAGAAGGGACTCCGGGCGGTCGGAGTATGGAAGGGGTTGGCGGAGAAGCTTCGTATGTTCGAGGAATGGAAGCCCCTTCCGGAGTTTGTGGAGGGAAAGCCGAAGACCCTCCGACTTCAACTGTGTCGAAGGGTATCTCTCCGGAGATCCGAGAGGACCTCCGAGTGGGATTGCGGGGTGCGCTCCGCTTAGGAGGCATGATGTAAAAGGTTGGTAGAGAACGAAGTTTTTCGGACTAGGTTCCCCACGGACGGCGCCAACTGTTGGCGTAGAAGATTACGCTAACAGGTTTCTGTAGAAGAGAAACTAACAAACGAAGTGTTTGCGAAGAGAACTGTTCTAAGCCTTTGAAAGGATAATAACTTAGAATAGTTCGAATGTGTGTATTGAATAACTTGTATTCGGTCCCTATTACAGGGTGAAATGGGGGGTATTTATAGGCTCAATCATTAAGGAAAAGACCTATTTACCCCTCTATTACAACCGACATAGTGGAAACTATTCGATTCCCTTAATAGGGCTAAAATGGTAAAAGACTAATCTAATGAGAAAGAAGATAAGTCTTCCATCTTAGCTGGCAAAAAAGATCTTGAAGGGCCTTAGTTCGAAGATGTACTCCGAACCAATGCCTATCTTCGTACTTCGAACTTGGTTCCGGGTATCTTCGAAGATGATCGTCTGGAAACCTTCGAATCCGCTGTCTGCCTTTATGTCGCTTCGACAATAGCCCCGAAGATGAGATATTTTCCCCCAACAGGGACATCTGCTTTATCAACATCCTTCGAGCATGTTTTACCATATTAACCCTATAAGGGATACTAAAATAGTATCCACTATGTCAGTTGTAATTAAGGGGTAAAAAGGTCTTTTGCTTAGAGTTTTTACCTATAAATACCCCCCTTCTCGCCCTGTAATCGGCATCAAATATTCACATATTCAATACACACTTTGAACTATCCTAAGCTATTATCCTATTCGGAGGCTTGAGATAGTCCGTATTCACAAACACTTCGTTTGTCAGTTCGTGGTCTTATAGAACATGTTAGCGTAATCCGTTGTGCCAACAGTTGGCGTCATCCGTGGGGAACTTAGTACCAAAAGATAGTTCTCTTCCACTGTGAGAAACCAAGGGTGGTTTCGATCTAAATGATGAGTGAATGACAAGGATGAGCGTCTAAGCAGTTGAGTGGTTGGAGTTGTTTGAGTTCATCGAGGATTTCGATGTGGAATGGAGGTTTGGTTGCCGAGGGTTTCGGCGGTGCGTCGCGTCCTTGTTTTGGCTTGTCTTGTTTGTGCAGGGTGGAGATGCTGACTGACTGTCGACGACGGGTGATCGAGGGTCAAGCGGGGAGCTTGATGCCGGAGGATCAGGGAGGCCAGGAGAAGTTGGAGAAAATGTCAAGAGTGCATGAAGAGACGGAGCAAGACTTGGACGGATGGCTGACTGCGACGGCGCGTCGACCGGGTTCATGAGAGGGAGGCCAGGACAAGCATCCAGGCGGCTCGAGGGGATCGAGAGTGGAAGTGGCTTGATAGTGCTCGGAGTCACGAAGTGGTGTCACGAGTCGAAGGGTTGAGAGGCTTTGTTGTTTTTTGCTGAAAACCGTCGAAACGTTTATTGTTTTTGTTAATTCAATAAATAGGTGTCTAGTTTTAGTTTAAATTTTCAGTTTAGTAGTGTAACCTCTTGGTATAATTTTTGGAGTGGTTCTACTCTGAAATTATATTAAAAGGAGAGTCAATTTCTAATTTTACTTTTAGTTTTTATAGGGTAATTTTCAGAATTGTTAAATCTGAAATTACTAAGGGTCTATGTGTCAAATGGGGGCTTCTAGAAGAGGAGTTGGTAGGATATTATCCCCCCATGTTGGCTGAACCATTAGAGACTTTTTATAGCCATTTGTGCTATGAAAAAACCACCAAAATTTTTCTTTGAAGGAAAATTGGATGATGAACAGTGATCTGTTTTGTTTTCTCTAGATTCTGCTGGCAATACTATTCACGGTGAGGCTCCCTCCAATGCAAGTACTCTTTGTCGTTGAAATCGATTTTGTGCTGCGTTTTCTGGAAAATCTAGTGCAGAAGTTGATGTTGAAGTTTATGTAAATTTTGTTGTAAATAGTTTGAATGGTCCATTTTCGAAAGTTACAACATGTTTCTGTGATGTCTTCTGAATTATCTTGCTGCTCAAAGTAGGCACCACAGTGCTGGAAAAATTATTCTGAAAAGTGGTTCAGTTTTGATCTTGCCCTCCACATGTTTGATGAAATGTTTCATCAAGTATTCATCATGTTTTTGGCTGATCATTGTAGTGTTTCTTGAGTGATTTCATGGTAGAAGGATGAATAAATTTTTGATATGAGGATCAAGTTTTTTTTACTGTGATTTAACTAACAAAAATTTTGACGATCTTGTCTCTAGTTTGTTTTTATGCTGGCCGAACAGAACCTTGTGATTGAATCAAAATTTTCTTTAGCAAATTTCATTTCAAAAACCAGAATACTTCTCCTGTGATGCATACATGATTGTGAACAGCGATTGGGGATTTTATAAGTTCGGCAACAGGACGTGCTGATTTCGCGCTTCATCATCAAGAAGTTTTGATCAGTGAACTGGTTCAGTTTTCATGTAGTTTATGTTTTGTTCACTGAAATTATTGATCACAGATTAGCATGTATCTTGTTGCTCAGATGAGTCATATATATGTGTGACTGAACGAGTGTGCATGTATAAAAGATGTTTAGGTGTGGCTGATGGAGAGCTGGATTGAAAATGATCTTAGTTTTAGTTCTGATCTATCTCAGTTTAGATATTTGATGTGAAGTGTTATTCTCCATTTCAGTTCTGTCCTGATTGTGCTGAATCCTGAAATATATTCTGATCAATTCCCTTGAATGTGTGTTGGTGCTTGACTCTTAGAACCTCATAAGCATCTCTACAATTTTACTGATCTTCACATATTGTTTCTTGTATCTTTTGTCTGAAATTTTTCAGTAACTTTACTGGTTGATATACAAGTTTTCAAGGCTGATTTTCAGTGTTTGCTGTATAGCAGCAGTAAACATTATCCATCTTAAGCTTTTTATCTGAATGTATTTCTTTGCTTGTAAGTGCTATCTCAATTAGAATGGCTAAATACTTTCTTGAGTAAACAAATTTGCTTCAAGTTGAATGTTCTGCTGTTTTTAGAAAAGTTCATTTCTAGTCTTGTATTGTATGGTTGAGCTGCACTCAAATTTATTGTGAGTGTTTTCAGATCCAGATTAGTTTAGTTTGGTTTCAGATCATGTGCTGAGAATCAAAGTTTGTTGTGTGTAGCATTTCAAACCTAAACACTTGAAATATAGTATGTGAAATGGATTGTTTGTTCTGAAACAGTGAGTATTGGCTTTTATCAGTTTTGGTCAGATTTGCTGTGTTGAATGCATTGCAGGATTTCTGTTATAGCTGTTCAACATATTGATAATTCTGAATTCAGCAAGGTTGACAAATTTTTTTGGATAGCGTGTGCTGAAAATTGAAAGTAGGCTAGAATCACTTTGTGCTCATGACTAGAAACAGTGTTGGCTGAAGTGTTTCAGATTTGCTACAGTTCAGTTTTTAGTTTCCCGTTTCAGCATTTCTTGACAAGATACACTGCACTGAAAGTTGTTTTCAGATGTGCTACATTTTGTGTCGACAACACTGTTTGACGTCATGCTGTTTACTCTTGCAGTAACAAAACCACTATTCTTCATCTAGTGTTTTCTGCACTCAGCTAGTGAATCCCTATGGCACTATTCTGAATCTGGTTTGATGAAATTAAAACATGTTCAGAAATTGAAATTTTCAATTAGAACCATAATCTGATTTCTGATCCGTTTTGAAAGTAACTATTACTATTCATCGTCTGACAATTTTCAGAAATACAAGGATATCATTTGAGATTGAATTGAAACAAGCTGATTCGTTTCTACAAACTTGAATTTATCTTATGTGTGAGTGTTTTGATTTGTGTTGATTAAAAAATCTTGAAACAAAGTTGTTTTGGGTTCTTGAATCTAGTTTAGCTCAAATTTGGACTGATTGATTTAAAACTTAAAATTGAGTTTTTAGAGGTGTGTTGGGTGATTTGATTAGGCCATCAAATTCGAAAGAAAGTGTTGAGGCGCCTATTCACCCCCCAGTAGTGGCCATTCCGATCCCACACACTGCCTGTATTTCGAAGTACGTTTGCGTAGGGAGCTTTGGAGTCTCAAGATTCCGCGCACCCTTCGGCAAGGGGCTTCAAGTACAGTTCGAAGGCCTTTCTCGCCTTCCACCACCGTTCGAAGCTCTCGGTCTCCGGACCCTGCTTAGCTTTATAAGTCATGCCTCCCAAGCGGAGTATGGCCAGTGGCCCCCTCCGAAGATCCTCTCGGACCTTCGGAGCAGGACCTTCAGATATCCCCCAAACTCTTGAAGTACTCAATAACCCCCGAGCAACTGGAGCCCCTCGAACAGCTTCGTTCGTGCCCCGAGCAACCGAAGAACCTCCTCGAAGACGTGGCCGCTCAGATGGCCCGACTTCAGGTGGAGGTGGAAAGATGGAGGCAGGAGGCCGCAGACAGGCTTCGTCCTCAGGTCAACCCTGCCGCTTTGGAGACGCATCAAGACGATGACCCCAATAATTATCCCAAAGCCCCCCAAGTCCGAGAGAGCGTCGATAACGCCTCCTTCAATGATGAATCTCCGCTGCATCCGGACATGCAAAAGGTGCGCTTTGATCCCAGGTTCCGAGCCTCAAAGCTGCACAAATACTCTGGAGGAACTGACCCCGAGGAATTCTCTCGCTCTTACGCTCTTGCAATAGAATCTAGTGGAGGGGTTTGAAATATGATGGCAAAGTGTTTACCCCTTGCGTTAGAAGGTGTAGCCCTTCGTTGGTTCTGGTCCCTAAAGACAGGATCAATTAAGTCGTGGGAGTAGTTAAAGATGAAATTCGTGAGTAACTTCCAAGGGACCTTCGTAGCCCCAATGTCTAATGGAAGCCTTTTTTAGGTGAAACAACAGGCGGGAGAAACTCTTCGGGAATACCTCACATGCTTCGCCCACACTAAGTCCTAGATCAAGGGGTTGTCCACGTCATCTGTTGTGGATGCGGCGCCCGAAGGTGTAATGAATCTCGTCCTCTTCAGCAAACATCATCGGAAGCGTTGTATTCAGTGGCACAGTTGATGGCATACTTCAAGCAGTATGCCAAATTAGAAGAAGGGTGTCTCAAGAGGACTACTTCATCCACACCAACCCTCCCCCAAGAAGTCAAGATAGAGCAAGGGGCTCCGAGTCCTCCACAGACCCTCTTCGATAAACGTTCTCATGATCAAAGAAGAGGAAGGAAGCTCCCTCGCTCCGAAGAATTGAATATTACCCCCTCCGCTCCAAAAATACCTTCCAACTATCAATAGGCTCAGGGCAATAAAGCTAGTAGCTCGAGGCCACCAGGGAATCCAGTTGGCCAAAGCCAGACTTTCTTTTGTTGTGTGCATGGCGAAAATAGCAGCCATGTCACCAAGGATTGCAAGTCCATACTGACTGTTCGGAGCGAGTATCTTGGGAGAAACTCAGGTCGAAGCACTACAGACCAAGCCCCTCTAGTAGTACGGACGGAGCCCGTGCAAGCTGTCGGGCGTATAGGCAATCTCAAAGCCCCTATGCAACCTCTGGTGGCCAACATTATGCCACCACCGAAGAAAGAAGATCTTCAAGATCGTGGCAAGCACGTGGTCCTACCCATCTACGGAGGGGGACCCTCGACAATATGTCGAAGCGTCAACGGGGGAGTTCAAATTGGATGCAGAAATGCCAGAGTGGTCCCATGTGCCCATATCATTCTCTGCCAATGATGCCATAGGTGGTGGACCAAAGCCCAGCTCTGCCGAAGCCTGTGCAGGCGGTTGCAGTGGAGGAAATTGTCTAGCCTCTGCCAAAGGGGGCCGTGACTGAGGTGGCCATCCACGACTTCCGCGAGGGCTGCGCAACTGTGGAGGCCGGAGGCTTGGTGGCTCAACTCAGCCACTCGAACCCAATGGACCTCTTCATCAACATGAACGAAGCCCTCATCCAGGTGAGCGAAGTCCTATGTAACCTTTGAATCATACTTTGGTCTTCGATCAACACTTGTGATTTTCTTGAATTCTTTCAGGTCTTCGCACTGAATGCAGCAACGTCAACCTCTACAGACAGGTGGATGACACGCTTGGTGGAGGAGAGGGAGCTCCTCCGATGCGAAGTCTCTGTGGAAGCTGAGAAGCGAAGGCGGGCCGAAGCCTCAGCCGAGGCGGCGAGGGCCGAGGCTGACAAGGCAAGGGAAGCCTTGGCCTCGGAAACCGATAGGCTCCGAGTGGAGCTTCAGGCTACGAAAGATGCCAGAGCCCAGCTGGCGGAGGAGAACTCCAAGCTTCGCCAAGGAGCTCACTGCCTTGAAAACTTCATCGTTGCCAACATCAACGAAGCCACTCTGAGTCTGACCGAGGTCCTGGAACAAATAGGGACCGAGTGTTGGGCTCCAGACTTCGGTAGTCAGGATCCAATTGGGTACCGTGTCGATTTTTTGAAGGTGGTGGCTTCGACAGCGGAGCAATCTTTGAAGGGCTTTGCCTTGATGGCCGGCCGAGTGGCAGGTCAAGGGGTGTTGCAAATGCTTCATGACGCGGGGTGCAACCACCTCGAAGCAGCGACCTCGGTGACTCCGGTGGCCTTCGGAGGCCAACACTTGGTGATGCCTCTGGCCGGTGTCCACGGAGTTGGCGGCGACTTCAGGAGCCTTGGAAGGCCCAAGCTTGTGGGGCAGTCCTCGAACTTCAGAAGGCCATCCGCCTTTGCCGAGCCAGGGCACATGCCTCGTCACCTCAGCCTTCGACGTCGGCACTTCTCCGAAGGTGTAGATATCCTTAGGCTCCTTGTAATTCATAGCTATAGGCTTGTAAAAACTTATTAGTTCATTAATATAAATGTGGGGGTACTTTATACCTGCCTAGGCTCAGTCTCCGAATGTTGACTTCAAAGTGCTTGAGGACTTTGAAGAACTTCGCCAGTTGTGGGTGGTCCTCGACGTAGCTAGGTCCGAAGGCCCCCCTCGGTTTAAACTTCCGAGGGGGCCTAACGGCGAAGCCATCCCCAAAGTAACCCAGGAGCTACTGGCTATCGTGAATACGGAGCCCCTTCGGAATTCTTCCTCCTCGCTTGACTTAAGCTGCTTCGCAATAGATTCTCGTAGTGAGGGGGTATAGCCTTTGTGAATGGCCTTGGCAGGCGATGAAGCCTTATATTTCTCTGCTTTCGACATGGCACCGCCTGCCTCGCAGACTTGGACAAACCTGCAAAGTGGAAGACGAGGTCTGCGGGCTTCGGGGCATGGACGAACCGAACCTGAGAGAGTAGGCTTCGACAAGGCTTCGTCCAGCCGAAGGGGCCCTGGCCGAAAGAAGGGCAAGCGAGGGTTGGGGCCTCGAGCTCGCTTTTTCTTAGGCTTAGATACAGACAACTCGTAATTTTGTTTTCGAAGTGTATTTGTAACATACTTCTCAATTATCATTCAATGAATGGAATCTGTTATATTTGCATACTTCGTGTGCATGCTTCACATAGTTTGATAGCTTCGAACGTTTTAGCTTGTCACACTCGTACTGTGCATTACATTCACACACTTCGCATACATACTTCCCCCTTGCTCGTGGCAGCTAGGGACTTAGTCGTTGCTGGTGCGGGCAATTAAAAATGCGAAGGGGTGCGCCTTTTTGGCGGCTTTGGATGCTTATAATACATCGAGCGAAGGCCTCTTTTGGGCTTCGAACGCATTAATTTGGAGCGAAGCACGGCTTCGGCGTAGCCAAATTAAGCGAAGCATGCTTCGGCATGCTTGGATTTGAATATTGTGCATGAGCGAAGCTCCAAAACGCACTTAGATTTTAAGCGTCAGACCCTAGAGTCAAAAGGATTTAGAATTAGCAGGACCAAAACCGAGTATATGAGATGTGACTTTGGTACTACAATTAGTGAGGATGGAGATGTAAGCTTGTGAGGCCAAGTAGTACCAAAGAAGGACACCTTTCGTTATTTGGGATCGATGCTTCAGAGAGATGGTGATATTGATGAAGATGTTAGCCATAGGATCAAAGCGGGGTGGATGAAATGGCGTCAAGCATCGGGAGTCCTATGTGACAAGAGAGTGCCACAGAAGTTGAAAGGCAAGTTCTACAGGACGGCGATTAGGCCTGCTATGTTATATGGGGCTGAGTGTTGGCCTACTAAGAGGCGGCATATCCAACAACTACGTGTCACAGAGATGCGTAAGTTGCGTTGGATATGTGGGCACACAAGATTGGACCGAGTGAGAAATGATGACATACGCGATCGGCTAGGAGTAGCGCCAATTGAAGAAAAGCTTATGCAACACCGTTTGAGATGGTTTGGTCATGTCCACCGGAGACCCCCAGAGGCACCGGTGCACAGAGGTATCATAAGACGGGTCAATAATGTGAAGAGAGGTAGAGGGCGACCAAACTTGACATGGGAGGAGGCAATCAAAAGGGACTTGAAGGAATGGAATATCCCAAAGGAGTTGTGTTTGGATAGAAGTGCTTGGAAAGAAGCTATCCACGTGCCCGAACCGTGATTAGGCTTTTTCCCTTTTAGTGCTCTTAAAAGCTTTTCCCCTCCCCTTTCTCTCTCTCTCTCTTTTTGGTGACTTCTTGTTGGGTTTCAACTCTAGCCTACCCCAACTTGCTTGGGACTAAAAGGCTTTGTTGATGTTGATGTTGATGTTGATGACTTCGAGATGCTTAAATTTTAGATTATATCGACACGGGAAGCAAGGCTTTGAAGCGTGTTTAGATAGCAAAGCAAGGCTTTGGAGCTTGATTCTATACAGAGAATGGATATTTGGTGTTGATTCACCGAACCTGTGATTGTGAGCTGCCTTCGCTCTGAGCCACCTTCAACTCTAAATATCGAGAACAGATCTCAGGATTCTGGGATACGTTAAGCCGGTGGCCTTCGTATCCTGGACGCATCAGGTCGATGACCTGGAGTCCTCGGACGCATCGGGCCAGTGGCCCGGAGTCCTTTAGCCCACTGCTACGGGCCCGGAGGCACCGTGTAGCCTTCAGAGGGGTACTCTGAATTTTGTGAAGCGAAGCAAAGCTTCGATTTTTAAATAAGATTGAACAAATTTTTGCTTAAAAGTCAATGCAAAGCTTCGCTTTTAAGTCAAAGTAGGGCTTCAGTTTTATACTAGAGTTATTGCAAAATTGTACATCGAAGTAGTACTTCGGCCTGTGTACATACCTCATAAAGTGGGTGGAAACTTTCCACGTAGCCCCTAGGACTTTGATGGCCTTCGACATGCGAAGCGAAGCCCCTTGCTGGAAGGTGAGCTCTGAAGCGCGAAGGATGGAGGAAGGCGAAGAAAGCCTTCGAACTGCACCCGAATCCCCTTGCTGGAGGGTGCGCGAAGCAAGAAAGCTTCGATGCTCCCCCCTCAAGCGCACTTCGAATTACAGACAGTGGTAGAGAACTTAGCTTTTAGGACTAAGGTCCCCACGGACGGTGCCAACTGTTGTAGCAATTGTGTTATCTACAACACAGGTTTTGTATGTGTGTATATGGTGTGTAAAATGAACCTCAAAGGGTTCTCTCAGAGAGAGAAAAGGTTTATACTGGTTCGGACCTCCCCTAAGGGATAATAGCCCTACATCTAGTTTGTGTTGGATTTGGCATAGTATTTGTTGTTGGAGTCTAATGAATCACGGGGTCCTCATGGCCCCTCCCGAAGTTACCATGTTACAAGGGCTTGGCCCTGCTTTTATAGGCACGCATGCCAAAGGAAAAGACCAAAATGCCCTCTATAAGTCATTGGCTTATAGGGGCAAAAAGGGAAAAAGGAGCTAGCTACTGTACAAAGTGCTTTACAACTTTACAGACGTGTCAGATAAACGTCACTTCTTGACCAGCTAAACGACATACTAGGGGCAGAGGGGCCCCTGGTACGGCTTCTACACTGTAGCGAGGTATAAATATCTTCTTCTGGATTTGGAGTAGGGGCCGGAGCTCTTCAGGCGAAGGCGGCAAAGGAGGCTTCGAAGTACAGTCCGAAGTGGGCTTTGAAGCATACTCCGAACTGAACTCCGAACTGGGTTCTCGGAGACTGGCTCTAGGGAGCTTCGAAGGGAGCTCGAAGGTTAACTTCGAACAGAGCTCGAAGGTTAACTCCGAACAAGGCTCAAAGGTTAACTCCGAACAAGGCTCGGAGTAACTTCGAAGTTAGCCTGAGACTTAGCTTCTGGCAAACTTTAAGGGATCTTGAGGGCTTCGCTCCGGAGGGCTCCGAAGGTGTTCGGAGGCCTCGCTCTAGAGGGCTTCGAAGTGCACCTTGGGACTTGGAAATAGCTTCTCCGGAAAGGAACATGCTTCGACAACGTTGGGCTCCAAGCCAAAGGCTGTCGGAGGCTGACGTCGTTTCGCCCCTGTTCAAGGGAAAACTTATTCCCCCAACACTAAGGACTATAAAATAACAAAGTTCGAACCACTAGTTCAGAGCATTCGTAAAAGAGTCGAAGGTGGCCAAAACCTATAGATTCCGAGCGAACGCCTTGATAGCATCTGTAGAAGAGTCTAAGGACTTTAAACAAACAGATTCTGATCCTCCGGGTTTGAAGCATCTAAAAAAGAGCTGAAGGTAGCCAAAACCTACTGATTCAGAGCTACCGGCTTGATAGCATCCGTAGAAGAGTCTAAGGACTTTAAACAAATAGATTCGGATCCTCCGGGTTCGAAGCATCTAAAAAAGAGTCGAAGGTGACACACTATAAGGTTTCAAGGCCTAGGCCAAATGAAACCCATCAAGAGTCCTAAGTGACCAATTTCGAGGCTCTAATTTATAAGCTTGAAGCTCCTTACCAAGTCCATAGTGACATCTTTTCCGACATCAAACCATTAGTTTGATGGGTCGCCTACTCTACCATTATTAGGTAAGATATCATGATACAAATATACAGTTCGAAGAACTCTACAAAAAAGTTGAGTTCGTTGTTATCAAGTACTATTTGCGAAGCCTCGGCTATAATATGTTGGGCGTTGTGCGCAACCGGTCCTATTGCATTGCATAAGGCCCCCACCCACAAAGAGGGCCAGGGTAATAAGGCACAATTAAACGATGCTTCTCAAACAAATTATATTGCTTGATAAAATCACATTACAAACATCATAATCAGGAAAAATATTATCTAAGCCTAAGTAGAAGCGGAGTGCTCTCCGACCCCTAGAGCTACCTCCAGGACCAGCTCGATCTTAGGAGCCTGGAGTTCTTAAAACCTTCCTTTTGGTTCGAGTTCGATTGCCCTTCTTCGAAGCTAAGAAACCAAGTTGAAATGTGCCTTAGTTTCAAGTCTGTCATGAGTGACTGCCAAGTTCTCTTATGGGTGAAGGGGTCCCTCCGAAGGGGTTCGGACGTGTTTACCGAAGGGTTCGGTGATTGTTGACTACAGTTGTGTAGCGGCGTGTGTCTGTCAGAGGGGTCCGGCGGAGCATGATAACATGTGTACCGAAGGGTTCGATACTTTGGGTGGTACACCAGAGTGTGTACTGAAGGTTGTTTACCAGAGAGGTCTTTGGGGTATTGGAAACACTTGTATGTTTGTCTGTGGTGCGCATGTGGCTTTAGAGGTGATGGATGGTTCGCAGCAAGTGAACTGGGGTCAAGCGGGAGGCATAATGCAAGGAGAGCGGGGAGCTCAGCCACGGAGGTTGTGTGGGTTCGAGGTCGGTCCTCGGGTCAAGGTGCGCCAAGCGAAGGCAGAAAGTGCTGAGGTTGGCTCCGGCTGAAGGTACCCCAAGGCAAAGTCCTCAGAGGCAAGGCACTTCGAAGGATGCTCTAGACGAAGTAAATTCGGAGTATGGTGGACGAAGTCCTCATCATTGAGGCAAGACGTTCGAAGTGTGCTCCAGATGGAGGCACTCGAATGGACACGTAACGAAGGTCTCGGAAGTCAAGGTGTATCGAAGGCATGGTCCAGATAAGGGTCTTCGTAGAGTGTGCTCAGGGCTGATACACTGTGAAGGGGTGTTTATGGATATGGTTCATGCGGAGGCCTTGGACTAAGGGACTTCGAAAGGTGGCAAAGGTACTCCGAAGGTGGAGCTTTGGAGTGTGGCTGACTTGAGGTAATTCAGCCATACATGGCTTCGGTACACGGACTGATGGAGTTTGAGCTGGGAGTAGCTACGAAGTCATGGTGGTCCACTACGGAGGTGATGGTGCGAAGGCTCAAGAGCTTTGATGGCTTCGGCTCAAAACCATCACTATATCGAAGGCTGACTTCGGTGAAGCGAAGGCCATCCGGTTCCAAGGTTCTCGCCGAAGCTACTGCACACCACGCGTGCGAAGGGGGCTTCAGAAGACTCCAAATCTACAAAGGCTGATTGTGTTGGCTCTGCAAAAGCTGGTGTTGTCTCCTCTGCGAAACTGACAAAAGAAGCCTCAACAAAAAGTAGACTACCATCTGTACCCCCTGTCTTGCTGAGACAAAAACAGTGTAAACCCTAGGAGTAGAGTAGTCTATTCACAGGGTTGAATAGTGCCTATAAATAGTGAAAGCTGGCTAGGTCTAGGCAACACTTTGGGCAGCCATTTCTAGAACTCCAGAGCTAGCCTTCATTTCCATGCACTCGGTCCCGCGAGTCTTTTTGTGTTCCCTGTTCATGTAATCAAAGTTTCATTCTGTTCTTCTACTGCTTGAACTTGTATCCCTATTTTGCACTGCTTGTATTGATTTATCTGAGCTACACTTCGTTCTATTCAACCCTGAGTTTTTGCACTGTTTCTTTTCTAGAGAAGGGTTTTAGTGTTCAATGCGTGCGGAGTGTGTGCTGATCAGTGTGAGTTCGCTCTATGTAAACTAAGGCAGCCCCTCTCTGTTACGAGCGAAGTGCTGAGTAGAGGGTGCTCGAAGCCTGTGTTCTTCCCTCAACAAAATTGGTTCTGTTTGTGTTTAGGCCTTCAAATATGAAGCCTAGTACCAGTTGCTAGTGCAGAGTATCTGGTCAAAGTCCTGAGAGGGAAACCTTCTTCTGCGATGTGTGTAGTGCGAAGCCTGCTCGAAAGCACCTAGTGGGCGGAGCCTGCACTATCCTAGCAGAGTTGATTTTAGGTTTGTGGGTGCGAGCGAAGTCTTCTTGACTTTGAACTTCTGCTCTTTGCGAAGCCTAGTTTCGGAGCTGTAGAATACATCCGAACCAGACCTCCTAAGGCTGTATTGAAAATGGAAGGCTATTTTTAGCCTGAAATTTTAAAAGCTCCCATTCACCCCCCCTCTAGTCACCCTATTGGTCCAACAATTGTTATCAGAGTGGGTTAAGATCACCAGTTGACCTTAACTGGTTTTGTGATCTTTTGGCGACATGGACAGAGTTAGTAAAATACCTCTGTTTGATGGGACTGATTTTGCATACTAGAAAGTGCGCATGGAGGCTTACTTGCTAAGCCAAGGAAATGCAATTTGGGAGATTGTGGACTCACAATACTCCATCCCCGAAAAACGCAACACTCAAACAGAAAAAGATCAGTATAATTGTAACTCTAAAGCTAGAAACATACTATTCATTGGTTTGATTCGGAGTGAGTTTGATAGGGTCCAACACCTAAGGACAGCTAGGCAGATTTGGACTACACTCACTATTTTTCATGAGGGCTCTACACAGATTAAGGCTAGGCACCAAAGCACATACAACCAACGGGACGCTTGATTACAATGATCATGATAGGGCTATCAAGCTTCTCTATGCTCTTGATCGTAGCATATGGGAAGTGAAGATATCCAGCAATGAGGAGTCCGCAGGTTATGACACATTGACCTGTGATGAGCTCTTCAGCAAGCTGAAGTCCACAGAGATTTCCATGGCATCTCTTGCGGTGCACAGAAACTCTTAGCCACAGCCATTGGCACCAGTTTTTGGCTCTAGCCGTGCACCACTACAGAACCAAGCACATGTGGTACTCGTGTTCTTGCTGGTGGTTTTGCTTTGTCCTCCCTAGTCTCCATCACTAAGGAGCAGGTGGATACTCTAGATGATGAAGAGCTTGCTCTCATTGCCAGAAGGTTCACCCGTTTTCACAATGAGAGACGGGATCAGAGGAGAAGTGGCTTTAGTGGTTGTTTTGAGTGTGGTGACACTTCTCACATCAAGGCCAATTGTCCTAAGCTCAAAAGGATAGATGAGAGTGAGCGCCCTAAACACCACAAGAAGGAGAGGAAACCCTTTGTGAAGGGTAAACGTGGCAAGGTGGCTAAGAGGGTAGCCAAGGCCGCTTCTAGAGAATTTTGTTGTTGCACTGAGTGACATCGACACTTTCTCAACTAAGGAGTTGAGCTCTGATGAGGAGGAAGAGTCCCAATAAAGGAGGAGAAGAAGGAGAAGAAGGCAAGGGATTTCACCGGCCTTTGCTTCATGGCCGAAAATAGTCACAGTGGCGAAGAGCTTGACTCATCTGAGGTAACTCTATCCTATGACCAACTCTCAATTAAGATAGATGAACTGAATGAAATAGTTCTTGGTCAGGATAGATTACTTGTTCAGGCTTCTAGAGATAGGAATGACCTTAGACTTAGGCTAGAATTTATTTCTACTGGTTATGCCATGCTTAAGTCTAAAATTGATGTTGCTGAATGTGAGTCTTGCACTGTTGTCATGGGTGAGTTTGCTCAGTTGTGTTCTGTGCATGCTCAAACTGTTGACGAGCTTCAGACTGCACGGAAGCAACTTTTGGTGGTGGAGTCTAGACCTATTTCTTCTGATGCTTATTCAATTTTTTTTTATTGATTGATAGTATTAATTTAAGAGACAAGCATGTTAAGGAATTAGACGATAGATTGGAGAGTGCTGAGTGTTCTAAGGATGTGCATCCTACTTGTCCCACCCGCATCACCCTTAAGGACCAACTCACTTTTGCTAGAGGGCAAGTTGAAAACCTTATGACTAAAAATGAATACCTTCTTTCTGTGGTTAACAAATGCACTGAGGGAAAGGGTAGGATGGATTTGCTCTTGGCCAAGACCAAGATGTGTGATGAGAGGGCAGGGTTTGCTCTAGGATTGGGTTTTGAGAGGATTCCTTTAGACAGTGAAAACAAAACTGTTTTTACCTCACCCACTACCTTAGAGAAAGAAAGAGCCCAGTTATACACTCCATCAGCTAAAAATCTTACCCAAACACCATAGAAAACCATCCCTCCTGCCAAGAAAATACTTTCCAAGAAGAACTCTCTGATAAAACCCAAGGAGCCTTTGAAGATTGCTCCTATGACCCATGAGAGTGCCCTTAGGAGAGTGTTTCATTATTCTTACTGTCAGCGGACAGGTCATTTGGTTGGGTTTTGCTATCATCGCATCATGGATGAGTGACATTCTCAGACGTTGAGGTTCCAGGACATGCATTACCCATCTCTAGGTATGTATGAGTCTGAGTGTTACTCACATCCTGTTTACGAGGCTCCTCGATGTTCTCAGAGAGGTTTTCCCCTCGTGGTATGCACCATGTTTCATATGGTGCTAGACCTCGTGTCAGTGGCTTTATGCCTCGTCAGGTTGGGAGACCTCGTCATGCATTTGGGTCACATCATGTAGGTAGACCTCGCACTTTGCATCATTCTATTTTTCCTGTACGTAGACAGTCTTCTTTTACTGTGCCTACTGCTCGTATCACTCAGTGTTGGATGCCTCATCATGCTTTTACTCACCCCAGCACTGAGCGATCGAGGTTTAACCCTTTAATGTAGACATCAGACCGAGGCTTGGAGGGCACATGGATCATGTACTCTGGTTGTTCACGCCATATGACCGAAAACAAAGTTTGGTTCTCTAGCCTCACCACAACCAAGCAGAAGGACCAAATCACCTTTGGTAAAAACCGAAGTAGAGTGAAAGGTAAAGGTGTGGTAAGAATCAACTCGATCTTCACTCTCAAAGATGTTGCTTTGGTTGAAAACTTGGGATACAATTTGCTTTCTATATCTCAATTGCTTGATGAGGGCTTTGAAGTGCGATTCCATTGTGATACTTTGCAAGTACTCAGTTCTGATTGCGTTGTGGTTTGTAAGATCTTTAGAGTTGGCAGAGTTTTTGGAGCTGATTTTTTTGAGTCATCTGGTTCTTCTCACTTCCTTGTTGCACATTTTACTTATTAGCTTTGGAAGTGGCATATGATACTAGGGCATATGAGCTTTGAGTTGCTCGCTTGATTGAGTGCCCTAAGTCTGATCCAAGGATTGCCTAAGCTCAATTTTGAGAAGAATTTTGTTTGCGCTCCCTATCGACATGGAAAAATTATTGTTGCTTCGCATTCGCCAGTCACCATGGTGATGAATGAACAACCCGTTGGACATCTCCGTATGGATACTGTAGGTCCTTCTCGGGTTAGTTCTTTAGGTGGCAAGTGGTATGTGTTAGTCATTGTCAACGATTTCTCTCACTACTTTTGGGTCTTCTTTCTAGCCATTAAGGATGAAGTGTTTTCACACTTTCGGAGCATGGCTTTGAGACTTTTCGCTGAACTCACTGTGAGGAGCCATGCTGAATAGCGTGGGCCTCATGGCTCCAGATGTGATGAGTCATTGTCAATGATAGTCAAAGAGGACTAAGAAGAGAGGAGATCTGCTGTTTCATGGGCCGCATGTGACTCAGGTACACGGGAAGCACGCGACTATCGGGCAGAGGAGGCTACGAAGTCGGGCTGGCCCAATCCGGGTACATGGACCAGGAGCAACAGAAGACTCACTGGGCTGTTGACCAGGATTGACTCAGGTACACGGGCGGTGAGTGATTGCAGGGCTGAGAGAGCTGCGGAATCAGGCCGGCCCAATCCGGGTACCTGGTGCAAAGTCGGTGGAGGCTTTGTCAGTTTCGGCGCAAAACTGACAACCGTTGATTCTGTATCGGACTGTCCAGAAGAGAAGCCGTAGTCGCTACGAAAGCTTAGCTTTCGGATAAGTTATCTGTATCTCTAGGCCCACAGTCAGTCAGTCGAGTCTGTAAAAATTCCTAAGGGCAGTTGAGTCATTTCCTTTATTTTAGCGTCTGTAAAAACCCTAAGGGGCTGGTGGAATATTCTAGGTCTTTGGGCAGCCTATAAATAGGGCCCCAATCCCTAGGGTTGGACTGCCCATTCTAGAATTCACTTTTTAATCCATTGGGTCATTTTGTCTCCTGCGTTCTCTGTCCTGTTGGTGCGCCGCCAGAGTCTTGCTCACTGAGATTTAATTCCTGCATTCCATCTGTTCTTCTTGAATCTGTGAGATTCTTTTCCCTACTCTTTTCATTCGGTTTGCAGTGTTTATGGCCTTGTTTGACGTGCGCAGCTAGTTTTATTCCCTAGCATTTGTGTCTCTGTTGCCTCTGTTCTTCACGAGTAGTACTAGTTCTTGCTGTTGCAACTAGTACCTACTCTCTGTAGCAACAGTACGCTAGCTTTGCTTTTTCCTGCACAGCTTTTTGATCGAATAGACAGGGCTAAGTGCCTTTTCTGGTTGTTTCTGGCGAAGCCCCTTCTTTCTGTTCGAATTTCCTCAGCTCCGTGAGGCAGGCTTCGATCTGAATCCTCGAGGGCTTCGATTGAACTTCGACTTCACTCTGTGTTCTGTGTTGCTAGCTTCGAAGTACGTTTTTGTGCTGTCAGCTTAACATACTTCGACCGTCTTTGCGAATGTGTACTCTGACTCGAGCTCTTCGAAGTCAATACTTCGATAGGATTCGAAGTTAGCTTCAGAACTTTTCTCTCTTGTAGACTTCGCTCGATGTGAGTTCCTTCTTAAGGTCATTTTCGAAGGTCACAGTGTGTGGGTTCGGAGCTTGTCATTCGAAGTTAGTCTTTAGGTCGAAGGTTATAACTTCATTCATCATACCTCGACCTAGCTAGCGTCGAAGGTAGAGTGTAGGCTTCGTTTTCATCTTGCTGCCATGTGCTAGGCTTCGCTTATCTTTCGAAGGTTGATTTCTTGTGTATCGGGTTCAAAGCTATCTGTTCGAAGGTTCAGCTTCGAAGTTCATTGTTCGAAGCAAGCTTCGACTCTGTCATACTTCGCTCCGAAGCATAGTTCGCACTTTGACACTTGAACTAGGCTAGACTCAACATACCTTCGGCACTTCATTAACAACCTTCGCTAGACTTCGTCAAAGACCTCCGAAATAGGCTCCGACACTGCGAAGCTGACATCGACACAGCAAAGCAGGCTTCGCCAAGTTCCGAACAGGAGAAAAATTTGAACAGTAACTTCTCATCTCACTTTATATACACTTAGATCATTCATTGAGAAGTTCGACCTGCCATGTCTTGAATATCTTGTTTATCTACCTATTAGCACTGCTTTAGTTTTTTAACATCAGTTGCTTCTAGGCTAGATACCTTTAGACTTAGGCAATCTGTTCATGCTTTGCTGCTTAGTCTTTTGAGGTGCGTTGGGTATTGGGAGCAGGCCATTGATTCGAAAGAATTTTTAAGGCGCCCATTCACCCCCCTCTGGTCGCTACTTTCGGTCCTACAAGTGGTATCAGAGCTTGGTTAGGGTTTTTCCATACCTTAATCGGTTCTAAACCCTAGTAGTGATCATGACTTCTCCTGGCAAGGTCCCGTCCTTAGAAGCCTATGGTTATAACTATTGGAACACTCGCATGCGAGCCTATCTTATGAGCCAAGGCTCGGACATCTGGGACATCTGTGTTCACGATACGTTTGTTATTTTGCCAGTTGTTGAGCATGGTACTCCTGGTATTATTGCCCAGCATCTGAGCAATAGTAAAGCCGTGAACATTCTCTTTTCTGGTTTAGGTCCCACTGAGTTTGAGCGTGTGAGCCATCTCTCCACGACAAGGGAGATCTGGGCTACCCTCAAGGCACATCATGACCTACTGGCGTGAGTATGAGAACTTCAAACAAAAGCCGGGTGAATCCGTTGAAGCCTTGTTTGGTCGTTTTCAATCGATCATTAACAAGCTTTGGGAAAACAAGGTTGGGGGTGCTCAGTTAGTCTCAGATCACGAGCAGGCGCTCAAGGTTCTTCATACCTTGGACCCAAAGATCTGGGAGATCAAGGTATCCTCTATCGTTGAGAGCACTTCTTACGATACCTTGACCATTTCTGAGTTATTTAGCAAGCTGAAGGCCACTGAGGTAGATATCCAGTTGAGATCAAATCTCACTGGTTCTGGATCAAAGTCCCTGGCCCTTGCTACATCTTCTGTTGATCCCTCTTCTGTGAGTTGTGCTGGGTTCTCTTTGATGTCTATCACTGAGGACCAGCTTGAGTCTTTGGGAGATGATGATTTGTGTCTTTTTAACAACCGGGTGCGTCGTGTCTATGACAAAAGAATGTTCAAAAGACATGGCACGGAATCTGGGTGCTTTGAGTGTGGTGATCCAGGACACTTCATCACCGACTGCCCCAAGCACAATGGCCACAAGAAGGGCACCGGTGGTGGCTTTGATGACTCCGGCAAGCACGAGAGCTCCTCTTTCAACAAGGGCAAGCCGAAGACCAGATTCTTCAAGAAGGCCCTGAAGGACTACCGGCGAGAGAACAAGAAGCGTGACAAGGCCTTCTTCGCCGAGATGGAGAAGAGCTACTCCAAGCAGTCCACGTCTTCTTCCTCTTCATCAAGCTCAAGCGATGAGGAGATCATCATCAAGAAGGGGAAGGACAAGGACGATCCGGCAGGCCTTTGCTTCATGGCTTTCGGGGACAGACCGAAGAGCCGTTC
Organism: Zizania palustris; assembly: GCA_019279435.1. Classification (NCBI taxonomy): domain Eukaryota; kingdom Viridiplantae; phylum Streptophyta; class Magnoliopsida; order Poales; family Poaceae; genus Zizania; species Zizania palustris. Next base: position 77,955,895 of record JAAALK010000082.1, on the reverse strand, counting down.
ACACCAGCGCCGAAGATCCCGCAAGAGCTTCTGCTCAATGGCTCTTGGGGATAAGGGAGAGAAGAGCTCCTTCGATGACTCTGACGACGACGATGAAAAGGTATCATCTTATGAATGCGAAATCGTTGATTTACTTGAGAGTAATCGTCGGGAGTTAAAATATCGGGAAAAACTGCTTAGGGGTGCCAAGAAAAGGATAGACGAATTAGAGAGTGAGCTTGTCGTGGCCAACGGCAGAATTGAGAGTCTATCTTCTTCCCCCTGCTTGGGTGATAGCAGTGATTTCTCGAAATGTGAGGTGCTTTTGTGTGACTTGTCGACTCTATAGTCCAAGTACACAGAAAGGGTTGATGAGAGGGACGCTTTGGCCACTGAGCTTGAAAGCGCTCAGCTGGAGCTGAAAGATGCTCAAGCCACTATCGTCGCACCCTGTGTTGATTGCCCATCTCATCTAGCTGTCTTAGCTGAGCTGAAATCCAAGGGAGATGAGCGTTTGGGTGATTTGGAGAGGTTGTGAGCTGAGCTTGCACCAACTAGGCTAGAGCTTGAGACACTATCAGTTCCACCCACTGTCTGTGAGAACTGTTTGTCTCTTAGAATGGAATTGATCAAGCTGAAAGCCGAAAAGTCTGTCCAAGTAGAGAGTGAGTGTGAGACCTGCTTGTCTCAGGTGGAGGTTCTAGCTTCCTTGAGAGAGGAGCTAGCTGATTCTTAGAATGAGAACTTTTACCTCCGTTCTATCCTGAGTTGGATCAGTGCTAGAGAGCCACAGCTCGGCATTATGATTCAGCAGTTCAAGAGGCAGGATGGGTTTGGGGTAGGTTACACCTACACCAAGGCTGACTTTGAGAGTGCCATTAGCCGGGCAGTGGAGTGGAGTAAAATGACTCCTGAGCAGAGATATCCTAAGACTCACTCCACTGAGTCCTCCCAGGCTTGTCAGCCCAAGGATGGAGTGATCCATGAACCATCCAAAGCTCCACCCAAGAAACCTATCTGGGTTCCAAAGCCCAAGCACCTCCACACTCCTCTAGACTCTCTTCCTGGACCCTCTCAGCTCAAGAAGACAACAGCTAACACCACTAAGCCCAAGAACACCAAGCCTCAACCACATCCCAAGAAGCCCACCTACCATTGTGAGTACTGTCAGAGAGACGGGCATCTCGCGGAGTTTTGCTTTAGGAGGAAGCGGGTTGAAAGAGCAGAGAGAGCTCGTGGTGATCAGGAGCAGTTCTACCAGTAGGGTGGTAGACTGCGGGTTCCACGACGTGGGGAGAGGCTGTAGGCCAGGCCGCGTCGTATAGGTGGTGGTAGGGGAGACGGCTTTCATGCCTGTGCTCTAGATGGTGGTGTTCATTCTGGCAGAGCTCCAGGTCGTGTTGGCTACAGACCTGGACCTCGTGGCCGAGGCTTTACGCAGAACCAAGGACCGCGCTTTGAGCCGCGTTTTGGTCCAGACTCTCATTATCATTTCTGCTTTCCGTCTTTTGAGCAGATGGCTCGACACTGGTTTAGCTCTTTTGCTAAACCTGGTGCCGGACCATTTGCTCCCACTTACAGCCACTGATTGTGCAGGATCGGGGACTGGAGGACGTTTGGATCATGGACTCAGGATGCTCTCGCCACATGACGAGACATCGTAGATGGTTCTCCAGTCTCACTCCCCCGAGCTCCAAAGAGTACATCACATTCGGGAACAGTGGTCAAGGGAAGGTAAGTGGCATAGGCTCTATTCGCATTTCAGACCATTTTTCCTTGAAGAATGTTGCTTTAGTTAAAAATCTGAACTTTAACTTGATTTCAGTTTCGCAACTTCTTGAGGATGGTTTGGAAGTGCGTTTTAAGAAGGGCAATTCTTCTGTGTTTGACTCTAGAGGGTCTTTGGTTTGCCAAATTTTACCTTTCGGTAAAGTTTTTCGAATTGACTTCTCTTGTTCTTTTGGCCCTTCTCAGTGTTTGATTGCTGGATCTTCTTTTGAGCTCTAGAAGTGGCATAGGAGGTTAGGTCATTTGAGTTTTGATCTCCTAGTTAGGTTAAGCTCTATGGACCTCATCCGAGGATTGCCTAAGCTTAAAATGGAGAAAGATCTAGTGTGTCATCCCTGTCGTCATGGGAAAATGGTTGCCGCATCCCACTCACCTGTGACTCAGGTGATGACTTCGTATCCAGGCGAGCTTTTACACTTGGACACTGTTGGTCCAGCTCGGGTGCGTTCAGTCGGTGGGAAGTGGTACACACTTATCATTGTTGATGACTTTTCTCGATTCTCGTGGGTTTTCTTTTTGGAGTCTAAGGATGAAACTTTTCAGTTTGTTCATGACCTGATTCTGAAGCTGAAGAATGAGAACAATGGTCGAATGCGAGCAATTCGCTCCGACAACGGCTCTGAGTTCAAAAATTCTCAGTTCATCAGCTTTTGTAGTAATCAAGGTCTTGACCATCAGTTTTCTTCTCCTTACACTCCCCCACAGAACGGCGTTGTGGAACGAAAGAACCGCACGCTAGTCGAGATGGCCAGGACGATGCTCGATGAGCACAGGACTCCTAGGCGTTTTTGGGCTGAAGCCATGAACACGACTTTCTATCTAGCCAACCGCATGTTTCTTCGAGCTTACTTAGGTAAGAATTCGTATGAGTTGCGGTTTGGCAGACAGCCCAAGGTGAGCCACTTGCGAGCGTTTGGCTGCAAGTGCTTTGTGCTCAAGAAGGGTGGGCATTTGGACAAGTTTGAGTCTCGTTGCTGGGATGGTGTTTTTCTTGGATACGCTTTGCATTCTCGAGGTTTCCGTGTTTGGAATCTCAAATCCCAGCAGCTTGTTGAGACTTGCGAGGTTTCATTTGACGAGTCCTTGACTTCTTTGACTCCTTCTGTTGAGCTTTCCGGTGATGATGAGCTCGAAGAGTCCATCTTTGAGGAAGATGAGGATACTCTAGCTGCTGATGAGGGTGGGCCTTCTGCACCCCCTGTAGAGCCCACACCTTCTGAGACTTCGACTGAGGATGAGGGCGGACCTCTGATCACTTCTTCCACTTCGATCGAGCCCCCTCAGTCGAGTCCAGAGGTGCCTGCTGCTGACTCCAGTGAGGTGACTTCAGATCACCAGGGAACCCGAGCAGTTCAGTGTGATCACCCCTTATAGCTCATCATCGGTGATTTAACTGAGAGAACTTTGCGTTCATCTGGTAACTCTCTTGCTGTGTTTGTTGATTCTGCTTTTGTTGCATCTTTTGAGCCCAGAGACATTTCTCATGCTCTTTCTGATTCTAATTGGATTAACGCTATGCAAGAAGAGCTTGAGAATTTTGTCTGTAATCGGGTTTGGACACTTATTGAGCCGCCACCAGGATGCAACCCCATACGCACCAAGTGGGTGTTCAAGAACAAACAAGGTGAAGATGGGGTTGTGGTGCGCAACAAGGCTCGACTAGTTGCCCAGGGTTTTTGCCAGAAAGAGGGTATTGATTTTGAAGAAACTTTCACCCCTGTTGCCCGTCTTGAGTCCATTCGCATTCTCTTAGCTTTTGCCGCTTCGAAGGGTTTTAAGCTTTTTCAAATGGACGTTAAGAGTGCTTTTCTGAACGGGTTCATAGAGGAGGAGGTTTATGTTAGGCAGCCCCCCCCGGTTTTGAGAACCCTAAGTTTCCTCGACATGTTTTTAAGCTGCAAAAAGCTTTATACGGGTTGAAGCAAGCCCCCAGGGCTTGGTATGACCAGTTGAAGCAATTTTTGTTGGGGAAGGGCTTTGTGATGTATCGGTGGATAAAACTCTTTTCTTGCTCAGAGATGCTTCAGATTTTTTAGTCGCTCAGATTTACGTGGACGATATTATTTTTGGCGGTACTACTAATGATCTTGTGTCCAAGTTCTTTGAGCAGATGCACAGTGAGTTTGAGATGAGCCTCATGGGTGAGCTCAAGTATTTCTTAGGGCTCCAGATCAAGCAGACCAAGGACGACACTTTCATCCACCAAGGTAAGTACACTCGCGATATGCTTAAGAAATTTGACTTTGGTGGAGAATTGAAGCTGCAGATGACTCCAATGGGCACATCTGGGGGTCTGGACAAGGACGAGAGCGGCGTCAAGGTCAACGAGAGGGAGTTTCGAGGGATGATTGGTTCGCTATTGTACTTAACGGCGACAAGACCGGACATTCAGTTCGCCGTGGGACTTTGCGCGCGTTTTCAGTCTTCACCACGTGCGTCTCATCGGCAGGCTGTCAAGCGCATCTTCAAGTATCTCACTTATGCGCCCGATCTTGGTCTTTTCTATTCAGCTTCATCATCTCTCTATTTATCTGGCTTTTCGGATGCCGACTTTGGTGGGTGCCGATTGGATCGCAAGTCGACTTCTGGTACTTGCCAGTTTCTTGGTTCTTCACTTGTCTCTTGGTCTTCTCGAAAGCAATCTGGAGTTGCTCTTTCGACCAATAAGGCTGAGTATGTAGCTGCTGCTAGCTGCTGCTCATAGTTAGTTTGGATGATTTCCACATTGCAAAATTTTGGGTTGTTATTTCCTACTAGGGTTCCATTGTTTTGCGACAGCACCAGTGCTATTAGTGTAGGGAAAAACATTTGTCTCCATTCAAAAACCAAACATATCGATGTGCGCTTTCATTTTCTGAAGGATCAATATGAGAAAGGTATCATTGACCTTGTTCATGTTGATACCCATCATCAGTTGGCTGACATTTTCACCAAACCCCTAGATCAGTCTACCTTTGAGCGTTTACGAGGGGATTTGGGTGTTGTATATCCTTTCTAGGATATTTTGCGTCGTTTTTCTTTCGTCTTTACTCTTTTCTTAAGTCTTTTTGTGTGTGTTCATACCTTGAATATTCACATATCACACTTTAGAGCTGCTTCTGTTATATGATTGATCTATTTTACTTATTCTAGCTGGTACATGCTTTTGAATACTTGTCATTGATCATGTTTTTGTTCAGTTCACTTGATATGTCTGATATCTGTCATATGCATGGTTTTTATGCTTTAAAATTTGAAAAATGATCACCATTGCTTCTGGTAACTAGCATGTGTAGGCTGAATGTTTTTGCTATCTGTTACATGCCTTGTAGCTAGTTCCTGACTTAGATGCAAACATGCAACTTGGACATCCTTCTGCTTTAAAACATGGAAATGTGCTATAAAAATGATGAAAAATCTAGAAAAATGAAAATTCCATGCTTCTTTATGCATAACTTGCAAAGATCCAGGTGGGTTTTCTTTGTCACATTGCATTGTTCTGGACTGCATACCATGGCACATTGGTATGAACTAGGACAATGTAGTGTATGCCAAGACAAATGTCTTAAGCTTCTGATGGTCCAGATCTGTCCTAGGCTTGACTTGGTCGGTCAGCATAAGGTTTGACATGCAAATAACCCCTGGCATAAATGAAAAAGAGAAAAGAAAAAGCCTGAAAATTGAAATGATAACAAGTTTGCTGAAGCACTTTGTTTTGGACAATGCTTATCTTGGTAGATATCAGTTAGCTTTTACATCTCATGCTTTACCTTGCTTGTTAACTGGAAAATATGGTGATGCTTTTGTTTGCAAAATTGAACATGTGTGCTAATGACTTTCTTTAGATATCATCTATTGCACTGATCATGCCATGTATCTTAGACAGTATGTCTGTTGCTGTATCTGTTAGATGTTGTAATTACAGTCAATCATATCTGAGAAGCATGCTTTATTCACTCTTCATTCACCCTAGTTTTATTCATTGCATAGTTTGAGGGGGAGTTGCATTTCAGGGGGAGTTTGTGTCTTTTTTTTGAGTGCTTGATGAGTTCACTTGTCAAATAGGGGGAGAAATTTTGGGATCAGAGTTTAAGGGGGAGTTTTTGTCTCGCTTGTTCTTACTCTGTTGATATCCTTGTTGTTCTGTAATCGCACTCATTTTTGAACTTTTACCCTTGCTTAATCATAATGACTGCATCTTGCTTTTGTTCGGTTTTTGGTCATTAGGGTTAAACTTTTATCTTTATTTTCTTCTTCTTTGTTTTCTTGTGCTTTGTTTTTGTGTTTCCACAGTTGTTCGCAGGTTCTGAAGAGATAGAAGTGAAGTGTTGACAATGCACTCATCAAGGGGGAGATTGAGGAACCATGCTAAGTAGCGTGGGCCTCATGGATCCAGATGTGATGAGTCATTGTCAACGATAGTCAAAGAGGACTGAGAAGAGAGGAGATCTGCTGTTTCATGGGTCCCGTGTGACTCAGGTACACGGGCAGCAAGCGACTGTCGGGTAGAGGAGGCTGTGAAGACGGGCTGGCCCAATCTAGGTACATGGACTAGGAGCAGCAGAAGACCCACTGGGCTGTTGACCAGGATTGACTCAGGTACACGGGCGGTGAGTGATTGCCGGGCTGAGAGAGCTGCGGAATCAGGCCGGCCCAATCCGGGTACCTGGTGCAAAGTCGGTGGAGGCTTTGTCAGTTTCGGTGCAAAACTGACAACCGTTGATTCTGTATCGGACTGTCCAGAAGAGAAGCCGTAGTCTCTACGAAAGCTTAGCTTCCGGATAAGTCATCTGTATCTCTAGGCCCACAGTCAGTCAGTCGAGTCTGTAAAAATTCCTAAGGGCAGTTAAGTCATTTCCTTTATTTTAGCGTCTGTAAAAACCCTAAGGGGCTGGTGGAATATTCTAGGTCTTTGGGTAGCCTATAAATAGGGCCCCAATCCCTAGGGTTGGACTGCCCCTTCTAGAATTCACTTTTTAATCCATTGGGTCATTTTGTCTCTTGCGTTCTCTCTCCTGTTGGTGCACCGCCAGGCTCTTGCTCACTGAGATTTAATTCCTGCATTCCATCTGTTCTTCTTGAATCTGTGAGATTCTTTTCCCTACTCTTTTCATTCGGTTTGCAGTGTTTATGGCCTTGTTTGAAGTGCGCAGCTAGTTTTATTCCGTAGCATTTGTGTCTCTGTTGCCTCTGTTCTTCACGAGTAGTACTAGTTCTTGCTGTTGCAACTAGTACCTACTCTCTGTACTAACAGTACACTAGCTTTACTTTTTCCTGCACAACTTTTTGATCGAATAGACAGGGCTAAGTGCCTTTTCTGGTTGTTTCTGGCGAAGTCCCTTCTCTCTGTTTGAAGTCCCTCAGCTCCGTGAGGCAGGCTTCGATCTGAATCCTCGAGGGCTTCGATTGAACTTCGACTTTACTCTGTGTTCTGTGTTGCTAGCTTCGAAGTACGTTTTTGTGCTGTCAGCTTAACATACTTCGACCATCTTTGCGAAGGTGTACTCTGACTCGAGCTCTTCGAAGTCAATACTTTGACAGGCTTCGAAGTTAGCTTCAGAACTTGTCTCTCTTGTAGACTTCGCTCGACATGAGTTCCTTCTTACGGTCATTTTCGAAGGTCACAGTGTGTGGGTTCAGAGCTTGTCATTCGAAGTTAGTCTTCAGGTCGAAGGTTATAACTTCGTTCATCATACCTCGACCTAGCTAGCGTCGAAGGTATAGTGTAGGCTTCGTTTTTGTCTTGCTGCCGTGTGCTAGGCTTCGCTTATCTTTCGAAGGTTGATTTCTTGTGTATCGGGTTCGAAGCTGTCTGTTCGAAGGTTCGGCTTCGAAGTTCATTGTTCGAAGCAAGCTTCGACTCTGTCATACTTCGCTCCGAAGCATACTTCGCACTTTGACACTTGAACTAGGCTAGACTCAACATACCTTCGGCACTACATTAACAAACTTCGCTAGACTTCGTCAAAGACCTCCGAAACAGGCTTCGACACTGCGAAGGTGACTTCGACACAGTGAAGCAGGCTTCGCCAAGTTCCGAACAGGAGACAAATTTGAACAGTAACTTCTCATCTCACTTTATATACACTTAGATCATTCATTGAGAAGTTCGACCTGCCATGTCTTGAATATCTTGTTTATCTACCTATTAGCACTGGTTTAGTTTTTTAACATCAGTTGCTTCTAGGCTAGATACCTTTAGACTTAGGCAATCTGTTCATTCTTTGTTTCTTAGTCTTTTGAGGTGGGTTGGGTATTGGGAGCAGGCCATTGATTCGAAAGAATTTTTAAGGCGCCCATTCACCCCCCCTCTGGTCGCTACTTTCGATCCTACACCCTGGTGCATTAAAATTCATTCGAAGTGATAATGGCACTGAGTTCAAGAACAATCTCTTTATTTACTTTTGCATGGAGCATGGCCTAGAACATCAATTCTCTGCTCCACGGGTTCCTAAATAGAATGGTATTGTTGAGAGAAAGAACCACACTTTGGTTGAGATGGCTAGGACGAATCTCAATGAGCATAGGACTCCTAGCAAATTCTGGGTTGATGCCATGAACACTGCTTGCTACATCTCAAACTGAATTTTCTTGCGCTAAATTTTGAAGTTGACTTCTTATGAGCTGCGTTTTGGGAGACAGCCCAAAGTTACTCATCTTCGAGTATTTGGCTGTCAATGCTTTATCCTAAAATGTGGAAATTTGGACAAATTTGAGTCACGCTCTTCTGATAGGATCTTTTTGGGATACAGTACTCACAGTCATTCTTATCGTGTTTTCAATTTGGAAACTAACACTGTCATCGAGTCATGTGATGTGACTTTTGATGAATCGACCCCTTGTGTTAGCCCTTCTTTTGAACAGGCCAATGAACACGATATGGAGCAGACCATCTTTGAAGATGAAGATCCCGAAGATTTCGAGGACGAACCCCTACTACCCTCGACGTCAACCCCCGAAGCTGACCCCGCTTCGATCACTTCGGCAAGAGGTCCCGAAGCTACAACCTCAACATCGGTCATCTTCGACCATTCACTGGCACAAGTTGAGGGGGAGACTGCATCCCGCCGCAAGGCCCCTCATCGTATTGAAAGGATGCATCCTCCCGAGCAGATCATTGGTGAGCTTGATCAAAGGGTAACACGTTCTCATGCTCATTTCATTGATTCTACTTTTGTTGCTTCTTTTGAGCCCTTAGATGTGATTCATGCACTTTCTGACTCTAGTTGGATCAATGCCATGCATGAGGAACTTGAAAATTTTGAGAGAAACTAAGTCTGGACTCTTGTAGATCCTCCACCTAATGTTCATTTTATTGGAACAAAATGGATTTTCAAAAACAAACAAGGGGAGGATGCGTCTGTAGTTAGAAACAAAGCTAGACTTGTGGCTAAGGGTTATTCTCAGCTAGAGGGGATTGATTTTACTGAAACTTTTGCACCTCTTGCTCATCTTGAGGCCATTAGGATTTTACTTGCATTTGCAGCATCCCGAGGTTTTAAACTTTATCAAATGGATGTTAAAAGTGCTTTTCTTAATGGCTTCATAGGCGAAGATGTTTATGTAAAACAACCCCTTGGTTTTGAAAACCCCAAATACCCGCATAAAGTCCTTAAACTTCATAAGGCTCTTTATGGACTCAAACAGGCCCCTCGGGCTTGGTATGATAGACATAAGTCTTTTCTGCTTGAGCGAGGGTATTTGATGGGTTCGGTAGATAAAACCCTTTTCACTCTCAAGCATGGCAAAGATTTCCTTCTAGTCCAGATTTATGTTGACGATATCATCTTTGGTGGCTCTTCTCATGCTTTGGTTGCCGAGTTTGAATATGCCATGAGCAGGGAGTTCGAAATGTCCATGATGGGCGAACCCACTTTTTTCCTTGGTTTGCAAAGCAAACAAGGTACCTTCGTCCACTAGACGAATTACACCAAGGACCTGCTCAAGAAGTTCGACATGGCTGATGTGAAGCCACTCGCCACTCCAATGGCTACATCTGTATCATTGGATCCTAACGAGGATGGAGAAGTAGTAGATCAGAAGGAGTTCTGAAGCATGATCGGCTCCCTCCTCTAGTTGACTGCTACGAGGCCAGATATACACTTCATAGTGTGTCTGTGCACTCATTTTCAGGCTTCACCATGTGCTTCGCACCGCCAAGCGGTAAAGCAAATTCTCAGGTATCTCAAACATACCCTCGAGTTTGGCATTTGGTATTCTGCATCTTTCTCTTTGTGTCTTCATGGTTATTCAGATGTGGATTTTGCTGGATGTAGAATTGATAGGAAAAGTACCACTGGTACTTGTCATTTTCTGAGTACTTCTCTTGTTTGTTGGTCTTCCCGCAAATAGTCTAGCGTTGCGCAATCTACGGCTGAGGCCGAATATGTTGCTCACAGATTTTATGGATGGTTTCCACTTTGCGGGATTTCGGGTTAGAGTATAAGGGTGTTCCACTGTGTTTTGATAACACCAGTGCTATTTTCATTGCAAACAACCTGATTCAGCATTCTAGAACCAAACACATTGATCTGAGATATCATTTTCTCAGAGATCACAATGAGAAGGGTGATATTAAGCTTCAATATGTTGATACTCAGAACCACCTTGCCGACAATTTTACCATACCACTTGATGCATCCCGATTTGCTTATTTGCGTGGGGAACTGGGTCTTTGTCGTCCTTACGGCATTTTGTGAGGGGAGCATGGTTTATGTGTGTTGATACTACAAGAAAACAGAACATTTTCGTCGACCAATTTAACTTTCGTCAGCTTTTGACTGCGGCCGACGGAAGTTAAGTGGGTAGAGACTGGTTTGGGATTATATCCCTTAACATCCGTCAGCCATCATTAAAGCCAACGGAAGTTAAAAAGCTTTAATGCGGCCGACGGAAGTTAAGGGATATAATCCCCAACCGTGCGTACGCACAAGGAAATCTAATCCCTGTACACGTGCACACCCAACTCCAACCGATGCCGCCGCCACCGCCCGATGCCACCGCCCGCTGCCGTAGGCCGTAGACCGCCACCCACCGCTGGTGCCCTGCCAGCCGCGAGTGGCCACCTACCGCCGGTGCCCCGCCAGGCCCGAGTGGCCACCCGCCCCCGTCGCCCCCTCCCGGCCGCCGCCTACTACCAGCCGCCGCCCCTCCCGGCCGCTGCCCACTCCCGGCCACCGCCCTCGATCCGGTCGTCGCCATCCATCGTCCTTCTTGTATGGCCGATTGAACCTGCCATCGAAAAACATTGTAGTCGTTAGTATCATGTGAATGTGAATCTTGCCACTTATAGTATGGATGTTTCTTTAAGTCATCGACAGAGGGAATGACTTGACCTTTAGGCATCCTGAGAAGCTGGTTCTTTAAGAGAAAATGAAATATTTTATCACACTTAGTTATATCGAATGAGTACTTGACCTCACTAGGCCGATTCTTCGTGGGAGATGGTCATAATTCGGAACAAGTGACATGTTTACTCATAGCGTTCCAAACCCATTCAGCCGCATACATGTCGGCCAAATCCTCCTCTTCTGATTCCTCCTCGTCGGAGTGTTCCATGATGTGGCTTTCAGCCCTAGATTTGTTAAATGTTTTAATAAACTTTTTATCTTTGGTTCGGCCTTTCTGGACCAGAGCGTGCTGTAAGACTTGGCTAACTTCTAAAAAGTTCTCGTTGTCTAATTTTTCTCTAATCTCAGAACGCAACCCATTAAAAGCTTGTTCTGTCAAGTCTCTTTCTGAAATGTTAAGGCTGAATCATCGGTTTGTAGTATCCCTAAAATGCTTGATGTACTCAGAGGCATTCTCGTTAGATTTCTGCCTAACCGATGTCTAGTGTGAAAGCCTAAGTTCTGTCTCGCCTGTGTAAAAGTAATCATGGAATTTTTGTTCTAAATCATAACACGTCTGAATGGAGTTCGGCGGGAGCACTGAAAACCAAGTGAAAGAGGTGCCAGATAGCGAGAGAGAAAATAGTCTAATCTTTAGAGTGTCTGTCCCGCTAGCTTCTCCACACTGTGCTAAAAATTGACAAACGTGCTCTAGTGTGGTTTTGCTACCCTCGCTGTCAAACTTAGTGAATTCAGGGATTCTATAGCCATGGGGGTAGGGTATTGTATCGAGACGGTCGGGGTATGGCTTACGGTAGACCCTAACCCGACCCTTAGGCACAAAGCCGGCACACTCCCTGAATATTGCGTGGATCCGCTCCTCTAGGTCATCTTGCCCTGCTGCCTACGCACGTCTCTATGCGGGGGCGCGACACGCGGTTGGATGTCGGCGTGTCGGCCATAGGCCTCTTCCATACGCGATAGTTGTACGACGTGCTCGAGCCCAGGTGCTTGTGCATGTGGCGCGGGCAGGGCTGGTATCAGCGCAGGTGGTGGTGGTTCGTGGTACACAGTGCTAGTTTGGTCGTGCTAGTGTTACCGTCAGTTCTGTTGTACACATGATTCACCGGAGGTACACAAGCAATAGGGACTGGGGTTATGGCCCCAGAAAAGCCGAACCTTCTAAAAGTCGCCTCTACTTGGGAGCTAACTGCCGAATCTAAACGGTTGGCTAGTGAAGCGCCAACGACCTGATCTATTGATGCAGCTATTTTCTGCTCAATTTCTAAAGAAGATAAACGAGGCGATACGGGTGTTACCTGGATCTGAGCAAGGTCGGGGGCGACGATGTCGCGCTTGATGAAGCATGCGCATGTCTTGACGTAGCCCCCAAGCATCATGTCTTGGAGCGCTATCAACTTTGCCTCAATCTCTGCTCGGTCTTCTACGGGGATATCTTCAAGAGTAGGTGTTAGGATGCTGCGGTAGTCGATATCCGCACCTCCTATGGTGTCCATCGACAGTGTAGACGTAGTAGTCATTGTATATGTACCAGTGGCCGATGTAGACGTACCCGTCATGTTGGCATAGCTTTGCCCAGCGGAGTCGCCAAAAAGTGTGTTGACACGAAAACGTGCCCCCGCACTTGGGTCAGTTCGACAATCCAAAAGTTTGCGGATACTTAGGGACAGGCCTAAGCGTAACACAACACCTACGTCGCGTTCCGACTACCCTTTGCCATGGTAAGGGGGTCGAGTAGCCAGGCAACCAGATCACACAAAATAATCCAATTAGCTGAAAGAAATATATTAAACAGAATAAATCACCAAACTGGTCGGAGCCTGTCTGCTTCGAAGTAAAGTGCGAAGGGGTTCACCGAAGCATACCTTCGGCGTCTAGTGTGAAGTGTCCTTTTGAAGGGTATCTTCGGCGTTGGGACTGATCTGATTAAAGATGAACTCCGAACGGATCTGGACGCGACAATCACCTCCGAACAGCGAGGGTTCGGTGTGAAGTCTCCGATACAGTACGATACAGAGTATTGACTCAAGCGTGACGCGGAAGCGTGACTTCTCCAGAGCGGAATACGAGCATGGTGAAGCCTATCTTGATGAAGTCTGTTGGTGAAGTGTGCGGTCGAAGCAATCAGTCCCGCCAAAGGGTGTTCTGACAACCTCCGAAACCGATCTCTCAGCTCTGGACACCTCCGACGAAGTAACTCTGAACGTAGATAACCTGCAACAGATAAGATTCGAAGTACTAATTCATCCTGAGGACCGAATTCTGCTAAGTGTTGCACTAGTGGCGAAGGTAGCAATGTGTTACGCAGATTAGTGGATACTGCACAGGCGAAGTAACAAGGCGATAGCAATCTATTACGTAGATTAACGGATACTTCACAAGCGAAGTAACAAGGATTACACTATTCCGAAGTGGCCGTCGGAGGGCTTCTAGGAAAACCCATGAAGAGTACAGAAAAGTAAAGATAAAGTAAATGTGATTCAAACTAGGGCTTTGTGTTTGATTTTTGTTGGGGGGCTCTGAACTGGCTTCTCCTCTATATTTATAGGGGCTAATCCTCTGATCTTATCTGCTATAATTCGGCTAGATAGAGATAAAAACTTAGCCGAAATTGTGTCCAACTCTATCTCTGCCGAAGTGGGCCTTCGGCCAGGCCTATCAAAGCCTGCTCCTCGGGCCAAAGCTTCGGTGGCGTGGGCCTCCGAAGGATTCCTGGCCGAAGGCCGTGGGCTGGCCGGATGCTTTCGAACCCCATAGCCTAATGGTCCTTCGGCCCTATAGGACTTCGGCCTGACTCGGGACATGTGTATTTTTGGCCCAAATTACCAAAATTGATATTTTGACAATCTTAACCATTGATGCCATTTTTTGCTATCAACAGGTCTATCACTAGGACCGATGTCTACTTCCTATAGCTCATCAGTTGCGGTAAAGCCTAGACTGAGTTTACCTTCTGCTTGATCTGTGTCGCTTTCAAAGGGTAAGCTTGGGCTGTTCATTGTTGATTGGTTTGACTCCATCATTCGATACTTCGTGAAAATCAATGTCCCAAGCTCTACCGGATAAACAGACAACCTCTTCCATCTCCCATACCAATAAATCGGCTATTGCTATGTTAACTGATTTATCGGCGGGGATGATTTCCACTAGATTGCCGACCCACTGCATGAGGCTCTAATGCATTGTCGACGGGACACAACAATTTGCATGAATCCAATCACACCCCAACAACCAACTATAGGATTCTTTTCCTTCTATGACAAAGAAGGTAGTCGGCACGGTCTTGCTCCCAACCGTTAACTTTGTGTTTAACACCCTCATCGTTTCTAATGAATTTCCATCGAAGTCCCTCGGTACCATATTGGTTTTGATGAGATTCTCCGGCCCTTTCCCTAGTTTTCGGAAGGTGGCATATGGCATCATGTTGACAATTGCCCCTCCATCTATTATCACCTTGGACATCGAATTCTCATTGACCAGATCCTTGATATAAAGAGGTTTTAGGTGTCGATGCTCGTGATCTTCTGGCTTGTCAAATACTGCCAGCTACTGGGTCAACGTTAGTTAGGCCATTGTATCGGCCTACTCGGCATCATCCTCAGGGGTGGCCCGATACTCCATAGGTAGGAAGAAAACCATGTTTATCCCTACATATTTGTTATCATTGTGATCGGCCTTGTCTTTCACTCGCCATTCACTTTTGATCCTTAAGGGCCGATCAGTCTCATTCTTGTGACCCTGCACCTTCAGTTCTCTCTGTCGCAGCCGTTGTAATCTCCTTTTCTGATTCTTTGTGAAGATCCCGATGGCAATAGGGCCATAGGGATAAATGACCATGGAAACGCTATTGAGCTAAGCACGCCATAGGGCCATAGGGCCAATGACCATGGAAACGCTATCGAGCTAAGCACACCATCGACCGATAGGATAAAGTCCTTGCACATAATGACCGATGAGTACATCCCAAATGCCTGTAAAATATGACATAGAATTAAAGATAACCTATCGACTTGTACTCTGACAGAAACTAAACTCAGCATACCAAACAACATATCCATATCATCAAAACATCATAACTGCAATATCAGACCTAACAAAGACATTTGCTAATTAAAAGAAATCAAAAACACTTTAATGCATCAGACATACACTGACCTAGCCGACTTGATCGTTGGGGTGGCAGGACTCACCTCTTCGCTGGAGATCGGAACGATGCAGCCCGGTTCTGATTGCCAATCCCGGCCGAGATTAACCTTGGGAACCCAAGGGTGGCGATGCGCCGAAAGAGTAGTTTGGTTGTGGTTGATAGTGTGTGTGTTAAACCTAGCTAATTAGATACATATTTATAGTCCGGAGACTTGTCGTCCAACTAACTTATGTTGTAACCAATTCTGGATCATCTTTACCTTCTCTTATCAGCTTTACCAAATGTTGGCGTCAACAATAGTCGATTCATGAGAACTGATGCTGATATCCTCTGGGATAGGGGACTCAATGACGACCGCCGCAATGACATCTTCGGCTATTGGAGCTGGTGAAGTACCAGTAGGGTCATCAGCTATGGTGTCGAACGCCGCATAAAGAGATGCGATGTCAAGGGGAGTTGTAGATGATGGCTGAAATAATAGTAATGTATTAAGTATCAAGATCACAAAGAATCAAAATACCACAAAAGGATAGGAACAAACCTGAGCCGATGGAGGTACTTCGATGGACAGTGAAGAAGTAGCGACAACAGGTACAGGTGCTACCGAGGAAGCAGTTGGCATTGGCTACAAGGAAAAAAGGTAAAAAGCCTTAAGAAATGTGCTTTACAAAATGGATGTCACGAGGGAAGGATGAAGGGTTACCAGATAAGGCAGAGTCGGAGCTGGCAAAGTTACTTGGGTAGCCCAAAACTAGTGGATCGGCGCACAACTACATCTGATGCCTTGCGCTTGTACCACGAGGTCTTGACTCGCCTTCGATTAAGACAAGCCGTCGGAGTAAGGGCACTGATGCCCAAATTGGTGGTAGTTGTAACTGGTCCATAGCATATCGGTAGACTTCTTCGTCTCTAGATGGGTGCGTAAAAATCATCCTCTTGCAGATACAAAGATGATCGAAGGATGAGAAGAGGGCAAAATGAGTGAAGAGGAGAAATAAGGAGTGCATACCTCAAAGTAGTCGTCATCGAAGTCAGGGTGCGACCGTAGGCAGTACATCCTTGAAGGATGATTAAATAGATGCTCTTTCCACTCGACCCACCTTTGGATGTAACCAGTAGAACTAGTGCAGTAGGCCGACCAAGAAGCCAAATCACCACAAGGAATTTGGTCGGCCATGAGGAGTAGATGATTTACTCTAAGTTATCTTTGACCTTCCCATGGACCTGGAGTTCGTCGATGAAGAACAGATGGACCGATAGCTGACCAAAGCCCAGTTGACACGAACAAACTATCGGATGATAGAATTCATAGGATGCTTTGCGAAGATGGCCGACGGTGAAGTTAATTGGCACGATACAAGGAGTGATAAAGGCTTTAAAAATCTTGATAGACTCCTCATTCCTAAATACATCGGAGAGAAGCAGCCGAGGAGGGTGTTCATATTCGGACAAGGAGTCATACTAGTACTAGAAAACTTTCTCACGAATGAAGCCACAGTGATAACCTTGAAACCAGTGCTTTAGAGGATCGAGTGACATCTGGACACCTGTACGACAAGCAGCTGCCTCACCCAAAGATAAGCATAGGCGATAGGAGGGGTTAGCCAATTTGGGGTAGTCAGAAGGGAATTCCATTAGGGCGAGAGGGGGATCGTTTGTGACTTCAGTCATATAAACATTGAGCCAAAGTTGCAGAAATCACTAAGGACCACTAAAGTGTACCACGGGTTCACCAACCGATAGTTTGGCCAATACTTGGTGAAGAAGATGGTAAGCGGCCCAAAGCAAGTATTGACCAATGGGAATTTTCTTTTTCGCATCAAGCTACTCATCCAAGAAATGGAGATGAGAAGTTGGACCCTAGATGGATCTACAAAATACAAATCTTTCCAACCAGAGGTTAAGGAAAGAAACGTGCTCACGGGTATCTACGGACCAAGTCTTTTATTGTGCTTGGAAATGTATTTCCTCCATCCACTCGAGGATTTGATGTCAAAGCGATGAGTTGGTTTGGATCAGAAAAAGAGAGGGCTTCTAGGAGAAACAATGTGTTGACACGAAAATGTGCCCTGCACTTGGGTCAATTCGATGATCCAAAAGTGTGCAGATACTTAGGGACAAGCCTAAGCATAACACAACACTAACGTCGCATTTCGACTACCCTTAATAGTGGCAAGGGGGTGGAGTCGCCAGGTAATCAGATCACAAGCAAATAACCCAATTAGCTGAAAAGAAATATATTAAATAAAACAAACCGGTAGGCCGACAGGAGCCTGACTGATTCGAAGGGTACTGTGCGAAGGGTTCTACCGAAGGGTACCTTTGGCAACTTGTGCGAAGGGTATCTCCGAAGGAAATATTCGGCGTTCGAATCGATTTGGCCGAATGGGGGCTTTGAACAGATCTAGATGCGAAATCACCTCCGAACGGCAAGGTTCAGCGCGAAGTCTCTGACACGAAAAATATTGCAATGCAATGCGCTGACGTGAATTTGTCCAAAGCAAAGTATGGGAATGGTGAAGCCTAACATGATGAAGCCTGCTGCGGAGCGTGCTGGCATACGAAACTTTTTCAAACTAACAACAGCGTGACGGTCTGGCACCGATAGTCGAAGCAAGGATCCCGCCGAGGGGTGTTCTGGCGACCTCCGAAACCAACTTCTTGGCTTTGGACACCTCCGGCGAAGGGGCTCCGAACGTGGAAACGTGCAACAAAATGTAGATCAAGTGCCAATTCGTCCTGGAGAGCGAATCTACTAAGTGTTTCAATAGAGAAACGAAGGTAGCAATCTATTACGTAGATTAACGGATACTTCACAAGCGAAGTAACAAGGCGATAGAAATCTATTATGTAGATTAATGGGTACTTCATAGGCGAAGTAACAAGGATTACCATTGTTCCGAAGTGGCCAGCAGAGAGATTCCAGGCAAACCCACTAAGGTTGTAGAAAGGTAAATAAAAGTAAAGGTACGGTTCAAAGCTAGGGCTTTGTGATTGATTTGTGTTGGGGGTCCAATGAACCGGCCTCACACATATATTTATAGGGGCTAGTCTTCTTATCTCTAAGATTAATGTGGTAGGATTTGGCCTAATCAAGATTAGGGATAAAATTAGCCAGAATCAAACTCAAACTCTATCTCTAGAAATCAGCCCGAAGTGGGCCTTCGGCAGAGCATGCTAAAGCCTGCTCCTCGGACCGAAGATTCGGCGGGCCAGGCCTCCGAAGGCTTCAGAAGCCCAAGGCTCAATGGGCCTTCGGCCCTATAGGGCCTCGGTCTGGTCAAGGACATGTATATTTTCGGCCCAAATTACCAAAATTGATATTTTGACAATCTTGACCATTAATGCCATTTTTTGCTATCAACACATGCCCCTACCTTTTAGTGAACTAAATGAACAAAAAGCATAACGGGCTAAAGACGATAGCTCCCATATCGGCCTTTTGACACTATCAAGCGCTTTTCCACACACTTGGGAAGTACCTTTTCAAGTGTCTGCCATTCAAAGCTCTTCGAAACTGCTCTCCTTGTAGAGATTCTAACACATATGCATTACCTATAGAGATTTCGGCTATTTTGAAAGGGCCTTCCCAACTAGGTGACCACTTCCCAAATTTGGGGCTCTTAGTGCCTAAGGGCAAAATCGTCTTCCAAACCAAGTCACCAACTTGAAACAATTTTGGTTTAACTTTCTTATTGTAGGCTCTAGCCACTCTTCTTTTGTCTTTCTCTATAGCTTCTAAAGCCCTTAACCTCTTATCGGTCACTTCTTCTAAATTGTCTTTCAAAAGAGTTTCATATTCATCGACCGATAAGCCATCTTACTTTAGAACTCTTAAAGAGCCAAGATCTACTTCTACGAGTAGAACAACCTCTTGCCCATACACTAAATCATATGGACTAACTTTGGTAGCACCGTGCTTTGCAACTCTACAAGCCCATAGCACCTCGGAAAGCACTTCATGCCACCTCTTAGGGAACACTTCGATTTTCCTCTTAATGAGTTTAATCATAGTTTTATTGCTAGACTCGGCATGACCATTGGCATGAGCATAATATGGTGAAGAGTTTATTAACTTAATACCATAAAATTCGGCAAAATCTCTCACTTCTTTAGCAACAAATGAAGTACCTTGATCTATAGTGAGAGTTTACGGAATACCGAATTTATGTATAACGTGCTTCAAGATAAAATCAGTTACCTCATTGTGAGTCATATTCTTGAGAGGCACGGCTTCGGTCCATTTGGTGAAATAATATGTGATGAGGACATCACTTTACATGATACACACATGGAGCCTCCACCAACAATTCAATTACAAGGACCAATCACACGCGCCCGTGCCCGTCGCTTGAACCATGAGGTTAATTCTTTCCTTAGCAACTATGTTAATATTTGTTTGGACGGGATGCTACTGAATAATAGTGATATTTTGTTGCTTAGGAACATGGGAGATGGAATAGAAGAGTTTTTGTTGAAGACGGAGTCGCACGGATGATTTGAAGTCAAGAATTCGTTGGTTCGGACTACATCGACCACCATGCACCAAAATGGGCGTAACTTCCTCATACGAAGTCCGATTGGCACGTTCTTGGACTTTTTGGAAAGCTAAGGAGAAGATGGATCTTTTGGCGTTGGTTTCACCTCATTTGGAGTCTCAAGCCGTCCTTTTTGTTTAAAACAGTCCTACGTGACAGAATTGGGCCGTGTTGGCCCATAGTCCAAGTCTGTACGTCTTCTAGCCCATAGTCTGAGTCTGTTCGTCTTCTATAGGCTGCCCACGCCTTATATACTCACGCCAGCCGACTTTAGGGTCAGGTTTTGCTTTGTTTGCATCTACACTTGTGTGTTTAGATCCCGCCCCTTGCACCGGACCGATTGGCTGCTGCATAGGCGTTTGTGAAACCTCACCTTTTCATCGTTTATCTGTGATTTGGCATTCGACTTGTATCCTTCTTGTTCTTGCTTGTGTTCTTGGGTTCGCTTGCAGGAATTAGCCTTCGTGGCGAGGTCAATCGCGTCCTGCGTGGTTGATAACCAACGGTGACGGTGGTGTAGCGATTGCAAGGTTTTGATCCGCCGGACCGGAGCCTTGGATCGTCAACGTCGAGATTCTCCACCAATCCAAGTTATCCTTTACCTAGCGGAAGATCGGGACCATTCCCCCATTAGTTGGTATCAGAGCGAAGGTTTCCCGTTAGGTAATCTCGATCTTCGTTTATTTCTACCTAGAGTCCAGAAAACCCTCAAAAAAATCCCCACCGAGAACCGCTTTGTGCCTTGCGATTTTAATTTCACTTTTTAACCTTGTTGAGTTTGTGTTCTTGGTCGAGTCTTGTTGCTGGTTTAGTAATCCCTTTATGTCGTTTGAGTAGTAGTTGGTCTTGTGTCTCAAAAAAATTCCCCACCCGAAAAAACCCCCCTCCACAGCCCTACTCGTTTTCCACATCGACTCTTTGTGACCCCCTTCGGTAAAACAGGCATAACTTTTCGCTCGTTTGGCAGAAAAATCTAAAATTTTTTGAGCATATTCTTGACCCAATTTGGGGGGTACCCTAACAGGGCTGCCCTGTTAGCCTTCATTAGAATCGCCAAAAAAATGAGGAAGATAAAGAAAAAAATTGGTCAAAGTTTTTGCTCGCCGTTCAGCGAACTTGTTGAATTTCTGTGAACCACATCCCAACTCAGTTGCAGGTGCCAATTTTTGTGGTTGCATCTCTTGTCATCCTTGTTCAAAAAAAAATAGAGTGAAAAAAAATAATAAAAAAACCGGTCCTGTCGATTGCTTGTCTGATCTCCTGTCCGATCCCTTGTCCCGATCAGCGGCAGCGGCAAATTCTGCTTGTCCGATCCCTTGTTCGATCTCTTGTCCAATCCCTTGTTCGATCAGTGGCAGCGGCAAAGAGCTGAATTTGGCCTATTATTGCCTCCACTTGAGTTTTGGGCACATAGTTTCTCTCTATTGCTTGAATTTTCACATTGGGAGCACTAAGGCCAGCAACTTTGACGAGTACTAGGGAACACTTATTGAACTTGGTTAAACTGTTATTACTATCGCTAATCCTTGCTACTCACTTTGCATTCCAAGCTACACCTTTCTCTTGGTCAGGACAAGTTCATTTCTTGCAATTGCACACCACCCTCCACTTGGTTCATCACCTGTAGGCCGGTGACCTCACTGCGGCGTGGTAAGAACACTTGCAAGCGTGGGTAAGGCGCTTAACGGATTGCTTCCACCACACACCCAACACCCCACCTAGCTGTTTTACATAAGGATTATTCTTTGTTGTTTTGTCTTTTCACTAACATGGCAGCACTTATTGTACAATGTGTCTTGAGCACTCACATGGACCAGGACGACCGGGCACAACGGAACAATCTGTTTCAGACCTTCTTCGTCGTCAATGACCACCATGTACTTGTCATCATAGACAGCGGTAGTTGCAACAATTTGGTGAGTCACGACATGGTAACTAAGCTTCAACTTCCCACACGTGCACACCCACACCCTTACCACGTACAATGACTCAACAATAGCGGTAAGGTCAAGGTAACACAAATTGCTCACATCGAATTTCCCATTGGTACATACTTCGGAGTTGCTGATTTTGATGTAGTACCAATGCAAGCATGTTCTCTATTACTTGGTAGACCTTGGGAGTATGATATTGATGCTACACACCATGGTAGGAGCAATAAGTACACATTTATGTATAAAGGAAAGAAAGTTACCCTGTTTCATATGTCTCCTGCTGAAATTGTGAAATTTGAACAAGAAAAACATGCTAGGGACGCACAAAAGAGCAAACAACCGTCTGAAAATCAGCAAGTAGCTAAAACACTTTCGAGGCAACAAAAAGATAAAGTTGCTTCTCCTTCTTCATCACAAGTTATTAATCTGAAAGGACGTGTCATGCTTGCAACTGAAACTAACCTTGCAGTACGTAGTTTTCTTGGTCTTGCAGGTTTCTACCGGCGTTTTGTGAAAGATTTCAGCACCATAGCCGGTTCTTTGCATGAGTTGACCAAGAAGGGAGTTACTTTTACTTGGGAACTAGCACAAGAACAAGCTTTTGCCACACTCAAGGATCGTCTTACACATGCACCTCTACTTTAGCTACCCGACTTCAGTAAGCCTTTTGAGTTAGAATGTGATGCTAGTGGTTTTGGAATAGGAGGTGTGCTGCTACAAGGAGGTAAACCCGTGGCCTATTTTAGTGAGAAATTACATGGTCCACAGTTGAATTATTCTACCTATGATAAGGAATTATATGCCTTAGTGCGTGTGCTTGAAACTTGGCAACATTACCTTTTGCCTAAGGAGTTTATTATTCATTCGGATCATGAAGCATTGAAGCATATACGTAGTCAAGCAAATCTGAATAAACGACATGCTAAATGGGTAGAATTTATTGAGACTTTTCCATATATCATTAAGCATAAGAAAGGGAAAGATAATGTGATTGCCGATGCTTTATCTAGACGTTATACATTGCTTTCTCAACTTGATTATAAGATCTTTGGTTTAGAAACATTGAAGGACATGTATGCTACTGACTTGGACTTCAAAGATGCTTTTGCAAATTGTACAAATGACCGTGCTTGGAACAAATATGTGCTGAATAATGGATATCTTTTTCGTGCTAACAAGTTATGCGTGCCGGCTAGCTCTCTTCGCTTGTTGTTATTGCAGGAAGCACACGGTGGTGGTTTGATGGGTCATTTTGGATCAAAGAAAACCGAAGATGTGCTGTCCACGCACTTCTATTGGCCTAGGATGAGACGAGATGTTGAGCGCTATGTGGCACGATGCACTACTTGCAATAAAGCTAAGTCCTGTCTAAACCCACATGGTCTTTATATGCCTCTGCTCGTTCCTAGTGTACCTTGGGAGGATATTTCTATTGATTTTGTGTTAGGATTACCTAGAACTAAGAGGGGGAGGGATAGTATTTTTGCGGTGGTAGATCGGTTCTCTAAAATGGCGCATTTTATACCTTGTCACAAGAGTTCCCAATACCATCGTTTCAGATCGTGATGCTAAATTCTTAAGTCATTTTTGGAGGACGTTGTGGCATAAACTAGGGACGAAGCTACTGTTTTCTACTACTTGTCACCCCCAAACGGATGGGCAAACGGAGGTCGTCAACCGTACATTGTCCACCATGTTGAGGGCTGTTTTGAAGACCAACTTGAAGCTCTGGAAAGAGTGTCTACCTCATATTGAGTTTGCATATAATATGTCAGTACACTCCACTACTAAGGTAAGTCCGTTTCAAGTGGTCTATGGCTTTAATCCGCGTGCTCCTATTGATTTGCTACCATTGCCACCATCTGAAAAATTGAATTTTGATGCTACTACACGTGTTGAATTATTGCTTAAAATGCATGAAACTACTAAAGCAAACATAGAGAAAATGAATGAGAAATATCGTGCTTATGGTAGTAAGGGTAGAAAAGAGATAACATTTGAACCAGGTGATCTTGTTTGGTTGCACCCGCGCAAGGATCGTTTTCCTGATTTGAGAAAGTCTAAATTGATGCCCCGTGCTGATGGTCCTTTCCGTGTGCTTGAGAAGATAAATGATAATGCATATAAACTTGAGTTGCCTGCAGCTTTTGGGGTTAGTCCCATATTTAACATTTCAGATTTAAAGCCCTATTTGGGAGATGACGATGAGCTTGAGTCGAGGACGACTCCAATTCAAGAGGGGGAGGATGATGAGGACATCACTTTACATGATACACACATGGAGCCTCCACCAACAATTCAATTACAAGGACCAATCACACGCGCCCGTGCCCGTCGCTTGAACCATGAGGTTAATTCTTTCCTTAGCAACTATGTTAATATTTGTTTGGACGGGATGCTACTGAATACTAGTGATATTTTGTTGCTTAGGAACATGGGAGATGGAATAGAAGAGTTGGAGTTGAAGACGGAGTCGCACGGATGATTTGAAGTCAAGAATTCGCTGGTTCGGACTACATCAACCACCATGCACCAAAATGGGCGTAACTTCCTCATACGAAGTCCGATTGGTGCGTTATTGGACTTTTTGGAAAGCTATGGAGAAGATGGATCTTTTGGCGTTGGTTTCACCTCATTTAGAGTCTCGAGCCGTCCTGTGTATTTAAAACAGTCCTGTGTGACAGAATTGGGCCGTGTTGGCCCATAGTCCCAGTCTGTACGTCTTATAGCCCATAGTCTGAGTCTGTTCGTCTTCTACAGGCTGCCCACGCCTTATATACTCATGCCAGCCGCCTTTAGGGTCAGGTTTTGCTTTGTTTGCATCTACACTTGTGTGTTTAGATCCCGCCCCTTGCACCGGACCGATTGGCTGCTGCATAGGCGTTTGTGAAACCTCACCTTTTCATCGTTTATCTGTGATTTGGCATTCGACTTGTATCCTTCTTGTTCTTTCTTGTGTTCTTGGGTTCGCTTGCAGGAATTAGCCTTCGTGGCGAGGTCAATCGCGTCCTGCGTGGTTGATAACCAACGGAGACGGTGGTGTAGCGATTGCAAGGTTTTGATCCGCCGGACCGGAGCCTTCGATCGTCAACGTCGAGATTCTCCACCAATACAAGTTATCCTTTACCTAGCAGAAGATCGGGACCAATCCCCCATTAATATGTTGCCATCAACATGAATCGATGCCCTTTTGAAGAAGGTGGATGAATTTGGCCAATGAAGTCTAAACCCCAACCTTGGAATGACCATGGTTTGATAATAGGGTTATGTGATGAAGCAGGAGCTAGCTGAATATTACCAAACTTCTAACATGTTACACACCCTCTATAATATCTAAAACAATCCTCAATCATAGTCGACTAGTAGAAACCTGCTCTTTTGAGCATCCAACTCATTTACTAGGCTGACTGATGATTGCCACAAAGCCCTTCATGGACTTCTCTCATGGCCACTTTGGATTTTTCATCATTTAAACATTTTAAAAGTACTCCATCAATAGTTCAGTGATATAATACATCATCTAGCAACACAAATTTAAACGCTTGTCGCTGAACTTTCCGATCAACCCTTTGACTGGGATTTCTTGAATACTAGACGATTGGAATTCTCCAATCATCCTCATGGACATCCGGAGGATTTACTAACTCCTTTCCTAGAGTGAGGTCTAAATTGCTAACTTCAGAGTGCCACCCGGGCCTTTCCTGTTCCTACCAAAGGTTGACTGGATCAGCAGTGCGGAGGTGTCCAGTTCCCGAAGACCTCTGCTTTCCAGAAGGCTTCGGCGCATGGGCTCTGGTGTGAAAGACCCTTCAGCGTATGAAGTGCTCTGGCATGAGGGTTCCAGCATCCAACACCCTCCGGTGGCCAGAGGGATCCAATCCGGATGGTCCACCGGACCTCGCCTCTGCTCGAAGTTTCCGGCTTTGGCAGTGAGGCCAAGCACTGGTTTCACTACAACAAAACAGAACATTTTCGTCGGCTTTTCACAGTGGCCGACGGAAGTTAGCGGGTAATTTTTCCGCGGCCCATTGGATCCCCTAACTTCCGTCGGCCAGCATTAAAGCCGACGGAAGTTATGGGATTTATTCCCTAACCGCGCGCGTGTACAGGGAGACCTAATCTCCCTGTACGCGCGCGTGTACAGGGAGACCTAATCTCCCTGTACGCGCGCGCGCCCACAACCGCCTCCCGCGCCCAGCCCGCGCCACCGCCACCGCCCGCCTCTGGCCCGCACCACCGCCCCGGCCGCCGGCCGCTCGCCACAAGCCTCCGGCCCGCGCCGCCGCCTGCCTCGCGCCCGCGCCACCGCCCACCTCCGACCCGCACCCCGCCGCCTCCCGACGCCGGTCCCGAGCGCCCGACCGCCCCCACCACCCGCCCCCACAGCCGCCTACCGCCGCCGGTCCGAGCTGCCCAACACCGCCCTCGCCGCCCACCGCAGTCCGCCGTCGGCCCCCCGAACAGCCGCCTGCCCCAACCGCCATCTCCCGCAGCCGCCCGCCGCCCCTGATTCGACCGTCGCCATCCGGACACCGTCGCCCATCGCCCGTCGCCGCTCGGCGTCGCCAGGTCTGCATCTAGCTCTGTAGGTTTAGCCTTCCGGGGATTTAGTGTTTGTTTTGAGAATCTGTTGATGATCATGATGAACTCTAGAACTTAGTGGTTGATTTGAGTAATTAATGGCCTAGACGATGTTGTGGATGTTTTAGTTCTTGTGATCTATGAGCCAAGTACTGACTCAAAGTATTTCTGTGTTTGTGTATGTAAAAGAAGGCCAAATAGGTTGTTCTGAATTTTGTCTCTAGTTTCATCTTCATATTGCTGATATTAATTTTCTTATGAGATCAGAGTGAGTTTTCTTCACAAATGCTTTCTTCACAAATCTGATTGCAATACAAGATTTCTGATTTCAAATCATGAACAATGTCGCCATTTAGAGAAATTTTCAAGAACTTTGAATTTTCTTGATTAGATGTGTGAATTTTCAGAATTCTTAATGCATAACATATTTTGATGGTAACATGAACTACACGCGTAATTTTTTTTTGATACATATTATGATTTTGTTGATTGTGATGTTGTATGTATGCTTATGCTTGTGAATACTTATGCTTGTATGTATTTATATATACTTTATTATATATACTTCTTTTCGTATGCAATTTTTTATTTGACAACAACGTAGATAGTGTAACGAAACCTATGCGTCACCCGTTTCGGACCAACATGTCTCACACGTGTCATGCGTGTGAGATGTGTAGGTCCGGAATTGTCCCTTTTTGGACAACCTCGGAGTGGGCGACAGAGCGTGATTTTATGATGAGTCATGAGTCCGAATGGGATTTCAGTAACATAACCTTGTTGTTCTCCATTGCACCACTATTAGGGCTGCAATTGGAGAACAGCGGGGTTATGCTGCTGAAATTTCGTTCGGACTCATGGCTCGTCATAAAGACCACGTTCTGTCGGTCACTCTTTGGTGGGTTTAGGACCTATCTTTTCCTATAGACATAGGGACATGATATGTAGAAAACGTCTGGTACTTATGATGCATTCTCGATTGAATGAATGTTTTGCCTATAGAATGGCTGAGGACGACCGACGGTGGATGTATAGTGGTTGGATGAAAAGTGGAGCTCACACGAGGGAGTGGGTAATCAACGTTGAGAAATTTGTTGATCGTGCATTCGCTTTGACAACAAACACTGGCGCGAGGTGCCCATGCATGAAGTGCAGAAATTCTCGTTGGCAAGACAAGAGGACATTGTCATTGCATATTTGCAAATATGGTTTCGTGCCAGGTTATGAAGTTTGGTCTTTTCACGGCGAGACAGGCCGTGAAAAAACGGCATTAGTAGTGGAAGAAGAAGATGATAGCGTTGTTGACGATAGGATGGATGAGATGCTTGATGCTATACGACCGGAGTTTGAATCAAACCCTGATGATCCTCCAACACCGGAGGTTCAAAAGTTTTTCGACATCCTTCGAGCTTCAGAAGAGCCATTGCATGAGCACACCACCGTAAGCGTTCTCGCTTTCGTGACTCGTATTATGGCTATTAAGTCAAAGTTTGCATTTTCAAACAATTGTTATAAGAAGCTCTTAAATCTGATCAGCGATATCCTTCCTAAGAACCATAAGGTGTCAAAAGACTTGTACCAGTCAAAGAAAATGCTTTCTGCTCTCGGTATGGAGTATGAGAAGATTGATGTGTGCCGAGATAATTGTATGTTGTTCTGGAAAGAACATAGTAATGAGGTGAAATGCTTAAAATGTGGTAAACTAAGATTCGTAGAGGTCGTAAATCACTACTAGAAAACCCCCCTGTAGATACGCTGTAGTAGTAACGCCATTAAAAGCATCTCTACGTCGACATGTAAAGATGTTTTTTGACACGATTTTAAAAATGTGTCCGATTGTTACGATATTAGACACGCTTATAGTGTTATTAGTCATATAAAGATATTTTTTAACACGCTATTGAAGTCGTCTCAAAAGGACACGAAGTTAGACACAATTTAAAGCATCATTATCCCATAGAGACATTGTAAAGCGTATGAAACATTTGTTTATAGCTAGGTATAGAT
Organism: Zizania palustris; assembly: GCA_019279435.1. Lineage (NCBI taxonomy): Eukaryota > Viridiplantae > Streptophyta > Magnoliopsida > Poales > Poaceae > Zizania > Zizania palustris. The sequence goes on along the minus strand of JAAALK010000082.1, from coordinate 77,927,592 downwards.
GTTTTCTAACATGATTTGAAAAACGTAGCGAATTGATACAAAGTATAACATGCTGTCAACCGCAAAAAAACATGTAGATTAGTTGTAAAGCGTATCAAATAACCATAAAAAAACTGACACGGACATAGACGCGCTTTGAGGTGTCATTATCCTCTTGACACAGTTTAAAGCGTATCAAAAAATTGTTTATAGCTAGGTATAGATGCTTATAAGCATCTATACAAATTGATACAAAGTTTGACATGCTTATAAGCATAAATAGCATGTACTAAAAATTGTGTACAACTCAAATTAAAAAAAATGTGCCTCATTGGACTTGAACCCGGGTTGAGAGCTTAAGAGCAATACAGCCTTACCATTGAGTTAGGAGCATATTTGTGATCTATTCACTGGACAAACCATATAAACATATAATTAGCATCTGCCACTATTAAAACTAAATCGCAATCATGTTTTATCCTGTTTTAGCGCAGCCACGCACTGCCGTGCCCTCCCTCGAACGCGCCGCGCCACCTCCTGGTCGGCCTCATCAGCCCACGCCGCCGCCGGAGACGCAACGCGCCGCTCCCTCCCTCCGCGCATTGCGTCGCACTGCCCCTCACTCCGCGTACTGTGCCGAACCGCCCCTCCCTCTGGTCACTCCGCTGCGCCGCTCCTCCCTCCGCCGCACCGCCCCTCCCTCCGCCTCACCGACTGCGCCCCTCCCTCCGCCGCACCGCCCCTCCCTCCGCCTCACCGCCGCGCCCCTCCCTCCGCCGCACCTCCCCTCCCTCTCTCTGTTCACGAGACGTGCCACCAAGATTCATAGGTCGCCCAGGTCATCGTCATCATCAACATACACCAGGTCGGTTGCCCTGTTGCTCGATACTCCACCTACAACTGCTTGGATGTTTGCTTCTCTGTACAATGGAGACCCATTTTTTCCCTGTACTAGTGTAGTATATGTGTGCACTGTCGTCAATTATCAAATCTAGTTTAAAAAAGGAGCAACATCATTTAGATGATGGATTATTGGACTTTAAGTCCATGTGTATTCTCCGAGGGGTTTAATTGGGGAAGAAAGCTAGTGAATATATCCTCAAATTAATGGCCAGTCCATGCTCACAGTTGGTAAATTGTTGTTACATTTTTTACAACCGTGCTGTAATGTAAATGTATGATATGATTGAGCTTCCTTGTTATTTGTTGTCGTGGTTTGATTTCTTGAAGCATTTGCTGTAATGTAACTGTCTTTTAAATTAAGCATGATTTGTTTGATTTAAATTCCACATGTGCTTACATAGGGTGATGGATAGAAGTTGGATGAAAAAATCTAGACGGGAGACTTCATATGAAGATGGTGTTGAGGAATTTTTGAATTTTGCTTATCAGGACCTTCCACCTGACAGTGAGATACTGTGTCCATGTAAAAAGTGTAAGAATAGAATAAACCAGACTCGTGATGAAGTTAAGACACATTTGAGGTGTGACGGTATTCTTCAAGGTTATACCTCTTGGGTTCATCATGGTGAGAATTATGAAAGACCCACAATTGCATTTGATGATGTGCCTAATATGACCACATTGCCTGCCACGGGTATAGTACAAGGTCACCGGGACGGAGGATCGGATAGCATTGAAGAACTACTACATGCTGCATTTGGTAGGGCTGCGGGAATGCTTGAAGGTGAGGCAGATGATTTTCATGCAAGATTTGCATGTATGGAACATAATGCCCTAGAGGATATTAATGTGAATTCAAGTGAAGGCGATGATTCGAGGAGGGATCATAATATATATGCAAGATTCTTAAAGGATGCACACGTAAGGTTATACCCTGATTGTAAGTACTCAAGGTTGTCTTTTTTGGTGCACTTATATCACTTGAAGTGCTTACATGGTTGGTCACAAGAATCATTTGCATCACTATTGGGTCTACTATCTGCCGTGCTACCTCGTGAAGCAAATCTGCCTAAGACATATTATGAAGCGAAGAAAATCATACGTGGACTAGGTCTTGATTATGTGAAAATCCATGCTTGCCCCAAAGATTGCATGCTTTTTAGAGGTGAACATGCCAAAAATGATGTTTGCCATGTGTGCGGGAGCTCTCGTTGGAAAGTTGTTAAAGAGAATTTGTCATCAGCTAAAGAAAAGGGGAAAAGGAAACCAACAAAAGTGTTACGGTATTTTCCATTGATAGCTAGGATCCAGAGGTTATTTTCAACGACGAAAACTTCAGATGATATGCGATGGCATGAGGAGGCACGAACAAAAGATGGAAAACTACGACATCCAGCAGATGGTGAAGCTTGGAAAGAATTTGACGATAGGCATCCTGAATTTGCAGCAGATGCTCGAAATGTACGACTTGGTCTTGCAAGTGATGGATTTAACCCCTTTGGGAATCAGAATTTGAAGCACAGTACATGGCCAGTAATGCTCGTTCCTTACAACCTACCACCTTGGATCTGCATGAAGCAAACATCTTTCATGTTGTCAATGATCATCCCTGGACCAGATTCTCCTGGTAATGATATAGATGTATATTTGCAGCCCCTGATTGATGAGCTTTTACTGTTGTGGGATGGAGTTGAAACATTTGATGCCTCTTCGAAAAAAGAGTTCCATCTCAAAGCTGCACTTTTGTGGACTATAAATGATTTTCCAGCATTAGGTTACCTAAGTGGATGGAGCACAGGTGGTACATATGCCTGTCCTGCTTGTGGTCCAGCGACAAAATCATTTCGCCTGAAGCATGGTAAAAAGTCGTGCTATATGGGTCATCGTCGATGGCTGCCAGAAAATCACAGATACCGAAGGCAAAGGATGCAGTTTGATGGCTCCATAGAGACTGAACTTGCACCTAAAACAATGAGTGTCAGCACTATTCTTAAAATGTTAGAAGGGAGAGAGTTTGTGCTTGGGAAAAAGGTGAGCATAGCAAAGAAGGACAAGAAGAAAAGCAAGAATAAGGAAGTGGCAGATGAAAGTGCTAAGAAACGCAAGCGTAAAACAAAAGGACAAAATAATGAGTCAAATGGGAGTGTTAGTCAGGAGGTGAAGAATCCTAAAGATTGGTTGAAAAAGAGGTCAGTGTTCTTTAATCTACCATATTGGGAACAAAATAGATTAAGACACAATCTAGATGTAATGCACTTAGAGAAAAATGTGAGCGACAACTTTATCTCGACTTTGTTAGCTATTTGTCATAAAACAAAGGATGACCTTAATGCACGACTAGATTTAGTTGAACTTAGAATTCGAGAGGATCTTCATCCTGTTGTACATAATGATGGAAAGCAGACGATTCCTGATGCACCTTTTACCATGTCTAGAGAGAAAAAGGAGATCCTTTGCTCAGTAATAAAAAACCTTAGGACCCCTGATGGATATGCATCAAACATATCTAGGTGTGTGAACATGAAAGACTTTACATTAAGTGGACTTAAGAGTCATGACAATCATGTTTTACTACATGACATTCTACCGGTGGCGCTCCGATCCTGTTACCCTAGCAAAGATGTCATGAGGATAGTTGTTGAACTATCTAATTTCTTCAAGATGTTGTGCTCCAAAGTTATAGATGTTGATGAGTTGGTAAAGCTTCAAGAGAGTATTGTGATGACACTATGTGATATGGAAAGAACTTTCCTGCCATCATTTTTTACTGTGAGCGTGCATTTGATGGTGCATTTGGTAGAAGAAGTTAAACATGGTGGCCCTGTTCAGTACCGATGGATGTACCCCATGGAAAGGTATGAAACTTCATTTAGTTTGCACTGTTGTTGTCAATAAATCATTTCGACAACTTACACATGTTCATAATTGCATATTTGCATATAGGTTTTTTGTTCGGCTAAAGGCACTTGTCAAGAATAGAGCTCACCCAGAAGGATCAATTGCTGAAGGATATTGCATGGAGGAATGCTTGGACTTTTGTTCAAGATTTTTAGAAGTAACAACTCGTCTTACTAGGCCATCTAGAAATCCTGAATCTTCTCATGAAAAAAAAGGCTTGTACTTGTTTGATAGTGCTGGTGAACCAATTGGAAAGTGTATTGTGGTCAAAGTTGATAAGCATGTTCTTGTTCAGGCACACAGATATGTCTTGCGACATTTCGATGAACTTGAGGATTTACGTAGGTCTGTTCTTATATTTCTCCAGGTTTTGGTTATTTTGTAGTAACTTATTGATGACATGACACTGATCCTATTCTTGTAGAGAGTTCTTGGAAGAGGAGAAAAGCAAGCTGGGGCCATCAACCAATTTGACACCTTGTTCCATTGAGAAGTTGACCGATGAACACTTTCCTGATTGGTTAGAGCAAAAGGTGTGTACATCTTAAGTTGGTGCATTGTATGCACACACTATTAATTAATAGCTGAATTGGATATAATTAAATGCATTTGTACAAACAGGTTATCCTAGGGGATGGAAAAAGCATAACGGCAAAGGTTAGAGCATTGGCTGCAAAACCTAGCAGATATGGTGTGAGATGCAGTGGATTCTCTATTAATGGTTTTAGGTTCCACACTATGAGCCGTGAGGCTGCACGCTTGACACAGAATAGTGGTATAGTGAACATCGCACATGATGGTGTGCATTATTATGGTAGATTGTCAGATATAATTGAATTGTCATATGCAGAGTACAAGGTAGTGCTTTTCAAAGGTGAATGGTATGATGTTCATCATCAGGCTGGGATACGAAAAGATGAGTTTGGATTTACCCTTGTGAATTTTTCTCGAACGATACACACAGGACAAAAATTAGAGCATGATCCTTTTGTCTTCTCTTCACAAGTGCAACAAGTATTTTATGTCCAAGATCCAAGAGCTGAATCGTGGTACACCGTGGTGAAAGTTATACCACGTGATAATTTTGACATGGGTGCTGAAATGTTGGAAGAGGAAACAGTTTAGATTGCATAGTTGACAATGTAAACTTGATTCAGTTCTGAATTGATTGCATAGTGTAAAAGTTCAGTTTTTTATCCATTTTATTGACAATGTAAACTTGATTCAGTTCTTAATTGATTGCATAGTAAAAGTTATGAATTGGTATTCAGTTTTTAAGTTCTGAAATGTTGGTGTAAAAGTTCTGAAATGTTGATGTAAAAGTTCTGAAAATGTTGATGTAAAAGTTCTGAAATGTTGATTGCATAGTGTAAAAGTTCAGTAAACTTTACAATCAGTAAACTTTGTTAAAAGTTCTGAATAGGGGTATGTTAAAAAATCCAAAAACCCTGCTCTTTCTGAGGTTCGAACACCCGACCTGTGGTTCAAACAGCATGTCCTCTATCATTGGACTATCGATGCTTTCCTGAGAGTATTGTGCAAGCAGCGTATTTATATGTATACTTTTATTTAGTATTTAACCCTTCGCCGCCCGTGACGCCTCCTCTTCTCCCCAATATTCCCCAATCCCCTTTCGTCGCGCGTCGAACCCTTCGCCTGCCAGAAGCCCCACCGTCGCCGCCGGGCGCCGTCGGTCAGCCGTCGTTGGTTGGCCGCCGCCTCAGACCCCCGCCACGTTCACTCTCTCGCGCGCTTGGGGGCTCCCTGCGCCGCTGCGACTTGGTGGTTGTGGCCGTTCGTGGCCGCTCGCCAGACCTCGAGGTGCGCCTCCACTTTATCATTGACCTTATCTCTTTTGTTGATTGAAGAACAGTGCCTATGCTTGAAAGATAGCTGTTCAGTTCAAGTAATTTCTCACTGGTTTTGCTAGAATCATTTTCTGAGTATTGTGAACTTATTTGAAGTCTTGAAGATATATCCTTCTAATTTTTATGTTTCTTGTGAGTATTAGTATGAAGTATCAGTTTGTAGTTTGGTTATCTATAGCATTTCTGAAATTTAGTGCACTGCATCAAATCTTAATGTTTACTTGATGTTTCAAGTGAAATGAGTAATAAAGACTGAATGTCCAAGCTTGAATGTTGGTTGTTTCTACTGATTTTTCCTAAAACCTCTAATTACTTTGGAGCATACTGGTTAGTTTTAGTCTGAATTATGTAGTGTCACTACTGTTATGAGTGGGGGATACTTAATACTGATATTTGAGTAGTAGGGTACCATAAACATGAATCACCATATTTGTGATTTCATTTTGTTATAAATTCAATCAGTGAACATATCCTTCTGTTTTTGTCTAATCAGCTGTTTTCATCTAATTGAAAACTGTTTCAAAACTATACCTTTGAGCTCTTTTCATCTAATTTGAATATTCATTTGCCGAGAAGCCGAGCATTTTTCTAGTGATGGGTCCTCCTAACAAAGAGTTGAAGAGGGACAAATTGGGGAGGTTCCGGCGTCATACGAAACTCGAAAGAAAGTATGTGGTTCCAAAGAGTGAACAGAACACTGGGTCATCTACTACATCAAGCGGGGTCTGTGAGGTGTGCCAGTGTGGTAAGGTTAAGGTAGAAGGCCGCCCTTGCGATTGCGCGCCAAAGTCCAAAAGGAAGCGTGTGGTTCTTCAGTTGGACTCGGACTCGGACGACAACATGCCGCATCAAGGTAAAGGGCAAACTGTAGAGGCAAGTCGTGCCAAAGGGCAAACTGTTGAGGCAAGTCATGCCAAGGAAAAAACTGTAGACAGAAGTGGTGGCAAAGGAACAACTGCAGATGGAATTGGTGGCAAAGGAAAAACTGTTGAGGCAAGTGGCAGCAAGATGACTGTTGAGGCAAGAACTTCTGATACTTCAGTTATTTTACATTGCTATATCAGTGTGCATTCATAGTATATTTAATATTTTATTTATGAGTTACTTATCTGAGTTTCAATGTTTATATCTTCTTGCAATCATGCAGGACTATCTAGACCTAATGCTTGTACAACTAGACTGCGTGATCGAGAAGCTGGATGTAATGATGGACAAACTTGACATAGTGATCGACAAGATGTGTTCTAAATGACATGGACAACGACGTGATAGTTAGTTAGTGGTGGTGGATGTTGTCATCTTTTGTTTAGTTAGGTGTGGTTGTTGTTGTTCATGATCGATCGTATCTTTTGGTTACTTAATGATGGATGTTGTTATCGATAGATCGCTGGTACCTTTTGTTAGGTTGGTGGTTGAACTAATGAACTAATGACTGATGGCTGCATCATATATGTAAGAATTACTAATGGCACATCTAATTGACTGCATGTGGTATCTTTACTTAATTTGACTGATCAGACTGTATGCTTCTGTCATGCTATCATCTTCAGTTAATCTGAGCAAAATTCCAACTTTTCTGGTGCAAATGCAAATTTGCAAAAATTTCGTTATCATGTTGTATATGGTGCTATTATATTATACTTACATTCTACGATGAAAATTTGAAAATGTTTCAACGAATTTGTGACATAGGATGTTAAGAAACTCGACCTTCTCATGACAGGAATTGAATTACAGTTTTCAAAAGGAATAGGTTCGGGTCGAAAGCAAATTTATGATTAAACAGTCATTTCAACTTTAATTTTTTTTATAATCAAAGTACAACTTATCTCCTTCCACATAAAATGTTTGTAATTTTGTATAACCATTTAATTTGCTATTTTTAACACATTAGTCGTGTTCCTACGATTTATATCGAAATATGTCAAATTTTTTGTCCCCACATACACTAAATTCGAAGTTTTTCTGAAAAACTATGTTGTGAAACTCGATCGGTAATGCGGAGGTTAAGGGTTCTTAAATTCTAAGAAAATCAAATAAAGTCTGAAAAATACGAGATTTTTCATGGTGCTATTATATTATACTTACATTCTACGATGAAAATTTGAAAATGTTTCAACGAATTTGTGACATAGGATGTTAAGAAACTCGACCTTCTCATGACAGGAATTGAATTACAGTTTTCAAAAGGAATAGGTTCGGGTCGAAAGCAAATTTATGATTAAACAGTCATTTCAACTTTAATTTTTTTTATAATCAAAGTACAACTTATCTCCTTCCACATAAAATGTTTGTAATTTTGTATAACCATTTAATTTGCTATTTTTAACACATTAGTCGTGTTCCTACGATTTATATCGAAATATGTCAAATTTTTTGTCCCCACATACACTAAATTCGAAGTTTTTCTGAAAAACTATGTTGTGAAACTCGATCGGTAATGCGGAGGTTAAGGGTTCTTAAATTCTAAGAAAATCAAATAAAGTCTGAAAAATACGAGATTTTTCATGGTGCTATTATATTATACTTACATTCTACGATGAAAATTTGAAAATGTTTCAACGAATTTGTGACATAGGATGTTAAGAAACTCGACCTTCTCATGACAGGAATTGAATTACAGTTTTCAAAAGGAATAGGTTCGGGTCGAAAGCAAATTTATGATTACACAGTCATTTCAACTTTAATTTTTTTTTATAATCAAAGTACAACTTATCTCCTTCCACATAAAATGTTTGTAATTTTGTATAACCATTTAATTTGCTATTTTTAACACATTAGTCGTGTTCCTACGATTTATATCGAAATATGTCAAATTTTAACTACAAATACCTCAAACTATGTGCCAAAATTATAGAATAATCATATTCATGTTTTTCTGCCCTTTTTTTGAAAAAAAACCTATGTTCTATAACTTTATAGAGTCTTAAAAAAGGAACAAAATTTGAGTCATGTTTGTTAAGATGAAATACTTGATTTTAAATTTGTATTGAACGATAGAAACATATTTAAAAAACAAACTAAAAATATGGTGACCTCCAGGGATCGAACCTGGGTCGCCATCTTACCAACCAGCGCCTACATCCATCAGTGCTACTTTTAATTCTTGATAATTTTGCGCATGCAATTGTATTTTGTGCTAGTACCGAATACAGTACCGAAATTTTTTGGCGCCAGGTTGCACGCCAAACACTTTTACCTCCTGTACATTGAAATCCTTGCCTTATTCAACACCCGGAAAGCTCGCAACCGCACGGCAACCGCACGGAAACCTCCTGTACATCCAATTATCCTTTTACCTCTCCTTCTATACTATACATCCAATTCCCCTTTACCGCTCGGGCGCCGGCAACCGCAGAGCCGCACCTGCTCGTCGGCATCCTCAAGTTCTCGTCGTCACAATCTCCGCTCCAGGTATTGCCATGCCTTCGTCCCAATCTCCGGCCTGCTTATCGATTTACTGCTTATCGTCGCGCGCCATGAGTTCAGATATGACATTGAATTAGGGTTCCAAGAAATTTAATACCTTCGACATGTAATCTTTCATGAAATCATATGTGCTCTACTGTTGAGAGTTCGTACAAGATGAGTATCTCTTGCTGGTATGCACATTCTGAAATATTTGGAGGAATCAGACTGGTATTCTGTTCTGTTTCAAAATCCTGCTGGAGCTATCTGCTGATTGATGATTTGTGTTCCAATTTGAAGTTGCTGAATCCAGATTTTGATCATGGTTCTGATTCTAGTGTTGTATGTCCTGAATCTGTTTTGGGTTTTGCCATCTTGAGAATATCATTCTGCGCACTGTGTTGAATTGAAATTTGAATCTGTGTTTTTAGAGGTGCGTTGGGTGAATTGATCATGAAATTTTAATCTGTGTTTTTAGAGGTAGTTGAATGCTGATAGCAGTCACAATAACTTGATGACTTAAATCTTTGTAACTTCTGATCAGATCATGGTAAGACCACTTCGACGGTTAAGGAACTTGAACCTCCAACAAGAAGAGGAGGCAGAACCTATTGAGAATGGGCAGGATAACTTAGCAGAGTGTGAGAATGAGCAGGATAACTTAGCGGACTATGAGAATGGCCACTCCAACTTACCAGAGCATGGCAACGACGAAACATTGCAAAGTCCTCCTGATGTTGATGGCTTATTAGCGCGGCTCCCAAGCCAACATCCGCGAACCCCAATAAATATAATATGTGAGTTTCATGTTTTTATTGCATATCCAAATTCAGTGTCAACATAATCTATTTCCTATATGTAGGGCCAAATGGAGATGTCAGACAAGTTGTAGGGGAGTTCAGAGTTTCAAATTTAGTGGATTTACAAGGAGGAAAGGTTATGGTAGGGACTGATGAAAATGGTGTCCCAAATGAAAGGTCAGCCTCTATTCTTGGACAATACCTTGGACAGATAGCAGAAAAACCATCATTAGCGCCTTTACACATTGAAAGATGGGACAATGCTTTGTTCAATACTCACAAGCAACAGATAATCAAAGATGTGGAGGTAAAATTAATGTTCCTAGCTAGTTCAATCAAAAGTACCTCAATTTCCATCCATCTAGTAACAGCTACGTCTACTTTTTATAGGAAAACTTTCAGTTCCCCCGCCAAACGCTAAATCTTACAAGGGACTGGGTGCTAAGGACTGTTAACAATAGGTGGCGATCCTACAAATCAAAGTTGAAGAAACAATATTACAACCGTGAAGAGAGATCTCTAGATGAAATCATAAATGGGAAACCAAGCAAAGTGAATGAACTTCAATGGAAAGCCCTTGTTGGATTTTGGTGCCGAGAACCACATAAGGTACCACCCTTTTATTCATCATTTATATGCATGATGAAAGTAACGAGTGTAACATCACTTCATAACTCTTTTATTTGCAGAAAGTATGTGCGATAAACTCTAGGATCGCAAAAGAACAGAAAAATACACACACATCTGGGAGAAAAAGCCATGCTAGGCTTAAAAAAGAGATGGTGGGATATATTCATCCCAAGTTACTTCTTGTATTCACATTCATCTAATTCAGATCTGTAATGAGCCCCACTTTTGTATGTTCTGCAGGAAGTTAACCATAAAAGGAAGATTAATAGGCTTGAATTATGGGAGGCTGCTCACAAGAAAAAGAATGGCAGATTCACTACTCACAAAGTGGATGCACTAATGGTACATTTTATGATCCTAAGCATTTATGTTCGATCTGAATTTCTGTTTACCATTTTTTGACCTCGCACTGTTTTTATTTCTATAGAACGCATCCTATGAGGAATTAGAAAAAAGGCAACAAATGAACAATGGTAATCTTTCAGCGCAAGATTTTAATGAGGTCTTCAATAGGATAGTTGCTAAGGAGTTAAAAGCACGAGGGTACTATGATGATAAGTACTGGAGTGAAGTTCGAGTGTCCCAAGGTCTAACTTTTGTCACTCAAACTGCGGAAGAAAGAAGGTACCAAGATAAACTAATTGAAATGGAGAATAAGATGAAACGCATGGGTGGTTTCATGAAGCACTGGCTTGGTTTCATGATAAAAAAGTTTCCTGAAGAGGATTTCATAAAAGAAATGGTAGCCAATCTACATGATGATGAAGTAAGCATTTGTTTCTTTTTCAGAATGGCAACTACATATTTTTTCTCATTGATAGCAGTGATTACAAGTAAGCCCTCCTTCTCTACTTGTTTTTTTTTCAAGGATGAACCTGTAGAACCAGAAATTCATAGTGATGACAAGCGCTGCACACACAATTGGTAATGTGCACTCTCCGACAAATGAAGTGCAGGTAATACATCACCTACTTTCTGTCATGTGTACTCATCTACATCATTACTATTAAAGTTTATACTAATGGATTATGTAATATGGTTTATTATACTTTGCAGCACGATACATCCACCGAAGACCGTATGCCTCTACCTACTGACCATGTGGTTGCAACGGTATGCAGTACATCATGCAAACTAAATCTCACAGTAATTATGTAATTTAATTCCCAACATTTGAACATGCTTATAAGTACTGTGTTATGTTCCTTGTTTGGCTCTTGTTTACTACAGGAGGAACAAATTCATAGGTTCTGTTCATGAAGGTAACTATGTTAATGCAGCCACAAATATTTCCCAAGATCCCATATTGACAAACATGGTATGTCTAGCACTAACATTGCAATGTTAATCTATATTGGCTGAACTTATTTTACTGATGATGTATTTTGACTAATATAAGTTATGTTTATTCTAGAGGACTCGAAGAGTTAAAGCCCCTAGTTTGAGCCAATCTGATTCGGTATGCTTCTATTCTGCTTGTTTCTTTTGTAATTAAATTATTTAAATTACAAAATCTTACCTTATTGTTTTGCAAAATGGTAGAGCCGTTCTCCAATATATCTTATTTCCCTAAGAAACAAAGGAAGAATTGTGGCCAAAGCGCGGTTGGTGACAACTGATTGGAAACGAGAGATTGGAGGAACCATGCTTGGAAAGGAATACGTTGGGGTTTATGTTGAAGGTCTTGAAAACTGTTGATGTTAGAAATAAAGGAGATGAGCTTATACCTAGACCTATTTTTGAGATTCGTACACTAGTAGATGCTATTGGCTATACTATACCTTGGCCCCGTTCACATGTAAGCTTTTTTTAAAGAATAAACCTTCAATTCTGTAATATCTTCAACTTGTGGTATTCATCTAACCTCATGCCCCATTGCAGGTGAAGAAAATTACAATGGAGACCAGCAAGAATCGACAATGAAGCATAGTTTATATTTGTTAGTGAAATAAATTTAGAAATATTTGTGTGATAGTCACTATTTTTATGTTTCTTTAGCAAGGCAATAGTCTTGTTCATAATAACTTAATTACTGCACTAGTTGGTTCAAAGTACTCATCATATCATTTATTTGCAAATTATTATCCAAATAGAAAATCTGCTTTGCTCGCTTTTTGGGTTTCATATTATGGTCATTGACCTACATACAGTGTACCATGCACTTGGCACAGTTCATGGAAAGGTGTGGACAAGAGGACTAATGTTTCAATGGTTAGTTTTTTCTTTACCATTCTTGTCTTCCTGCCATTTAATTTCATGTTGATCACCAATTTACTTATATTATGTTATTAGCTTCCTTTCTCTGTTGTGCTTGAATAATTGAAATTTGTCCATATAACTTCATCAGATTATGTTTATTTATCACCCCTTATTTGTTAGGCCTCACTACTGTTTTTTGATAAACTCATTCTCTGAAACACTCATATGTATAAGTTTCTTTGCTGCAATTCATCCTATCCTGAATTGGCTCCAGTTCAATTTATGGTTATTTGCTAGGTAAGACAATTGATGTTGCTGCTATTAGTGCATCCCTCTACATATGATTTATGGCATGGGTTATATACTAACACATATTAATAATTTTTCAGGTCATAGATAATTATGTGCCAATTATTACTATGGTACAATCTGTGATGTCCTCGAGTGCAGCTAAAGGAGAAATTTGCTATGTACAAGAACCTGAAGCCATGTGGTTTATAGGGAAAAGATTCACACTGAAATGATGAGCCAACACTCCTGGTGACCATGATGCTGAAGTTTTGTTGAACAAGAGTTAAACATATGTTCAGTTTGGACAGGCTTTTGCATGAATAATGCCATCCCGTGCAAATACATGTACCAAATTTGTATTTGCCAAGATGTGCATTGCTTTCTTACAATATTTATGCATATGTATTACAAAGATTCAAGGTTACGATACAGAGTTGTCAAATGAAATGAAATTGTTAGCAACTTTTCCTTATTGGCTTGATACTGATCAAGGGAATGCAATAATGATTGACTTCAATATGTAGTCTGTGTATTCTGATTGGTCCATATTTATGGTGAAGAAAATAATTGTTGGTCAATTATTTCCAATAGATCATTTTTTAATAAAACATTATCTGATAATAAAATATAAATATATATTACAATTATGTATGTAAATAAAAAATCATTATATATTAGTACACATGAAAATATATGTATCTATAAACCGTCTCTATAATTCTTAATACACAATGTGATGTAACTACTAAACATGTCTATATCCGTAGACGCGTAATTATAATGTATCTATGATATTGTTTCTACATTTGTTAACACGCATTGTGGTGTTAATACAAAACGTGTCACCTGCCATATCATCCGCCATGTCACGTGCCACGTCAATCGCCACATCATCTTCCACGTAATTTGCCACATCATCTGCCACATCATCTTCCACGTCATCTGCCACGTCATCTTCCACATCATCTGCCACGTCACATTTCGCCCTCTACAAATTCGTCTCTATACTTATTACTGCGCAATAAGACGTCCTTATAAAACGCATCTATATTATTAGACATAATTTCTACATGTATCTATAAATTGTATCTACATTTATTAACGTGAATGTAACGTCACAATACTACGTAACTACATCACTACAGACGTTTTATACATGTGTCTACTAAACTGTATCTAACTTTATAGATATGCAAATAACGTGTTTATACACTGTCTCTTACTTTCATAGCAACGCATAAATAATTCATCTCTACAAGGTCTGACGCGGTACGTACGAAGACGCTTCTAACACGCTTTATGAAAGCGTGTCTATATTGACATAGATATGAAATAAAGCGTGTCTAGACCCTAATTCTGGCGTAGCTACAGGGGGTGTTTTCTAGTAGTGAATAAAGACGGAGAGAAGGTGACGACAGAGGTTGCCCATAAGCAACTTCGTTACATGCCTCTTACACCTCGGGTGAAATGATTGTTTCTCTCAAAGAAAACCGCTAGACATATGCGATGGCATAAAGAAGGTGTACGTGAGAATAATCAAGTAATGGTGCACCCATCTGATGGTGAGGCATGGAAGGCTCTAGATGATTTTGATGCAGACTTTGCTAGTGATGCAAGGAATGTTCACATCGGGTTGGCAACAGATGGATTCACGCCTTTCAATGTAACCACATCGTCGCACTCTTGTTGTCCTGTGTTTGCTATTCCATACAACCTTCCACCTTCGTTTTGTATGAAATATGAATTTATGTTCCTGTGTCTCATTATACCCGGTCAAGAGCATCCTGGAACACGAATAAACGTGATGCTGAAGCCCTTAATTGAAGAGTTGAAACAATTGTGGAAAGGAGTTGAAGCATATGACTATGACCAGAAGCAAAAATTTAATCTTCGAGTTGCGTATCTGTGGTCGGTCCATGATTTTCCGGCATACGGTATTTTTTCTGGTTGGAGTTGTCATGGAAGGATGACATGCCCGATATGTTACGGGAGTATTAGTGCCAAAATTTATGGTCGCTATGATGTTAATGGTTTCCGCTTCCGTTCAACTATTTTTGAATCATATCGACCTCTAGCGGCAACAACTAATACTGGAGTTGTTACAAGGGTCGTTGATGGACAAGGACACGAAACTATGTATTATGGAATCATCAAAAATATAATGGAGTACAATTTTGCCGGGAATAAGGAGATTAAAGTAGTCTTCTTTGATTGTGATTGGTTCGACCGTAAACATGGTACTCGTGAAAATCAATTTGGGATGGTTGAAGTCAAATACGTGAAACGATTATCTAGTTGCGATAATTTTGTCCTTTCTCACCAAGTCGAGCAGGTGTATTATATGTCGTACCCATGTGAAAAACTAAGTTCTTGGTGGGTAGTCTACAAAGTGAATCCTCGGGAACGTCTACACACCCCTAGTGATGGCGATTATCAATTGGAGGTTGAAGAGGTCGATGAGGTTTACCAAGATGATGAATTGCCGACTTCGTTTAATGTAGAGTCAGAATCGTCGACAAATTCTTTTCTCGGTGATTCTAATGATGTGGCAGTTCCCGAGAAAAGGAAACACCAACATAAGAAGAAAAAAGTAACATGGTGTGCTTTGGGGAGAAAAGGAAAAATTGATCCTGATTTTGATGATAATTGACAAGTAATTGTTTTCATACATGCATATGCAATATACTTCATATTACATGTTTTTTCATATGTACAAACCTTCTTTACTAATAAATGCTCGTTTTAGCTTATTTTGAACAGGATGTCGAAAAAGGTGAGGAGTGTCACGAGGAAGCTCTTCCGCTTGGGGAGTACATCGGCGAGTACTCCGGCGAGTACACCGACGAGTCAAGAGGACACCCTATTCCAGGGTAGTTCCTCTTCTTCAAACAGACGTCTTCAAGAGCAGCTCCTGAGATGCATAGATCTAACATTAATAGGTCGGCCTATTGCATTTCAACTGGATGATGAGGTAACTTTCGGATTGTTTTTTATGCCAGTTATAAACTATTACTAATTGTTTCAATACTATTTTTTAGGAGGAAGAACACTTGGAGAGTGTGGGTCACGAGGATAATTCGGTGGGTGGGGGGCAGGAGGGGGATGTCCCGGAGTGTGCGGCACAGAGGGATGACCCAGAGGGTGTGGGGCAGGGGATGACCTGGAGGGTGCGGGGCAGGGGGATGTCCCGGATGGTGCGGGTTAGGAGGAGGGGGCTGAGGCTTCTGGGGCCTCAGTATCTTTCAAGACGAGCCACCTGGTCGCCCCACCAGTAGTCTCTTTCGGTGGAGCCAAGATCAAGATTACGCTTGTAGGTGATTGGTAAGTGTAATACTCTTCTGTTGTTTTGCTTTTTTTTCAAAAAATTTCTTTCACTAAACTGACTTTATTTATAATGTATTTCTAGATCTTGGATTGACTCTCGGTTTGACGGCACTTCGAGGGTCAGGCAGGTTAACCATATATTGGGTAACCTGTGTCGTCTGCACTACCCAGGGGTGCTGACAATGCCGACCGGTGAGCGGGTTCTATGCTAGACATGGGACCAGTACCAGTTTTCTCCTGACGGGTGCCACGGAACTGCTCAGGGGGGGTGTCTCGTGACTTCTGGGTATGCATGTGTTTTTTCAATCTTCTTTTAGTTCTAACACAAAGCTTTTCGAGTTACAACACTTTACTAATCATGACTTTTGCAGTTATGCTTTTGCTTGCCAGAAGTCGGCAATCACCGTAATCATGCCCTTCAAGTCTTCAACAACAATGCACATAAGGTGGTGAAGGACGCCATTTCGTATGCCCACATTCAAGCGAACAATGCTTACTACAAGGAGAATCTAGGGCAACGAATGAGCAAGGCGACGGGCGCATCATCAATATATTTGACTGAAGAACAATACCGTTCGGTAAACAATTCTAACTTTTTAAATCTTCGATTGTTGAGATTTGTTGTCGTATAATACAAATAGCATCTCTGTTCAGGTGAGGATTCCGTGGTTTGCAAACCGCGAGGACGCATATTTTGAATTCTGCAAGATTTGGTCTACAGCTGCATTTAATAAGACTTCCGAGCAGAAAAGACAATGCCGTGGGACGGATCCGAAGCACAGATATGGTGCCGATGGACATATTCGCCACGCTAAACGCATGGTAAGACCTCCTTCTATCACTCTCTATCTATAGATACATTGTAATGCGACTAACTCATTTCTATTGTACAGGAAGCTAAATCTGGAAACGTGCCAAGTGACATAGAGGTATATACCTCTGGTCACAAAGGAAGCGATCCTACACAGCCAGATGTCTTTTGTAGCCAGACAGCCACGGACCATTTGGTGAGATGTTAGCAATGTTAAGAGTTTGCATAATTTTATTTTTCTCTGTCTAATCGGACATGTTTTTTGCAGGCGCAGTATGGTGAACACATGGTTCGACTCCATGGAGAGGACTATGATTGGCGGAGAGAACCTGTCGACCAAATGGCCGTGTACTCCAGCGGAGGTGGCAAAAGCCATGGACGGTGAGACAATGTTTTTATTAATGTTTTGCGTATGGTATTGTGATGGTAACTAACTAATTCAATGTTGCAGGTACTCCATGTTCAATGGAGTTATTGACTCGAGAGCGGTGAGAGCTCAGAAGTCAGCTCAGTCATCGCAGATTTCCGTCGGAGTTGACTCCAGCCGTCGTCGCTTAGAAGAAACCCCGGAGATGGTTCGGATGAGGGAGGAAATGAGGCGGCGCGACGAGCACAACAGAAAACAACAAGAGTACTATATCGCTTGCTTAGCACAACAGCAGGCGATGATCCAAGTAAGTTTAGTTTAGAGTGTTGCAGTTCAAAAGTATTCAGAAATAGGTTTAGAACTAACTGATTACATTACAACATGTGTAGCAACTAGCCCAGCAAAATAGTGGATTTGACATGTCCATGTTCCAACCACTACCTCCCCCGCCACCACCACTATCTCCTACATCACTTGAGGTACCTCCTAGATACTTAAGTTAGTGTTTAGAAGGGTAGTTGAGTTTGTTCTCTAATTTTGTCTATTTCTTCAGAGTTTCCGTACGCCTGGTCAGGATGGAGCCTCCGGGGCAAATGTGGATGAAGCGGGAGGCAGCGGCGGCACCCACGACCCAAATGGGGGCGATCAGTGAGTATATGGACAAATGTGACTTTGTATGTGGCTCTCGCTGTGTTATGTGAATTTGTATGTGAATTTGGATGTTATATGTGAATTCAGATGTGTACTGTGACTTTGGGTGTGAATTCAGTAATATTATGTGATTTTGGATGTGATGTGTGAAGTGTGGATGTGAATTTGGATGTGAGATTTATTTTGGATGTTATATGTGAAGTTTGAATGTGTTTTGGATGTTATATGTGAATGTTATTGAAATTGTGGTTGGATGTGAGTGTGAGTAGGGGAACCAGGAAAAAACAAAAAAAAAATACCAGCTAACTTCCGTCGGCTTTGACCATAGCCGATGGAAGTTAGCTGCTTTCGGCCACGTGGGCAGAAAGGCTAACTTCCGTCGGCTAGGGTCAAAGACGACGGAAGTTAGGGGCCCTAACTTCCATCGGCCAGGCTGGCCGACGGAAGTTAGCGCCCCTCTACTGACGTGGCAGAGTTCGGCGCTACCTTCCGTCGGCCACGTGAAGCTGACGGAAGTTAGCTAACTTCTGTCGGCGGCCGACGGAAATTAGCTAATTTCCGTCTACCCACTTCCGTCGGCCAAATGCAGACGGAAGTTAGCCTTTTGCCGATGGAAGTTAGCTTCTTCCGTCGGGAAAGGGCTAACTTCCGTCGGCTTTGGCCGACGGAAGTTGCCTGGATTGTTGTAGTGTTTTTCTTGTACAGAAAACTTTCCTCTCTTGACTTGATAGCTAGATGCTTGCTAAGCCAAATCATTTTCAATTCAATTGGCTTCTCTTGACACGTGAGAAATTTTGAAGTCGTCAAAAGTTGCAATCATGTCTAAAAATTTATCCAAGTAGCTATTTAGCAAGCCATTAAAACATTGAGCACTTTTAGCTACTTGTTGTACTAATAACAGAGAATCACCATGCGCGTGAATATGTTTGGCACCTATGGATTCTAGCAATTAAAGTCCAAGCAATAAAGCTTCATATTCAGCTTGGTTATTAGTAGAAGGAAATTCTAAACGGGCCGATGTTTCGAAGCGCATGTCGTTAGGTGATATGAAAACCACCCCGATACCTTGGCCATTCTTGCAAGTTGAACCATCAAAATAAAGTTTCCATGGAACTACCTCAATTAGAGCAATATCATTGCCCCAATTGACATCTATGTGGTGATCAACTATAAAATTAGCGACAATTGGGCCTTTCATAGATCTTAGAGGTTCATAGGATAAATTGTACTCTATCAAAGCGTAAGCCCATTTTCCGATTCTTCGACATAGAATCAGCTTTTGCAACATGTATTTTATGACATCGGTCTAGCAAGCGACAATACATGTGGTAGGGAGAAGATAGTGACGTATTTTGGTACATGCGTAATAAAGCAATAAACACAAACACTCCACAAACACGTACCTGGTTTCGGTGTCCAGTAGGAAATGGCTCAAGAATGTGATGATGTACTCATTTCCCTCCACTTCCTGAATTAGCATGGCTCCTACACGCTATCTTCTATAGCGATGTATAGCCGAATGTGGATTCCGGCCTTTGGTGCTCTCACCACGGGCGCTGATGACAAGCACTCTTTAATCTTTCCAAAGGCACTTTGTTGACTTGCCCCCCAAGTGAACTCGGCTTCATTCTTTAGCCGGAGTATGAGGACAAAGGCATCAATTTTACCAGACAAGTTAGATATAAAGCGACTCAAATAATTCATATTGCCTAGCAACTTCTGCACATCTCTCTTGCATGTCAGTGCTACAAAGTTTCTAATCTTTTCAAACCTCTTAGGATCAATTTCTATACCTCTTTCATGAATCATGAATCCTAAGAACTTGTGTGTCGACACGCCAAAAGCACACTTGAGCGGGTTCATTTTTAAGCCATACTGTCGCATCCTATCAAAAGCAACTTTCAAATCGGCTAAGTGATTATCAATAGCGTCCGATTTGACCATAACATCATCTATGTATACTTCTAACATAACTCCTAACAAGTCATGAAAAATCAAGTTCATAGCACATTGATATGTAGCGCCAGCATGCTTTTAAACAAAAAGTCATAACGACCAACTCAAACAAGTTGACAAAACCAGGACATCGAAAGGCTGTCTTGTAGACGTCCTCCTCGGCCATAAAAATTTGATTATAACCAGTGTTGCCATCAAGAAAACTCAGTACTTTGTGTCGTGAAGCATCGTTGATTAGCATGTCGGCTATTGGCATGGGATAATCGTCCTTTGGAGTGGCCTTGTTTAGATCCCTAAAATCAATACAAACTCCTATTTTTTCTCTCCCCTTCTTTTCTACATGCACAATGTTAGCGACCCATTCAGCATACCTGCATGGCCTAATAAACTCAGCCTTGAGTAATCGTTCTATCTCCTCTTTAACTTGGTCATAGACAGCCGAATTAATGCGACGAGGAGGCTGTTTATAAGGCCTAAACCCGGTTTTAATATGTAGTCGATGCTCTACGAGCTCTCAGCTTAATCCAGGCATCTCACTATACTCCCATGCGAAACAATCGACATATGACCAAAGCAACTTTATTACTTCGGCCTTCTCATCATCCTGCAAATGTTGGTTTACAAAAGTCGGCCTTGGAATACTACCATTGCCTATGTCGACTTCTTCTAAGGGGTCGGCCGACGCAAAACCTTGTCCTAATTTTTCTACTTCGCTAAAGTCTTCGATGGCCTCAGCAATATCATCTTTAGTAGACCGATATTGCTCTACACGAGACTTTAGCCAATCTATATTACTTTTGCTAGACATGACTACTAATTCAGAAATAGCCATGCTACACCAGCCGACTTTACAGACACTGGTACGAAACGTCCTCCGGACACGCTAACGAAGTCTTAATCCAAAAGATCCCTACCTGATAGACACTCTACTTTGTTGTGGATGGCGTCGATGGACGCATCAGCCAATGCTACCTAAGCCGAAGTTTCTGCTGGTATGACTTCTACGTCATCGTCGTCCCACTGTATCAAGCATTGATGTAAAGTGGAAGGAATAGAGCAATTTGCATGAATCCAGTCATGGCTGAGCAGTACACTGTAGTTACCTTGCAAATCAACGGCGAAGAATGCTATTGGCAGTGTCTTGTTACCTACTGTCAGTTCAATGGAGAGTGCGCCTTTTGCCTCGGAGCTCTCGCCGTTGAAGCCATTGAGCATTAGGTTAGTCTTCTTTAAGTCCTCTTCAGCCCTACCAAGCTTCTTCAACAGAGAGTAAGGCATTAGGTTAACAGTGGTACCACCGTCAACAAGCATCTTGGAGATCGGCTTCCCGTCACTGTGACCCCTGACGTAGAGAGGCTTCAGGTGGCAAGCCGTATCCTCGGGGTTCTCAAAAATAGCAATGTGTGGACTGAGGTTCAACTGAGCGACCTCGGCTTCGTCCTGTGGTAGGGAGAACTCGGCAAGCAACATGACGACATTGATGTCCATTGCTTGAGGTGCGGGCCCCTCAGAGACGGGCATATAGTCTTCATCGAGTGTGTTGTCATCGTCACTCGGACTAGGAGCCGGGTTGGTTATCTCAACCGGCTTGACCCTCCATACCTGTCTTGCAGCTGGACGAGGGCGGATCTCCTCAAAGATGGCGTCTCGTTCATCCTCGACCTTTTTCTCGCACATCTCCTATGCCCGTATGCGTTGCAGACGACTTTTTTGTGATTTGGACATGCCCGGAGGTGCCGAAGATGGTTGTGGCTTGGTACCAGGCAGTCACCCTATTTCTGTGACTCTTGGCCGAAGGGGTATCACCCAGGTAAGCCTCGTGTGTTTTATGGTTGGAGGACACTTCGCTGCGGACCCTATCAATCGGACTGGCCTCATTCAGCCGATCAGACCAAGCTCCGTTGCTGGCCTCGGCTAGACTGGTGGACTTACCTCCGTTGGGCTTCGGTGAGGAGGCCTTGGGATTGGGACTTCTTGAGACCCTACTTTGACTGTGATGGCTTCAGACTCCCTCTCCTTCACCTCTTCGCGTCCATCTCCCTTGGCTTTGTCCTGTGCAAGTCAATTCCGAGGTACTACGGACAACCTGTGGATGACGTCTCCCTTCACCGCGTCTGTTTGTCCTTGCTAGTTATAATACTCCGAAGGAAAAGGGACAACATTATATTGTGAACAGTACTCTGTGGGCGAGGTGTACGGAGCCCACGGAGTCCCTGCCCAATTATATGGCGGAGGCATCGGTGGTTCCAGTGGCTTCGCCCACTATGAGCTGAACCTAGTACTGGGAGGGGGGTTTGGCTAGGTCGACAGTATTTCGGACCATATTAGCGTAGGATCCTGCCAGACCGGAGGTATGTTCGGCCATTGTGGGCCGGAGCCTCCCGCCGGAGGGTTCGTCTAGAGCGGAGCTGGGCTCGGCCATTAGGGTCTGAACTCGTTCTGTGTAGGGTTCAGACACTAGGGTCCGAGGCCACTGTACGGAGGGTTCGTCCATTGGGGTCTGAAGCTACCATAGGGAGTGTTCAGCCACTTTGCCCCAAAGCCATAATTCGGAGGGTTCGGCCACTATGGTCTGAAGCCATCCTCCGACTATTTTGGCCCCTTCGGTTGACTTAGCCTTTTGCGCGGGGGCATGTTGCTTTGGCCTTTCTCTAATGTTTGTTTAGCAGCATATGATATGTAACCTTCGGCTTCTCATTAGCCCTAGCCGAAGGAGATGTGTTGACATTCTGTTTCCGTAACCCTACTTCAGGGTTCTTTGGTACGAATGTGCGTGTGCACGATTCTCCAATAAGGACCGCTTTCCCTTTGGTTGACTAAGCCTACTCTGGCCGAATCAGTACCTTCTTCTCATCGAGGTCGATGGTGTTAACGGGAAAGGGGTCTTTGTCCAGCTTAATCTGTGGATTGGGGTATATGTTCAATTGTCCTTCCTCTATGGCTGATTGGACCTGTCGGCGAAAAACATTGCAGTCATTAGTATAATGTGAATGCGAATCATGCCACTTACAGTAGGGGCGTTTCTTTAGCTCATCGGCAGATGGAATGACTTGGCCTTTAGGCAACCTGAGAAGCTGGCTCTTCAAGAGGAAATCAAATATTTTATCACACTTAGTTATATCAAATGAGTATTTGACTTCGCTAGGCCGATTCTTGGTAGGAGATGATCGTAGCTCAGAGCAAGTAACGGGTTTGCTCTTGGTGTTCCAAACCCATTCAGTTGCGTACATGTCAGCCGAATCCTCCTCCTCCTCTGACTCTCCTTCGTCGGAGTGCTCCATGACATGGACTTCAGCCCTAGGCTTGTTAAATGTCTTAATAAACCTTTTATCATTGGCTCAGCCTTCTTGGACCAGAGCCCGTTGTAATAATTGGCTAACTTCAAAAAAGTGTTGGTTGTCTAGTCTTTCTTTAATTTTATAGCACAACTCACTGAAAGATAGATCTACCAAATCCCTTTCCAAAATATTGAGACTAAAACACCGGTTTCTGCTATCTCTAAAGCACTTGATATACTCAGAGACGCTCTCGCTAGATTTCTATCTAACCGACATCAAGTGTGAAAGCCTAAGTTCTGTCTCACCTGTATAAAAGTAGTCATGGAATTTTTGTTCTAATTCAGCCCATGTTTGCATAGAGTTCGGCGGGAGCGCCGAATACCAAGTGAAAGCGGTGTCGGATAATGAGAGGGAAAACATCCTATGTTTTAAAGCATCCGACCCACTAGCTTCTCCACATTGTGCTAAAAACTGATTGACATGCTCTAGTGTGGTTTTGTTACCCTCTCCGTCGAACTTGGTGAATTCAGGGACTCTATAGCCGTGAGGGTAAGGTATTGTGTCGAAATAGTCAGGGTATGGATTCTGGTAAACCCTAGCTTGACCCCTAGGTACGAAGCCGGTGCACTCCCTAAACAGTGCACGAATCTGCTCCTCAACGTCATCTTGGCCTACTGCCTACGCGCGTCTTTCAAGCGAGGGCGCGACACGTGGCGGTATGCCAGCATGTCGGCCATGGGGTTCATCCTCAAGCGCTAGCTCAGGATGTATGACGAGTTCGGGCAAAGTGCTTGTGCATGTGGCACGGGCAGCGTGGGTAAAACTAGCGCACGCATAGGTGGAGGTTCCGCATAGTAGGCAGTGTTAGCCTAGCCATAAGCAGGGTGACTGGTCTCGACCATAGATAATGAGGTCGGAGATGTAATGGCTTTGTTGGTACCACCGTCAGTTTTGTTGTAAATGTGATTTATCAGAGGTACACTAGCAATTGGAGCTAGAGGTACCCCCTCGGTAAAGCCAAACCTTCTAAGTGTCACCTCGACCTGAGAGCTAACTGCCGAATCTAGATGGTTGGCTAGCGAAGCGCTAACAGCTTGGTCTACTGATGCGGCTATTTTTTGCTCAATCTCTAAAGAAGATAAATGAGGCGATACTGGTGTTACCTAGGTCCGAGTGAGGTCAGGGATGTTGACGTCACGCTTGATGAAGCCTGCGTGTGTCTTAACGTAGCTCGCAAGCATGAGGTCTTGGAGTGCCTTCATCTTTGCCTCGATCATTGCTCGGTCTTCTGCGGGAATATCTTCAAGGGTAGGCATCATGATGTTGCGGTTGTCGAAATTTGTGCCTCTCGTGGGATCCATCGGTGATGTAGACATAGTAGTCGTTGTAGACGTACTGGTGGCCGATGTATATGTACCTGCCATGTTAGCGTAGCCTTCCCCAGCGGAGTCGCCAAAAAGTGTGTTGACATGAAAACGTGCCCCCTAAAGATCTAGGCCCCATATGAGTTTTGGTAATTAATGACAAACACGCGTTTGTGGACTAATATTTTTTTCTTAAGTGTGAAGGAAATGATTAGGTCCCACGCAAATGGAGCACAAGATGGAAAACCCGATGATCTGGACGTATTAAAGAGCAACGGCAAAAAGGTTTGAAGAAAACCAGAAATTGATCGAGGTGTTTGAAGCGATCAAGTAGGCTAGGTTTAAATTTTGTTTTTGTCGTACTATAAAGAGGGGTTGCATCTTGGTTATGAGTTGATTTTCAAGTTCAAACTTGCATTGCATGTAGTAGATTTTGATCATGTGTGGTTGTTGCAAAAGTTACAAATTTGGCAAATTCTTTGAAAATATAAAATGCAGCTTTTGGAGTGTGTCTGGCCCTGGCGGTCTGACCGACCATAATGGTCCGGTCAGATCGGCTTGAGATGGGCGGTCCGACCGGCCAGGGGGCTGGTCCGACCGGGTTACACAGGTTTTGCAAAAAGCATATTACAGAGCTGACGGGATCTCTATCGGTCCAACCGAGCCGATGGCCGGTCAGACCGGGTAGGGCCGGTCCAACCGGGCCAGCATGGCCGGTCAGGCCGAATGGACCTGTCACATCAGTAAAATGGCTAGTTTTCTAGCTGTTATAGTAAGGGTCGGTCAGACCGGCCCAAGATGGGCGGTTAGACCGACAATGCGCAGAGAGCCACCTAACTCATGTAACGACTACTTTTTGGGTGTGTGGCTATATAAATCCTTGCTACAGCTCCTTTGCTACACTTTTGGCATTCATTTGAGAAAACTTGAGCACAAGATATTCTCTCCCACCATTGAGCACTAAATTGAGCACTAGTGTGGTTGGGAAGAAAAAGGAGTGATCAAGTGATTGAATAGATTGCATTGCATTTGCATTTTAGCAGTTGATCGTCTTCTCCTAGCTTTGATTGCAGCTTGTTACTCTTGGAGGTTGCCACCTCTTAGATGGCTCGGAGAAGAAACCGGTGATCTCTCCAAGAAGGTTGTGGAGGAGACCCGGGAGGTTGTGAAGGTTGGAGCTCACCTATCCGGAGTGGAGAAGAGCTACCACTAGTGATCAAGGCCCGAGTGTTGCACTTCCGGTGCCGGCTCATCTTCAAGCTAATTTCTCCTTGAGAAATCCGTGGCTTGGTAAAGAGAGTGGTCAAGTGAAACTTGCCTCAACGAGGACGTAGGAAATTGGCAAATTTCCGAATCTCGGGATAAAATTCGGTCGTCTCTTGTCCCCTTTACTTTGAGCAAGTTAAATTGTGCAAATTTACCTTCTTAGAGTAATTTTTATTTGCCATCCTAGCTTGCACTATTTTAATCTAGTTGTTTGTTACATTTGTCTAAGGTCCTTGTCTAGTGATAATCTTAATTGAATTAGGTTTAAAAACCGCCTATTCACCCACCCTCTAGTCAGTACATCGATCCTACAAGTGGTATCAGAGCTTGGTCTCTCAATTTAGGCTTTACCGCCTAGAGAGAAGATGTCCGACGAAGTGGTTCACAACGTAGGCAAAGGTCCTTTCTTTGATGGCTCAAATTATTCCATTTGGAAAGTTCGTATGGCTGCTCACCTCAAAGCTATGAGCTTTGAAATTTGGCGTATTGTTGAGTTAGGTTTTGAAGTTGAAGACAAGATGAATTTAACTTATCAAAACAAGAAAGATATGCAACTTGATGCTCAAGGTACAAATGCCTTGTTCAATTGTTTGTGTGCCGAAGAATTCAATAGGATAAGCAATATTTCAACAGCACATGATAGTTGGACCACACTTCAAGATATACATGATGGAACGACAAGTGTGAAGAATGCCAAGTCACACTACCTCAAGATCAACTATGAAACATTTACCATGTTGCCAAATGAAAGTGTAAATGAGATGTATGCAAGACTCAATGTGATTGTCAATGATCTCAAAGGTGTTGGAGTAAAGTACACGGAGTTGGAAGTTGCTCAAAAAATGTTGAGAGCATTGCCCGAGAAGTATGACACATTGGTGACCTTCCTTATTAACTCGGACATGTCAAGCTTGACTCCCACAATACTTTTGGGGACTATCAACACAAATGAGATTTACAAGAACAAGAGAATTGAAGGAAGCACCGAAGATCACTCCTCATCCAAGAAGAAGAACATTGCCTTGAAAGCCAAGGTGGAGAAAAAATGTGAAGAGGAAGAAGACACATCTTGTGATGGTGATACCGAAGATGAAGAGATGGCTCTTTTTGTGAGAAAGTTCAACCGGTTCATGAAAAAGAGAGGAAGCTCTTCAAGTTCATTCAAGAACAATGGTGACAAGAAGTCAACCAAAAGGAATCTAAAGAATGTGAGATGTTATCAGTGTAATGAGAAGGGTCATTTTGCCTCAAGATGCCCAAACAAACAAGAGAGTGAAGATGAAAAATCTCAAAAGAAGAACAAGGAGAAGAGTGGTAAGAAAAAGATCTTCAAGAAGTTGAACAAGAAAAAGGGTAGAAATGAAGCATTTGTGGGAGAATGGGACTCTAATGAAGATAGCTCCGACTCCTATTCAAGCTCCGACTGCGGTGGTGAGTCAAATTCAAGAAAGAAGAACATGGCGGGGATCGCAATAACGGAAGCTCCATCACTATACTCTCCTTTTTGTCTCATGGCAAAAGGAAGTACTAAGGTAACATCTACTTGTTTTAGTGAAAAAGATGATAGTGATGATGAATTGTCTTATGATGATCTTGCACAAATGCTTGAGGAGCTAAATGAGTTAAACGACAAAGAGAGAGTCAAGTTTAAGGCTCTAAAGAAAGACCATGAGTCTTTAGTAGCTAAATATGAGGAGTTAAAGACTTCTCATGAGATGCTTTTGGTCTCTCATGAGAAGCTTTAGGAAACTCATGAAACTCTCATTGCCTCTACACTCATTAAGCCAAAGGTAGATATAGGCGTTACATGTGATATTTTTGATGATGCTTGTCTAAATGTTGCAAATTGCATTCCAACTAAGACTAGCATATCCACCTCATGTGATGATTTACTTGCTATGTCATGCTCATCCACTATTGATAGTGCATTATGTTCCACAAATATATCATCTTCATCTAATTCATTATTAGTTGTTGAGAATCATGAGCTTAAGGAGCAAGTTGCCAAGCTAAGTAAGAGTTTGGAAAGATGCTTCAAAGGCAAAAATACTCTTGACAAAATCTTAAGCGAACAAAGATGCTCCTTCAACAAGGAGGGACTTTGTTTTGTTCCCAAGAAGGGCAAAAAGCCTTTTTATCAAGCTCCAAGGTTTGTTAAGAGCAATGGTAAATTTTGTAACAAATGCCGTGAAGTTGGTCACATGATAGGTGAATGTCATATAAACAAAATCCCTAAATGTGGTGTATTTGATTCTCATTACATGCTTAAGAAAGCTAATGATGGCTCCATTTATGCTAAGTTTTTAGGCACTCCTATTTTAGGAGAAAAGAAGAAATCCATTTGGGTTCCAAAAGCTTTGGTAACTAACCTACAAGGACCCAAAAGAATTTGGGTACCTAAAAAGGCTTGATCTCTTTTGTAGGTAAACTACCACACCGGAGGATCACATTGGGTGCTTGATAGTGGGTGCACTCAACACATGACCGGTGATAGGAAAATGTTCACATCATTTGAAGTTGGTGACAAAGATCAAGAAAAAGTGACCTTTGGAGATAATAGTAAAGGCAAGGTAATGGGTCTAGGTAAAATTGCTATTTCAAATGATTTCTCCATTTCCAATGTTACACTAGTTGAGTCATTGAATTTCAACTTATTGTCTATTGCTCAACTATGTGACTTAGGCCTTTCATGCACATTTAATCCTCAATAAGTATTTGTAACTAGTATCCATGGTAACTCCTTAGTTTTTAAAGGTTTTCGTTTTGGAAATCTCTATTTGGTGGATCTCTCTTCAAATGAAGCTAATTTAAAAACTTGTTTGGTTAACAAAACCTCGTTGGGTTGGCTTTGGCATAGAAGGCTTGCTCATGTGGGAATGAGTCAACTAAACAAGCTTGCAAAACAAGATTTGGTTGTTGGTTTAAAATATATAAAATTTGAAAAAGATAAACTTTGTAGTGCTTGTCAAGCGGGGAAGCAAGTCGCTTGCTCTCATCCTAGCAAAAGCGTCATGTCTACTTCTAGACCATTGGAGCTTTTGCATATAGATTTATTTGGTCCAACAACTTATAAAAGCATCAGAGGAAATAGTTTTTTTCTTGTGATTGTGGATGATTTCTCAAGATTTACTTGGGTTTTCTTTTTGCATGACAAAGCTAAAACCTCCAAGATTTTCAAAAAGTTTGCAAAACGGGCTCAAAACGAATCAATTTTTCTATTATAAAAGTAAGGAGTGACAATGGATCTGAGTTTAAAAATACAAATATTGAGGATTATTGTGATGATCTCGGCATTAAACATGAGCTTTCCGCCACCTATTCTCCACAACAAAATGGTGTTGTGGAAAGAAAGAATAGGACCCTAATTGAGATGGCTAGAACTATGCTTGATGAGTATAGTGTCTCCGACTCCTTTTGGGCGGAAGCTATAAACACTTCTTGCCATGCTTCTAATCGTCTTTATTTGCATCGTCTTTTGAAAAAGACTACATATGAACTTTTAATTGGACGAAAACCAAATATTGCTTACTTTCGTGTTTTCGGTTGCAAATGCTATATTTATATAAAAGGTGTTAGACTAACCAAATTCGAAAGCCGTTGTGATGAAGGATTTCTCCTTGGATATGCATCAAATAGCAAGGCATACCGAGTGTATAACAAGAGAAAAAGGTATTGTAGAAGAAACCTCGGATGTTCAATTTGATGAGGCTAATGGCTCCTAAGAGGGGCACGAAAATTTGGATGATGTAGGTGATGAAGGCTTGATACGGGCAATGAAGAACATGTCCATCGGTGATATCAAGCCTAAAGAAGATAATGAACTCCCATCCTCTACACAAGTTGAAGCCTCTACTTCCGCTACGCAAAATTTGACTCAACTTGTTGAAGATGATATCAAAAATCAATCATCTACCATTCCATCCAAGGTTCACAATGTCACTGCAAAAGATCATCCAATTGATCAAGTCTTGGGTGACATTAGTAAGGGTGTTCAAACTAGATCTCGTGTTGCTTCTATTTGTGAGCATTACTCTTTTGTTTCTTCTATTGAGCCTAAAAATATAGATGAAGATCTAAATGACTCGGATTGGGTAAATGCTATGCATGAGGAGCTTAACAATTTTGAAAGAAACAAGGTTTGGTCATTGGTGGAGAGACCCAAGGAGCACAACGTCATTGGAACAAAGTGGGTTTTAGGAACAAGCAAGATGAAAATGGGTTGGTTGTAAGAAACAAGGCAATATTAGTAGCACAAGGATTCACTCAAGTCGAAGCTTTGGATTTCGGTGAAACTTTTGCTCCCGTTGCTAGACTAGAGGCTATTCGCATCTTACTTGCTTTTGCTTCATGTTTTGATATTAAACTATATCAAATGGATGTGAAAAGTGCTTTCTTGAATGGCGAAATAGCCGAACTAGTTTTTGTTGAACAATCACCAGGCTTTGAAAATCCTAAAAATCCTAATCATGTTTATAAACTCTCAAAAGCTCTCTATGGTTTAAAACAAGCTCCTAGAGCTTGGTATGAAAGATTGAGAGATTTTCGCCTCTCAAAGGGTTTTAAAATTGGTAAAGTTAACACCACTTTGTTTACAAAAATAATTAATGATGATTTCTTTGTTTGTCAAATTTATGTCGATGATATTATATTCGGTTCTACTAATGAAGAATTTTGCAAGGTTTTTGGTGATATGATGTCTAGGGAATTTGAGATGTCCATGATAGGATAATTGAGTTTATTCCTTGGGCTTCAAGTCAGGCAACTCAAGAATGGAACTTTTGTGAGTCAAACGAAGTATATCCATGATCTTCTCAAAAGGTTCGGATTGATGGAAGCTAAGCCTATCAAGACACCTATGGCGACCAACGGACATCTCGACCTAAATGAGGGAGGTAAACCGGTAGATCAAAAATTATATAGATCCATGATTGGTAGTTTGCTCTACCTTACCGCATCTAGGCCCGATATCATGTTTAGTGTTTGCATGTGTGCTAGATTTCAAGCCACACCAAAAGATTGCCATTTGATGGCGGTCAAGAGAATTCTAAGATATTTAAAACATTCTATCCATATAGGTTTGGGGTACCCCAAAGGTGCTAAATTTGAGTTAATTGGCTATTCAGACTTGGATTATGACGGTTGCAAGGTTGATAGGAAAAGCACTTCCGGGGGTTGTCAATTTCTTGGGAGGTCTCTTGTTTCTTGGGCCTCTAAAAAACAAAACTCCGTTGCCCTTTCCACCGCCGAGGCAGAATATGTCTCCGCGGGTAGTTGTTGTGCCCAATTACTTTGGATGAGGCAAAACTTGCTTGACTATGGAATAGAATTCTCGAATATCCCTCTCCTTTGTGACAATGATAGCGTCGTCAAAATTGCTAATAATCCCGTCCAACACTCTAGAACGAAGCATATTGATATTCGCCATCACTTTCTAAGAGATCATGTTGGCAAAGACGACATTGTTATTAGCCACATAAGAACCGAAGATCAATTGACGGATATCTTTACCAAACCACTTGATGAATCCCGCTTTTGTAAACTTAGGAATGAATTAAATATAATAGATTTCTCAAATGTGCTTGAAATCATGCATATATGTGAGTTTTAAATTTTTCTATCATTGTGTATCATATATGTATGCTTTTATGCTTAAAGTGCCACATTTGAATTTCATGTGATCTTATATGTTTTCGTAAGGCTATACATTAAGGGGGAGTGTTGTGGTTATTCTTATGTATTGCAAATGTTTTCCAAGCAGTTTGGTCCAAATAAAACTCTTTTATAGCTTTGAATTTTCTTTTTGATCCAAAAGGTAACTTAAAGATTCTTTTTTTAGTCAAATCGGATCTTTCCCTTAGTTTGGTTTCAAGACACCTTTTGAACTTTAGTCCAAAACAAAACTTGTAGAGATGGATCATATGAACATTTTTTTTATTCAAATGTTTTAAACCAAAGAATACATTTGAGTATTTCTCTGTTTTGAACATAAAAATTTGAAAATTTCATGATTTATAAACTTTGGGGGTTATAAATTGTTTCTGCAAAGTTTGAAATTTTTCTAAATTATTTTGCTATGCTTTCCACTTTTTGCCTTGAATTAAAATTATTGGCTGATTTTGTGCAGTCGGTCTGACCGGGTGGGCTTGGCCGGTCTGACCACCCAACCTGTGTCGGTCCGACCGGACCCCCATGGCCGGTCAGACCGGGGCTCGGGCAGGGAGATAACTCCCCTCTCTATTCAGTTTTCTCTCCCCTCTATTATTCTTCTCTTCTCAAACCGAGTTCTAATCCTCCTCTCTTGCCCCCCATCCTCAAAAATCCATTTCATCGCAAATCTTGCCAGTCCAACCGGTGGATCTTCTCCGGTCCGACCTTGGGTCCATTGTCCCTTGCCGATAAGAATCTCTCCTCCGAAGAATCCCTTGATTTCATCCCCTTGGAGGTTAGGGTTAGGGTTCATGTTCATGGGCTTGCATGTGATCTTGCGTAGGCTAAATCCATCTTGTACTTCTTTATTTAGCCTCATGGTACCATTTCCCATGGCTCTATGCAATTTGTTATGGAAAATTTGAATGTGGAGAAATTTTGTGCAAAAGGGAATTTGTGTCCGGGTTGCTAGGCCGGTCGGACCGGTTGGCAATGGGCGGTCAGACCGGCCGTGTACTAGCGGTCAGACCAGCCCAGTTGCCTCGGTCAGACCGGCCCCCCGTTTCGGCACTTCTCTTTGTTCATTTTTGCTCCTTCATACCTTTGCCCTCTAGCAATTTCATAGCCTATCTCACCATCATATCAATAATCCTATAATGCTCAATCTTGAGTTCAAAGTGGATGTCCAGAATCAAGAGAACTTTGCTCGTCTGCGCCAACACAACCAATTTCTCAGACCTAGAGACACCTCCGATCAGCTGTTTCACACCAAGTTTCAAAAGGAGGTATACAGCATTGCTTATGAAAACCGTTCTTTGGCTCCTCATAAGTGGATTTCTTGGAGGGATTTGAGTGGAGAGGCTGCAGCTCTCAGGAATATTTTTGGAACTGTTGGGATTCACAAGATAGTTAGTTTAAAGAAAGATTTCAACTGGGATGTTATCCATCAGTTTTATGCCATGGTGTTCATACCTGCCACTTGTGATTCTCTCACCTGGATGATGGGAGACATTTTCTACATTGCTTCAAAGCAAGAAATTCAGAATGCTTGGGACATAAGGTTTTCTTCTGGCCTCAGATTGCATGATGAGTTTACTCATAATCCTTTGTCAGAAGCTGAGATGGCACATTTCTATATTCCTTCTGTTGCTCACAAGATTGGAGGGGTCACTGGAATGAAGACCCTGCATAGTGTGGCACATCGCATCCTGCGGCACTCCATCTTACCCCGACTGGGCAACAACGATGCCATTCGTGGTGTTGCTTGGACTCTCCTGGACACAGTGTTGACTGGAAAGAGATTTGATGTCATCCACTTGATGCTATATGAGATGGCACTCTCAAAGGGAAGCACTCTTGGAGTCTACTATGCTCCTTTTATCATGAGACTGATCTTGAGCAAAGTGGGAAACGTGAATGAGCGTCTTGATATAACTCACTCTCAGTATATGCCTCGTTTCTCGGCTGTTCCTTTAGCTCCAGCTGCCGATCTAGCCGATGTGGGTGCAGGGCAGTTTCATCCTCAGGACATACCCAGCAGCTCTTTTGCTCCTCCACCTCCTCCACGGGATTTTGGTTCAGGCACCTATGGTCCTCCTCCTTATTTTGGTATGGATGCCGTTCAGTTCTTTTATCCGGTGCTTCAACAAGTGACAGTGGGTTTCCTTCAGTTAAATGCAAGGATGGATTAGATGGCTTTAGGTCAGGAAGCAATCACCACCCATCTACAGGACCTTCAAGGCGGTCAAGAGTGTCTCAACTCCAGGATTGACACTCTTTCTTCTCGAGTTGATCGGCTAGATTCATCTTCCTCAGCAGGCTATCCTCTTTAGTACCAGCGCCGTCATCATCGCCTTGATGATACTCAGCCTCCTCCATCTCAGGATTAGTCTCTTTTTGGTTCTTGATGCCAAAAGGGGGAGAAGAAGATTAGAAAGAAATAAGAAGAAATAGTCAGGAGTAGTCAGGATTAGTTCCTAGGATCTAGTCTTCTCTATATATCTATCTATGGTTGGTTGTTTTAAGAACACTATTTGCTTGGTTGTTTTAAGAACACTATTTGCTTCCTATGTCATGTTGAACTTAATTTGAACTATTTGCTCGTATTATGACAAACTCTTATGTGCTTTGCTTTATTGAACTTTTGAATCGTGTTTGGCATTATGTATACTTAGAACTCATATCTTGCTCCACATACTTGCACCCCATCACTCTTTTAGGGGGAGCTTTGTGCTTAATTGTAGATACTTCTATTAACATATTTCTTTATCTCTGGAATGTTTGTCATCAATTACCAAAAAGGGGGAGATTGAAGATCTAGGCCCCATGTGAGTTTTGGTAATTAATGACAAACGCGCGTTTGTGGACTAATATTTTTTTCTTAAGTGTGAAGGAAATGATTAGGTCCCACGCAAATGGAGCACAAGATGGAAAACCTGAAGATCTGGATGTATTAAAGAGCAACGGCAAAAAGGATTGAAGAAAACTAGAAATTGATCGAGGTGTTTGGAGCGATCAAGTAGGCTAGGTTTAAATTTTTTTTTGCCGTACTATAAAGAGGGATTGAAACTTGGTTATGAGTTGATTTTCAATTGCAAACTTGCATTGCATGTAGTAGCTTTTGATCATGTGTGGTTGTTGCAAAACTTACAAATTTGGAAAATTCTTTGAAAATACAAAATGCAGCTTTTGGAGTGTGTCTGGCCCTAGCGGTCTGACCGACCATATCAGTCCGGTCAGACCGGCTTGAGATGGGTGGTCCGACCGGCCAGGGGGATGGTCCCATCGGGTTGCACAGGTTTTGAAAAAAGCGTTTTATAGAGCCGACAGGATCTCTATCGGTCCGACCGAGCCGATAGCCGGTCAGACCGGGTAGGGCCAGTCCAACCGGGCCAGCATGGCCAGTCAGACCGAATGGACCTATCACATCAGTAAAACGACTAGTTTTCTAGCCGTTACAGTAAGGGTCGGTCAAACCGGCCCAAGATGGGCGGTCAGACCGACAGTGCGCAGAGAGCCACCTAACTCATGTAACGGCTACTTTTTGGGTGTGTGGCTATATAAACCCTTGCTACAGCTCCTTTGCTAGACTTTTGGCATTCATTTGAGAAAACTTGAGCACAAGAGAGTCTCTCCCACCATTGAGCACTAAATTGAGCACTAGTGTGGTTGGGAAGAAAAAGGTGCGATCAAGTGATTGAATAGATTGCATTGCATTTGCATTTTGGCACTTGATCGTCTTCTCCTAGCTTTGATTGCAGCTTGTTACTCTTGGAGGTTGCCACCTCTTAGACGGCTCACAGAAGAAACTGGTGATCTCTCCAAGAAGGTTGTGGAGGAGACCCGGGAGGTTGTGAAGGTTGGAGCTCACCTATCCGGAGTGGAGAAGAGCTACCACTAGTGATCAAGGCCCGAGTGTTGCACTTCCGGTGCCGGCTCATCTTCAAGCTAATTTCTCCTTGAGAAATCCGTGGCTTGATAAAGAGAGCGGTCAAGTGAAACTCGCCTCAACGAGGACGTAGGAAATTGGCAAATTTCCGAACCTCGGGATAAAATTCGGTCGTCTCTTGTCCCCTTTACTTTGAGCAAGTTAAATTGTGCAAATTTACCTTCTTAGAGTAATTTATCTTTGCCATCCTAGCTTGCACTATTTTAATCTAGTTGTTTGTTACATTTGTCTAATGTCCTTGTCTAGTGCTAATCTTAATTGAATTAGGTTTAAAAACCACCTATTCACCCCCCTCTAGTCGGTACATCGATCCTACACCCCCGCACTTGGGTCAGTTTGACGATCCAAAAGTGTGCGGATACTTAGGGACAGGCCTAAGCGTGACGCGGCACCGACGTCGCGTTCCGACTACCCTTAGGCGTGATAAGGGGGTGGAGTCGCCAGGCAATTAGATCACACAAAATAATCCAATTAGCCGAAAGAAATATATTAAACAGAATAAAATCAGCAAACCGGTCGGAGCCTGTCTGCTTCAGAGTGTGGTGCGAAGGGGTCACCGAAGTATACCTTCGGCGTCTGGTGCGAAGTATCTCGCCGAAGGATTCCTTCAGCGTTTGGACTGGTCCGGTCAAATATGAACTCCGAACGGATCCGGACGTGACAATCACCTCCGAACGGTGGGGTTCGGTGCGAAGTCTCTGATATAGCAAAGTACAAAATAATGACCCAAACGCCGCGCGCGTGCGTGACTTCGTCCAGAGCGAGGTAAGAGCGTGGCGAAGCCTGTAGCGACGAAGTATGCGAGCGAAGCATGTAGTCGAAGCCCATAGTCTCGTCGAAGGGTGTTCCAGCAACCTCCGAAGCCAATCTCTCAGCTCTGGACGCCCCCGACGAAGTAGCTCCGAACTTGGAAACCTGCAAAAGAGAGGATTCGAAGTACCAATTTGGTCTGAGGACCGAATTCTGCTAAGTGATGCACTAGTAGCGAAGGTAGCAATCTGTTACGCAGATTAGCGGATACTTGGGCATGAAGCCGGCATACTCTCTAAATAGTGCGCGGACCGGCTCCTCTATGTCATCTTGGCATGTTGCTTGTGTGTGCCTCTCATGCGGGGGCGCGACACGCGGTGGGACATCAGCGTGTCGGCCATGGGCCTCTTCCCTGCACGCTATCTGCATGATGTGCTCGTGTCCGGGTGCCTGTGCATGTGGTGTGGGAAGCACGGGTATCAGTGCAGGAGGTGGTGCATGGACGTAGTGTTAGTTTGGCCATAAATACAATGATTAGTCTCAGCCATAAGTGTTGAGGCTAGAGACATCACGGTCGTGCTAGTGCTTCCGTCAGTTCTGGCGTACATATGGTTTACCGGAGGTGCACTAGCAATAG
Source organism: Zizania palustris (assembly GCA_019279435.1). Taxonomy (NCBI): domain Eukaryota; kingdom Viridiplantae; phylum Streptophyta; class Magnoliopsida; order Poales; family Poaceae; genus Zizania; species Zizania palustris. The sequence goes on along the minus strand of JAAALK010000082.1, from coordinate 77,890,617 downwards.
GGACTGGGGGTACGGCCTTAGTAAAGCCGAACCTTCTAAGAGTTGGCTCTACTTGGGAGCTGACTGCCGAATCTAAACGGTTGGCTAGCGAAGCGCTAACGGCTTAATCTACTGATACGACTATTTTTTGCTCAATCTCTAAAGAAGATAAACGAGGTGATACAGGTGTTACCTGGACCTGAGCGAGGTCGGGGGTGAAAATGTCACGCTTGATGAAGCCTGCGCGTGTCTTAACGTAGCCCCCAAGCATCATGTCTTGTAGTGCCTTTAACTTTGCCTCGATCTTTGCTTGGTCTTCTGTGGGGATATCTTCAAGTGTAGGTGTCAAGATGTTGCGGTTGTCGATATCCGCGCCTCCTATTGTGTCCATCGGTAGTGTAGACGTAGTAGTCGATGTAGATGTACCGGTGGTCGATGTAGACATACTCGTCATGTTGGCGTAGCTTCTCCCCAGCGAAGACGCCAAAAAGTGTGTTGACACGAAAATGTGCCCCCGCACTTGGGTCAGTTCAACGATCCAAAAGTGTGCGGATACTTAGGGATAGGCCTAAGCATGACGCAGCACCGACGTCGCGTTCCGACTACCCTTAGTCGTTATAAGGGGGGTGGAGTCGTCACGCAATCAGATCACACAAAATAATCCAATTAGCCGAAAGAAATATATTAAACCGAATAAAATCAGCAAACTGGTCGAAGCCTATCTGCTTCGGAGTGTGGTGCGAAGGGGTCGCCGAAGTATACCTTCGGCGTCCACTGCGAAGTATCTCACCGAAGGATGCCTTCGGCGTTTGGACTGGTCCAGTCGAAGATGAACTCCGAACGGATCCGGATGTGACAGTGACCTCTGAACGGTGGGGTTTGGTGCGAAGTCTCTAATACAGCGAAGTACAAAATAATGACCCAAACGCCGCGCGCGTGCGTGACTTCGTCCAGAGCGATGTACGAGCGTGGCGAAGCCTGTAGCGATGAAGTATGCGAGGGAAGCGTGTAGTCGAAGCCCGTAGTCTCACCGAAGGGTGTTCCAGCAACCTCCGAAGCCAATCTCTCAGCTCCAGACGCCCCCGACGAAGTAGCTCCAAACATGGAAACCTACAATAGAGGGGATTCGAAGTACCAATTTGGTCTAAGGACCGAATTCTACTAAGTGATGCACTAGTAGCGAAGGTAGCAATTTGTTACGCAGATTAGCGGATACTTCACAGGCGAAGTAACAAGGCGATAGCAATCTATTACGTAGATTAACGGATACTTCACAAGCGAAGTAACAAGGATTACCACTGTTCCGAAGTGGCCGGCGGAGGGCTTCCAGGCAAACCCACAAAGAGGTACAGGAAAATAAAGATAAAGTAAATGTGATCAAAGCTAGGGCTTTGTGTTTGAGTTGTGTTGGGGGGCACTCTAAGCTGGCCTCGCCTCTCTATTTATAGGGGCCAAACTTCTGATCTAATCTGCTATAATTCAGCTTGGATAGAGATAAAAACTTAGCCGGAATTGTATCCAACTCTGTCTTTGCCGAAGTGGGCTTCGGCCAGGCCCATCGAAGCCTGCTTCTCGGGCTGAAGCTTCGGTGGCGTGGGCCTCCGAAGGCTTCCTAGCCGAAGGCCGTGGGCTGGCCAGAGCCTTTCGGAGCCCACAGCCCAATGGACCTTCTGCCATATAGGGCTTTGCCCTGACCCCGGACATGTGTATTTTTGGCCCAAATCACCAAAATTGATATTTTTACAATCTCAACCATTAATGCCATTTTTTGCTATCAACACATGCCCCCCTGCCTTTTAGCGAACTGAGTGAACTAAAAGCACAATGAGCTGAAGACGATACCATCCATATCGGCTTTCCGTCACCTTTTATGTTGTTTGCCACACGCTTGGGAAATACCTTTTCAAGTACCTACCATTCCCACCTCTTTGAAACCGCTCTCCTTGTAGAGATTCCAACACATACGCATTGCCGGAAGCGATTTCGGCTATCTTAAAAAGACCTTCCCAACTAGGTGACCATTTACCAAATTTTGGATTCTTTGCGCCTAAGGGTAAAATCGTCTTCCAAACCAAATCTCCTACTTGAAATGATTTTGGTCTAACCTTCTTATTGTAGGCTTTAGCTACTCTCCTCTTGTCTACCTCTATGGCTTCTAAAGCCCTTAGTCTCTTATCGGTCACATTCTCTAGATTATCCTTCAAAAGAGTTTCATACTCGTTGACCAATAAGCCATCTTGCCTTAACACTCTTGAGGAGGCAAGATCTACCTCTACAGGCAGAACGGCTTCTTGTCCATATACCAACTCATAGGGACTGACTTTGATAGCACCGTGCTTTGCAATTCTACAAGCCCATAGCGCCTCAGAAAGCACTTCATGCCACCTTTTAGGAAACTCTCCAATTTTCTTCTTAATGAGCTTAATCATGGTTTTATTACTAGACTTGGCCTGACCATTGGCCTGAGCATAGTAAGGCGAAGAGTTTATCGACTTAATACCATAATATTCGGCGAAGTCCCTCACTTCTCCAGAAACAAATGAACTACCTTGATCTGTAGTAAGAGTTTGAGGAATGACAAATCTATGTATGATGTGCTTCAAGATAAAATCACGTACCTCATTGTGAGTCATGTTCTTGAGAGGTACGGCCTCAGTCCACTTAGTGAAGTAATCCGTCACCATTAACACGAAATGATGCCCTTTTGAGTAAGGAGGGTGAATCTGGCCGATAAAGTCTAAACCCCAACCTCGAAACGGCCATGGCTTGACAATAGGGTTGAGTAATGAGGCAGGAGCTAGCTAGATATTGCCAAACTTCTGACATGCTTCACACCCTCTATAATACTTAAAGCAATCCTCAGTCATAGTCGGCCAATAAAAACCTACTCTTTTGAGCATCCAACTCATTTTTTGGGCCGACTAATGAGTGCCACAAAGTCCTTCATGGAATTCTCCCATAGCCATCTCGGATTGTTCGTGGTCTAAACACTTCAATAGTACTCCATCAATGGTTCAGCGATACAATGTGTCGTCTATCAACACAAATTTGAACTCTTGTCGCCAAACCTTTCGATCAACCCTTTGGCTAGGGTCTCTCAAATACTGGACGATTGGGATTCTCCAATCGCCCTTATAGGTTTCAGAGGGTCTCGCTAGCTCACCTTCTAAAAAATTTCTAAACTACTGACTTCGGGATGCCCCCCGAGCCATTCCTACTCCTGCCAAAACCTGGTCGAGCTGACCATTTGGTGTGTGCTGGGCCGAAGCCCTCCGGAGGGTACGGACTCCCAGGAACCCTCACCGTGCGGGAGGCTTCAGCCTATGGCCTCCAGCGTGCCAGGCCCCTTAGTTAGCAGGGTACTCTAGTCCAGGGACCTCGGCACGCAGTGACCTTCGGCGGCCGGAGGGGTCCGACCCAGAGGGTGCGCTTGCCCACTATCACTAGCTTCGGCAGTGAGACCAAGCATCGGCTTCTCCAATACAGAAAATTTTCCTCTCCTGACTTGGTAAACAGATGCTTCCTGAGCCAAATCATTTGCAATCGAATTGGCCTCCCTTGACACGTGCGAGATTTTGAAGTCATCAAAAACAACAACTATGTCGAGACATCTATCCAAGTAACTATTCAGCAAGTCGTTAAAGCATTGAGCATTTTAGCCACTTGTTGCACTACTAACAAAGAATCACTGTATGCATGAACATGTCTAGCGCCTATAGATTCTAGTAATTCAAGCCCTAGCAATAAAGCTTCGTATTCAGCTTGGTTATTAGTGGAAGGAAATTATAGACGGGCGGAAGTTTCAAAGTGCATCCCATTAGGTGATATGAGAACCACTCCAATACCTTGGCCACTCTTGCAAGCCGAACCATCAAAATAGAGTTTCCATAGCACTACCTCTACTAGAGCAACATTATCACTCTAGCTGACATCTATGTGGTTATCAACTATAAAGTTGGCTATGATTTGGCCTTTCATAGCTCTCAGGGGTTCGTAGGCCAAATCATATTCGATCAATGCGTAATCCCATTTTCTGATTCTTCCACTTAGAATCAGCTTCTGTAACATGTGCTTTATAACATCGGTTTGGAAAACAACAACACATGTAGTGGGGAGAAGATAATGGCGTAATTTGGTGCATGAGTTGTAAAGTGACAAACACAAACGTTCCACAAACACGTACCTAGTTTCGGCGTCCAGCAGGCGGCAGCTCAAGAACGTGATGATGTACTCTTTTCCTTCTACCCCCCTGGGTTAGCACGGCCCCAATCATGCTATCTTCAGTAGTGATGTATAGCTGAAATGGAATCCCGGCTTTGGGTGCTCTCACCACAGGCGGTGATGATAAGCACTCCTTGATTTTCTCAAAGGCACTTTGCTGGCTTGCCCCACAAGTGAACTCGGCTTCGTTGTTTAGCCGGAGTATGGGGACAAAGGCATCAATTTTTCCAGACAAGTTGGATATAAAGCGACACAAATAGTTCATCTTGCCCAACAACTTCTGTACATCCCTTTTGCACGTCGGCGCTACAATGTTTCTAATCTTCTCAAGCCTCTTAGGATCAATTTCTATGCTTCTCTCATGAATCATGAAACCTAAGAATTTACCCTCTGACACACCAAAAGCACACTTGAGTGGGTTCATTTTCAAACCATACTGTCGCATTCTATCAAAAGCAACCTTCAAATCAGCCAAATGGTTTCCCATAGCGTTCGATTTGACTACAAAATCATGGATGTAAACTTCTAACATAAACCCCAGCAAATCATGAAAGACTAAGTTCATAGCGTGCTGATACATCGGCTATCGGCATTGGATTCTCGTCATTTGGAGTGGCTCTGTTCAGATCCCTGAAATCAATACATACCCGTATCTTGCCACTCCCTTTCTTCTATATAGGCACAATGTTAGCAACTCATTCCGCGTACCTGCACGGCCTAATAAATTCAGCCTTGAGTAGTCGTTCTACTTCTTCTTTAACTCGGTCATATACGGCCGAGTTAAAGCGACGAGGAGGCTGCTTATAAGGCCTAAATCCGGACTTGATAGGCAGCTGATGCTCCACGAGCTCGCGGCTTAGTCCTGGCATCTCGCTATACTCCCATGCGAAACAATCAACATATGACCGAAGTAACTTTATTACCTCGGCCTTTTCATTAGGCTGTAAATGTTGGTTTACAAAAGTCGGCCTCGGGATGCTACCATTACCTATGTCAACTTCCTCCAAGGGATCGGCCGACGCAAAACCTTGTCCTAATTTCTCTACTTCGCTAAAGTCCCCGATGGCCTCGGTAATACCTTCTTTACTAGACCGATATTGCTCCACATGAGACTTTAGCCAATCTAGATTACTCTTGCTAGATATGACTATTAATACAAAAATAGCCGTGTTACTCCAGCCGGCTTTATAGACACTGGTACAAAACGTCCTCCGGATACGCTAACAAAATCGTAATCAGAAAGATCTCTACCTGATAGACACTCTACTTTGTTATGGACGGCGTCAATCGATACATCGGCCAATGCTACTTGGGCCGAAGTATCCGCGGGAATGACCTCTACCTCATCGCCGTCCCACTGTATCAGGCACTAGTGTAGAGTAGAAGGGATGTAGCAATTCGCATGAATCCAGTCGCGCACGAGTAGTACGCTGTAGTTACCTTGTACGTCGATGACGAAAAATGTTGTTGGCAATGTCTTGTTGCCCACCGTCAACTCCATGGAGAGTACGCCGTTAGCCTCGGAGCTCTTGCCGTTGAAGCCGTTGAGCATCAAGTTGGTATTCTTCAGGTTATCCTCATGCTTGCCCAGTTTCTTCAACAATGATTAAGGCATTAAGTTAACAGTGGCACCACCGTCGACGAGCATTCGGGAAATCAGATTTCCATTGATGTGACCTCTAACGTAGAGAGGCTTCATATGGCGAGCCGAATCCTCGGGCTTCTCGAAGATGGCGTTGCACGGGTCGAGGTTCAATTGCGCGACCTCGACCTCGTGCTGCGGCAGGGCGAACTTGGCGTGCAGCATGACGATGTTGATGTCCATCGCCTGGGGCGCGAGCCCCTTGGAGACGGGCGAGTAATCGTCGTCGAGCATGTCATCGTCATCGCCGCTCGGACTAGGGGCCAGGTTGGCCATCTCAACCGGCTTCTCCCTCATACCTATCTTGTAGATGGCCGAGGGCGGATTTCCTCGAAGATAGCGTCGCGCCCGTCCTCGGCTTTCTTTTCGCACATCTCTTGTGCCCGTAGCCATTGTAGGCGTCTCTTCTATGATTTGGACAAGCCTGGAGGTGTCCAAGATGGCTGCGGCTTGGTGCTGGGTGCTACTGCCTGGCTCCTGTCAACTCTGGCCGATGTGGTACTGCACCCTTCAGCCTTGTGCACCCCGCGCTCGGAGGGGCCTTCGATGCGGACCCTGGTAGTCATACCGGCCTTGCCCGGCCGATCGAACCCAGCTTCGGTGCAGGCTCCGACCGAAGTATGGGACTCACCTCCGTCAGACTCCGGCGATGAAGCCTTCGGGATTGGGACTTCCTAAGACCCCACTCTGATGGTGATAGCTTTGCACTCCCTTTCCTCAGCCTCCTCGTGTCTGCACCCTTTGGCTTCGCTCTGCATGGTCTCAGACCATACCAACGAAGAGTCCCGCCATGCCAGAGGTACGTTTGGCCAGTGCGGGCCGAAGCCTCCGTCGGAGAACTCGTCCAAAATGGTGCGGGGTTCGGCCGGTGGGGGCCGAAGTTGCTGTATAGGGGGTTCGGCCACTAAGGCTCGAAGCCACCGCACGGGGGGTCGTCCATTGAGGCTCGAAGCCACCGAATGGGGCACCAGGCCACTGTGGCCCGAAGCCGTTGTGCGGAGGGCTCGGATGCTTCGGTCTGAAGTCACCCTCTAAAAGTTTTGCACCCTTTAGCTGTCCCAGTTTCTTAGTGCGGGGACCTGCTTCCCTGGCCCTTCTTCGATGCTTGTTCAACAGTATGTTGTACGTCACCTTCGGCCTCTTGTGAGCCTTATCCGAAGGTGTATTGATGTTCTGTTTCCACACTCCTACTTTGGGATTCTTTGGCACGAGTGTACGAGTGCGCGGTTCTCCAACAATCACGTCCTTCCCCTTAGCCGACTCGGCCTGTTCTGGCCCAATCAACACCTTTTTCTCGCCGTGGTCGGCGGCGTTGACGGGAAAAGGATCTTTATCCTGCTTCATCTTTGGATTATGGTCTATCTTCAATCGTCCTTTTTCTATGGCCGATAAGATCTGTCATCGAAAAACATTGCAGTCGTTAGTATTATGTGAATGTGAATCATGCCACTTACAGTACGGATGCTTCTTTAACTCATCGGCAGATGGAATGACTTGACCTTGAGGTAACCTGAGAAGATGACTTTTTAAGAGAAAATCAAATATTTTATCACACTTGGTTATATCGAATGAGTACTTGACCTCACTAGGTTGATTCTTTGTGGGAGATGGCCGTAATTCGGAGCAAGTGACAGGTTTATTCTTAGCGTTCCAAACCCATTCAGTCGCGTACATGTCGGCCGAATCCTCCTCTTCTGACTCCTCCTCGTCAGAACGTTCCATGATGTGGATTTCAGCCCTAGGCTTGTTAAATGTCTTAATAAACTTCTTATCTTTGGTTCGGCCCTCCTGGACCAGAGCCTGTTGTAAAACTTGGCTATCTTCTAAAAATATTTGGTTCTCTAATCTTACTTTAATCTCGGGATGCAACCCATTAAATGCTAGCTCTGCCAAATCTCTTTCCAAAATATTAAGGCTAAAACATCGGTTTCTAGTATCCCTAAAATGCTTGATGTACTCAGAGGCGTTCTTGTTATATTTCTGCTTAATCAATGTCAAGTGTGAAAGCCTACGTTCTGTCTCACCCGTGTAAAAGTAATCATGGAATTTCCACTCTAAATCGTCCCATGTCTGAACTGCGTTCAGCGGAAGCGCCAAAAACCAAGTGAAAGCAGTGCCGGATAGTGAGAGAGAAAATAGTCTAACTTTTAGGGCATCTATCCCGCTAACTTCTCCACATTGTGCCAAAAATTGACTAACGTGCTCTAGTGCGGTTTTGCTACCCTCGCCGTCGAACTTAGTGAATTTAGGGATTCTATAGCCGTGGGGGTAGGGTATTGTATCGAGATGGTCGGGGTATGGCTTGCGGTAAACCCTAACCCGTCCCTTCGGCACGAAGCCGGCATACTCTCTAAATAGTGCACGGACCCGCTCCTCTATGTCATCTTGGCATGTTGCTTGTGCGTGCCTCTCATGCGGGGGCGTGACACGCGGTGGGATATCAGCGTGTCGGCCATGGGCCTCTTCCCTGCACGCTATCTGCATGATGTGCTCGTGTCCGGGTGCCTGCGCATGTGGTGTGGGAAGCGCGGGTATCAGTGCAGGAGGTGGTGCATGGATGCAGTGTTAGTTTGGCCATAAATACAATGATTAGTCTCAGCCATAAGTGTTTAGGCTGAAGACATCACGGTCGTGCCAGTGCTTCCATCAGTTCTGGCGTACATATGGTTAACCGGAGGTGCACTAGCAATAGGGACCGGGGGTATGGCCTTAGTAAAGCCGAACCTTCTAAGAGTTGGCTCTACTTGGGAGCTGACTACCGAATCTAAACGGTTGGCTAGCGAAGCGCTAACGGCTTAATCTACTGATACGGCTATTTTTTGCTCAATCTCTAAAGAAGATAAACGAGGCAATACATGTATTACCTGGACCTAGCGAGGTCGGGGGTGACAATGTCACGCTTGATGAAGCCTGCGTGTGTCTTAACGTAGCCCCCAAGCATCATGTCTTGGAGTGCCTTTAACTTTGCCTCGATCTTTGCTTGGTCTTCTGCGGGGATATCTTCAACTGTAGGTGTCAAGATGTTGCGGTTGTCGATATCCGCGCGTCCTATTGTGTCCATCGATAGTGTAGACGTAGTAGTCGATGTAGATGTACCGGTGGCCGATGTAGACATACTCATCATGTTGGCGTAGCTTCTCCCCAGCGAAGACGCCAAAAAGTGTGTTGACACGAAAACGTGCCCCCGCACTTGGGTCAGTTCAACGATCCAAAAGTGTGCGGAGTGTGGAGTCGTCACGCAATCAGATCACACAAAATAATCCAATTAGCCGAAAGAAATATATTAAACAGAATAAAATCAGCAAACTGGTCGAAGCCTATCTGCTTCGGAGTGTGGTGCGAAGGGGTCGCCGAAGTATACCTTCGGCGTCCACTGCGAAGTATCTCACCAATGGATGCCTTCGGCGTTTGGACTGGTCCAGTCGAAGATGAACTCCGAACGGATCCGGACATGACAATGACCTCCGAACGGTGGGGTTTGGTGCGAAGTCTCTGATACAGCGAAGTACAAAATAATGACCCAAACGCCGCGCGCGTGCATTACTTCGTCCAGAGCGATGTACGAGCGTGGCGAAGCCTGTAGCGATGAAGTATGCGAGCGAAGCGTGTAGTCGAAGCCCATAGTCTCGCCGAAGGGTGTTCCAGCAACCTCCGAAGCCAATCTCTCAGCTCCAGACGCCCCGATGAAGTAGCTCCAAACATGGAAACCTACAATAGAGGGGATTCGAAGTACCAATTCGGTCTGAGGACCGAATTCTGCTAAGTGTTGCACTAGTATCGAAGGTAACAATCTGTTATGCAGATTAGAAGATACTTCACAGGCGAAGTAACAAGGCGATAGCAATCTATTACGTAGATTAACGGATACTTCACAAGCGAAGTAACAAGTATTACCAGTATTCCGAAGTGGTCGGCGGAGGGCTTCCAGGCAAACCCACAAAGAGGTACAAGAAAATAAAGATAAAGTAAATGTGATCAAAGCTAGGGCTTTGTGTTTGAGTTGTGTTGGGGGGCTCTCTAAGCTGGCCTCACCTCTCTATTTATAGGGGCCAAACTTCTGATCTAATCTGCTATAATTCAGCTTGGATAGAGATAAAAACTTAGCCGGAATTGTATCCAACTCTCTCTCTGCCGAAGTGGTCTTCGGTTAGGCCCGTCGAAGCCTGCTCCTCGGGCCGAAGCTTCGGTGGCGTGAGCCTCCGAAGGCTTCCTAGCTGAAGGCCATGGGCTGGCCAGAGGCTTTCGGAGCCCACAGCCCAATGGAACTTTGGCCCTATAGGGCTTCGGCCTGACCCCGGACATGTGTATTTTTGGCCCAAATCACCAAAATTGATATTTTGACAATCTCAACCATTAATGCCATTTTTTGCTATCAACAATTACCAAAATTGATATTTTGACAATCTTGACCATTAATGTCATTTTTTGCTATCAACACAATGTCTAGAGAAATCAAAGCTAATACATCAAGCAACATAGGACTCATTGGTCCATGGCAGACAAGAAAGGCACTAAGAGCATCGGACTAAAAATAACAGGCAGCGGCAAGCATCGGCTCATTTTTGTAGGGTTCTATGAGAGAGAGGGCAATGCAGTGCCCGATGTAAATCTCATCCCAAAAGGTACGATTGGCGGCCGATAGCATAATGTACCAGTCCCTCAAACCGGGCAGAGGAGAAGGAAAGGCTCTAAAGCTCAAATTTCAATTAGAGAAAAGCATCCTAGAGTTTTTAAATTGGATTCGGTCAGTTTTGGCATTTATGATGTCAGAAGGGGCAGAGTCACCCATCAGACCCAAGAAGAAGTAGGAAGGATGGTTAGCGATGGGGATTAGAATCTGGTTCCTTAGGTTCTACATAAGAAAAGAAAACCGAAGGAAAGATAATATTTCAAGGAAAATACAAAAGACTCAGGAATGTCGAAGAACAATAGAAAGAGAAAATAGGAAGGAAAAATATTGGAAACTTACCTGAGAGATGAAGGTGTTGGTCGCCATTGCAATGCTTGGTGGGAACGAGGCCAATGACTGAGATGAAGCAAATGAGGACGGTAGTACCGTGGTCGCGAGGATGGCTAGAATAGTGTGGGAGACGCCAGCGATGAGCTCAAGGATAAAGTAAGAGGTGTTGTATGCGCTTGGAAGGCGTAGAGGCGAAGCCGGAGACTGGTGGGTACTTATAGAATGGAGACGATGCCTCGGCAGATGGGTCAAACCATTCTCGGTGGATTTGGTGGGTGTTGGCGTAAAAGATTACGCTAATAGGTTTCTGTAGAAAAGAAACTAACAAACGAAGTGTTTGCGAAGTGAACTGTTCTAAGCCTCCGAAAGGATAACAACTTAGAATAGTTCGAATGTGTGTATTGAATAACTTGTATTCGGTCCCTATTACAGGGTTAAACGGGGGGTATTTATAGGCCCAAACATTAAGGAAAAGACCTATTTACCCCTCTATTACAACCGACATAATGGAAACTATTCGGTACCCTTGATAGGGCTAAAATGGTAAAAGACTAATCTAATAAGAAAAAAGATAAGTCTTCCATCTTAGCTGGCAGAAAAGATCTCAAAGAGCTTTAGTTCGAAGATATACTCCGAACCAATGCCTATCTTCGAACTTCGAACTTGACTCAGGACATCTTCAAACATGGACGTCTGGAAACCTTCGAATCCATTATCTGCTTTTGTGCTGTTACGGCAATAACCCTGAGGATGGGATATTTTCCCCCAACAGTAGCCCCTCGAATACGCTTCTCCGTTAAACCTGTAATGTTAGGAGAGCAGTATACGGAAGAAAAAATAACCAGACGTAGGGGTTATTAGATTTTAATTCATCTCCGAAATGTACAAAGATATAAAACTCCAAATCAGTCTTAAGACAATTACTTTCGAACTATCTTAGAACTGACTCAGGAAGTTCGAAAGCCTTTTTAGACTTAGAAGAAATAGCCGTTAACTTCCTTCTTCTAACGGAAACTGCAGAATGCGTTAATTTCGGAGAAAAGTAACGGGCAGGAATGCGAAACGGCATGGACTAACGGTAAAAAATGTAAAGTCTAGGCTATAAATAGAGGGCCTAGAACTTTCCTGATTACCTTTCCGCTGTTCTCTTGCAAGCAAGCACCCTTTGAGCCCTTCGAGCCCTTTGAGCCCTAGCCTCCATTTTTCCTCCAAAGCAACCTAGTAGCTCTAATGGCGAAAACCAAGAGTTCTGGAGCCCCTTCGGCCTTGGCTCGGCAGCAGGCGACTGCAGCAGCAGCGGCTGTGGCGTTGGTGACAGCGCCTCCAACACCCGCAACGACATCCATGGCGGCAGGAGGGAGAAATCCCCAAAATGTTGATGATCAAGGTCTCTGCCCGCCATCAACAAAGTACTTGGATCAATCCTTCCAACTGGGATCTTCTACCTGCAAGAGAGAATCACAAGCGGTCGTAGTAGAAGGGAATATTAGTACCGGAGTCATGATCCGCAAGCCTGGAAAGGAACTCATCCCATCACCAAGGCCCGGAGAAGTGGTCCTCTTCGAAGCCTTCTTCAAAGCTGGCTTAGGCCTTCCAGCAGTGGACTTCTTGGCCGAGGTACTTGATTTGTTCCACGTAACCCTTCCTCAACTTTCTCCGAACGCAGTAGCTCGCTTAGCTATCTTCGAATGGGCGTTGAGAGCCGAAGGCTGTGAGGGGAGGGCAGAGATCTTCGCTGCGCTACACAGAACGTCATGCCAGCCAAAAACCTTCGTAGGCCCCGGAGGTGAAAAAGTGGTAGTAGCCTTCGGAAGTATTAACTTCAGGCTTCGGGATGAATACGCCCTTCAATTTCCCGCTAAGGCCATCAATGCAAGATGGTATACCGATTGGGTCATGAGATGGTTCTACGCCGAAGTTGGGGCAAGCAATCCTCTGGCCGGACCTCTGAAAGAAATCCAATTCCGGAAGGAAGCCTTAGTGCATCCAGACCAAGGTCAGCTCGAAGCTCGCCTCAGCCTACTTCAGAAGATCAGTCGAAGGTTGAGCATGCGAGACTTAGCCGAAGAGTTCCTCGGGTTACAAATCTCTCCACTGATGGCCAACTGGCCTATCATCTTCGAAGAGGATTCGGAAGGCGGTCTACGAAAAATCACTTCGACTTCGAGCCCTGCAGGTAACTTCAAAGACAACATGTATTATGCATATTCATTGGAAGAAAAAACTAACTTGATTCATTTTTTAGCTTCTTCAGCCCCTATTACTTCGGAGCAAATCATAAGGGCTTCGGAGAAGATTTTGGGCGCTCCAACTCCGACCGAAAAGGAATGGAGAATCAAGCTGGTCGGGAGTTGGGAAAGATTTAACAGGGTATGGGGAATGCTGGAAATCGTTCCGCCCCCTTTGATGGATTGGGTGCCTTCAGAGAAAGGACCTAAAAAAAGGAAAGCCGAAGCTGGGACTTCGAGCTCCGCCAAGACTCCGGTGAAGAAGGTGGCTCGGAAACCAAAAAATTCTGCACCTTTGAATCCTGCACCTTCGAGCTCAAGGGATTCAGTCTCTGACTCCCAAGAGGATGAAGGGAGGTTGCTTGTGCGTTTGATAGACGAAGATGAAACTCAAAGGACTGCACAAGCCGAAGTACCTGCGAACGTGCCGGAGTCTCGAGATAACCTTGAGCAACCAAGGACTTCAGCAGTTCAAGAAGATATATCTCAGGACAAAGTTCCTGTGAATGAAGGTGGAGTCGAAGTTACTATGGCTTCGATTCCTGAAGAGGCAACAAGGACTGTTCCGGAAAATACTCCTGCAGTCGAAGATTTAACGGCTGATTTGGATGAAGATCTCACTTTTGATCCTCCGAACAGTCCCATGATTACCCCTCGCCAAAATGCCGAAGGTATACTTCGAATAATTCTTTCATGTTTATTTTGTGTATTTATGCAATGTATAATACTTTTGTTTTTTACAGAGTCCACTTCTGTGGAAGAAATCCGGCAGGAAGAAATAATTCCTGGACCTTCGACGACTTCGGAGCCAATCCCAAGAACCACTCAAATGGGACCTGGAAGAGGCAAAAGGAATATAGAACCCCTCCCTGTTGCGAGCTCCGGATCAACTCCATCTGATTCAACAGACGAGAGTCAATCTTCTGAGCAGGGCCAGTCTCTAGGGGCTCCGAAGACTATAGGCCAACACTTCGGCCCTTCGCTGGACGAAGATGACCAACAGGCGATAAGTATGCTCCCCCTGCTAGCTCCTTTCTTAGGGCAAACAACTGGTCTTCGGACTTTTCTCGAACCTTTGGATCGAGCTAGCCGCGACATAGGGGAGACCAACTTAGTGGCCATTTTAAGTAAAGCGGACAGGTCGGAGCTCAACGCTTCTATAGAACGCGCAGCTTACTAGGTACGAAGAATCTACGAAATAACATAGAATTCGTCTACAAATAAATATTTACCTTGGTTTTTCTTTTCACAGCAAACAGTCTTGGCCCGAGCTGCGAATATATCAAACGATGAAGAAATCGATCGTCTTCAGGAGGAAAATAACATCCTTCAACGGAATCTTACTATCTCCGAAAGCCGAGTGGTTCAGATGGACAATATAGTGTCAACGGAGCGCAGGGCCAGACAAGGTTTGGAGGCTGCGAATAAAGAGCTCGAAGCAGAAAGAATTGTTCTTCGAGCAGAAATTGAAAAATTGTGGGCGGAGCACGCTACTGCGGGGACCGAGCTTGTCAGACTCCAAGAGGAAGCTAGCCAGCTTTTGAACCAAAAGAATATCTTGACCACTGAAACTGCTAGACTTTCTGGGGTTCTCGGAGAAGTAACTTCGATGAAGGACGCACTGAACGAAGATAAGCTGAAGTCCGAGAAAGTGGCTGTGGAAGTTATGAATCAGCTGCTAGGTGTCCTGGAGTACTTCGGTACTACTAGAACACTTCCTTCTGATGATAACATTTCTCTTCTGCGCCGGTTGAAAAGGATTCAAGGAGTGGCGAAGCAGATGAAGACAGCGGGCATTAGATACGGAGAACTCTCCGGACAAGTGGCTGCTGTTGGCCTACTTCGCAACTACGAAGATCTGGGCCGATCGATAACTCCGGGCGCAGGAGAGGGCCCAATTACCTTCGACGACGAGCGGCTTCTGACTCCTTCCGAAGGTGTGGCTGTTGCCTGGCGAGCCTTCCAAACTTCATGGAGAGCCGAAGGTCGTTCTGCGATCAAGGCTTGGATCGACGAAGCTCAACGCCAGAAGCAAGTTCGGACCCAAGCTTCGAGCAGTCAGCCTCCTCCGAACCCGCAGGTTTAGAAATACCTTAGGATTTTTGGCTATGTAAAGCTTTATGCTTATGAACATTTATCAATGAAAATTTGTTTATCATATTTTTAGGCTTTGCCTCATACTGAAGATATCGAAGTGTTAGACATTAACGACGAACTTCACTCATTATGGACCACCTTCGATCTTCTAAAAGCTTATAAGCGCCCTCGATTTCTAGTTCCTCGAGATAGCTCCGGTGTAATTGCGCCCGAAGTAATCAAAGATATACTATCTTATATTAAAGAGGAAGAAAAAGAGGTTAACTTGAACACTTCGTCTTCTGAAGACGTTATATGGTCTGAAGACGAAGATGAAGTTCGAAGTAAAAAACCTGAAGAACTTGGAAGCTGGGAAAGGAGCCCCGAACGGCTTCGAACTTGGGCCGAGCTTCAACAAGAACAGAAGGACTTTAGAGCTTCGAAGGGAGGCAAGAGAGTTAAACGCAAAGTTGTTAGAACTCCCGGCACTGGAACTAGTCGTTCCAACCCTAGCTCTAGAGATCGAAGAGGTCTTCGATTCCTTCTTGGTATAGATACCAATTTTTCATGATGTAATTTGTAAACATATTCGTTCGAATAATGAATACCGATTTAAAATTGTCTCCATTATTACTAGCCCCTCTTTGGGGATAAGCAACTTCGAACTGTATTCAAAGATGGTTATGCGCAAAGAAAAACATCGGAGTACAATTTTTTGGGGTTCGGAGCCCCTCTGCTATTTAAAGATCTTTTAAAATCTTATAAAATGTCTTCGACTATTTGTAGTCTGAAGAATGGCAACTTAGTACCCTTGTTTTTTTGAAAGAAATCAGTTGAGATAACTTTTAGGACACCTTTAGTGTCTTAGATAATTTGTCACTTTGGGACTAAGTTAACAGACATTCGAAGCTCATGGCTCAAACTCTGTTTTGCTTTGGCCACCTTCGGCTCTTTTTTGCGAGCTCTGTCAAACTAATGGTTCGGAGTTTGCAATGGTCTCTTTGGGCTCTTTTTACTGAAGTCTACCAGCCAATGGCTTGGACTCCGTATATTTTGGCCACCTTCGGCTCTTTTTGCGGAAGTCTACCAGCCAATGGCTTGGACTCCGCATGTTTTGTCCACCTTCGGCTCTTTTTACGGAAGTCTACCAGCCAATGGCTTGGACTCCGTATGTCGTGGTTTTGGCTCTTTTACGGATGCCTACAAGCCGATGGCTTGGACTCCGGATTATGTCAGCCCCCACGTCGGAAGCTTCGAACCAATGATTCGAAGTCCGAAAATATGATTCAGCTTCATGACACTTCCCTCTCGGTCAACCCCACGGTTCCAGTGCGTCCACTCGGAAGCTGGAAGTCTATGAGGGGAAGGCATTATCTGGACCATATGCTTTATTAATTCAAAGATGATTACAAGTGACTTACAAGGAGCCCTTATGCGAAGTATCGCTTTAGGTGCTCCGCATGCCAAGTATGTGCTAACTCTTCACCTTCTAAATTAGCTAATTTAAAAGAGCCAGGGCGTCCTAAACGAACAATTAGGTATGGACCTTCCCATTTATTTCCTAACTTCCCTGGCACTATAATGCTTCGTAGAACAAGATGACCCGGTCTTAGTTCATTGAGCTTAACCTTCGGGTCAAACCAAGCCTTCGTCTGCTGATGATACTTTGATAAATTTGCTACAGCTCGAAGTCTTGTTTCTTCTGATAAATCTAGCGAAGCTTGTCTTTCTTCTTCAATCTCCGGTTCAGTGCTACGAAGCGATCCTCCTTTGAGCTCCGTTGGAGTCATAGCTTCATCTCTGAATAGTAGTCTGAATGGAGTAAAACCTGTGGACCTTGTTTGTGTAGTCCGAATGGACCACAAAATCTTCGGAAGCTCTTCGGTCCACAGTCCTTTTGCTAGTCCTACTATCCTTCGATTTAGCCCTGACAAAATATTTCCATTGGCTCTTTCTACGGCTCCAATAGACTGAGGATGCCTCACTGCAGCAAAACATAACTGAATGCCTAGATCTTCGCAAAACTTCCTGAAAGGTTCTGCATCGAACTGTGTTCCGTTATCAACTGTGAATTGTCTAGGCACTCCGAACCATCAAATGATATTCTTCCAGAAGAATTTCTGTACATTGTTCGAAGTGATAGCTGTTAAGGGTTCTGCTTCTACCCACTTAGAAAAATACTCAATAGCTACCACTGCGAATTTCAGATTTCTCTTGGCTACTGGAAAGGGACCAATTAAATCCATACCCCATCTGGCCATAGGCCATACTGGAGCAATGACTTGAAGAGCTGTTGGTGGGCGATGACTTCATCGGCCCATCCACTGACATCCTTGACAAGTGCGGACTAAGCTCTCCGCATCAGCTGTTATTGTAGGCCAATAAAGCCCCTGGCGAAGTGTTTTTCCTGCCAAAGCTCGGGGGGCTAAATGGCTACCACAAAGGCCTTCATGAATTTCTCGAAGAATTTCTTGACCTTCGGCTTGAGATATACATCGGAGTAGAGGGGAACATACTCCGGCCTTGTACAAAATACCGTTGATTATTTGATAATTTCTAGCTCTAAGCTTCAATCTTGACAGTTGTGGCTCTTCAGGCAAATTTGTTCCTCCCTGTAAAAGTTCCATGATTGAATTTTTCCAATCTGTACTAGGAATACAAAGAATCTCTGCAGAAGGAATTTGTGGCACCGAAGGTGTACTGAGCTCCTCATAGAAAGCTTCCTCTAGTACATCCACAGCTCTGGCTGCAGCTTTTGCTAAGATGTCCGCTTGCACATTTTCTGCTCTTGGTATACTCCGAATGGAAATACCCTTGAAGTGTGCTTCGATCTTACGGATTTCTTCTAAGTACTTTGCAAGCTGTGGATGCCGAACCTGAAAACTTTTGTCTACGTGCCCTGCTACTATCTGAGAATCTGTCTTTATAATAATTCGTGTAGCCCCTATAGCACGTGCTTTTCGGAGTCCCAGTAAAATCCCTTCATACTCCGCTATATTATTGGTAGACTTAAAGTTGAGTCTTGCGGAGTACATTGCTCTTTGCCCTGAAGGCGAAATTAATACTGCTCCTATGCCTGCTCCGGATGCTTGGAAAGCCCCATCGGAATAAACAGTCCAAACTCTGTCACTTGACTTCTCCGGAACCAAATTTGCAGGTGGAGTCCATTCTGCTACAAAATCTACTAAGACTTGTGATTTGATTGCTGTCCTTGCCAGAAAAGATATGCCGAAGGGTGCTAGCTCAACTGCCCACTTCCCAATTCTTCGAGTGGAATTCTTGCTTCGAAGCATATCTCCCAAAGGATACGAAGTTGGTACAATTACATTGTGTGCTAAAAAATAATGTCTTAATTTCCTCGAAGCCATTATCAGAGCATAAACGGACTTCTCGAGTTCGGAGTATCTTGTCTTCGCTCCTGATAATGCTTCGAATACAAAATAAACAGGATTTTGTACCAACTTCCCATTGAAATCCACTTCTCTGACGAGGACTGCACTGACAGCAGAACCTGTAGCTGCAAGGTAAAGGAGTAAGGTTTCGTCCGCAGTAGGCACCGTGAGTGTAGCAAGATTACTGAGATACTCTTTAATATCTTCGAAGCTTTTCTGACACTCCGGTGTCCATGCAAAATTTTCAGACCCTTGCAATGCTTTAAATATAGGCAAGCTTCTCTCCGCAGACCTTGATAAAAACCTGCTAAGTGCTGCCAGACGCCCAGTCAGCTTTTGCACTTGCTTTAAATTTTCCGGAGGAGCCATCTTTTGTAGCGCAGTTACTTGAGTAGGGCTAGCTTCAATCCCCCTGCTTGAAACTAAATACCCTAACAACTTTCCAGCCTTAGCTCCGAAGATACATTTTTCGGGGTTAAGACGGATCCCACATGCCCGAAGGCTATTGAATGTTTCTGCTAAGTCTAGGCTATGTTGGTGCTTTAAAGCACTCTTTATTACAATATCATCCATATAGGCTTCCACATTGCGACCTAATTGATGACCTAGAGCCTTAGCGACTAACCTCGAAAAAGTAGCCCCGGCATTTCTTAAGCCAAAGGGCATTCTTACATAACAAAAGACTCCCGAAGGAGTTACAAAGCTTGCCTTGATCTCATCTTCGCGCTTCAACCATATTTGATGATAACCAGAATACGCGTCAAGGAAGCTTAATAACTCCGAACCTGCGGTGGAGTCGACCAATTGATCAATTCGGGGCATGGGGTAGGGGTCACGAGGGCATGCTTTATTCAAGGATGTGAAATCGATGCACATGTGCCACTTTCCGAAAGACTTCTTTTTGATGAAGACTGGGTTGGCTAACCATTCTGTGTGAGCCACTTCTCTGATAATCCTAGCCTTCAACAATTTCTCAACTTCGTCTTTTGATAGAACAACTCTTTCTGCAGACATTTTCCGGAGTCCTTGCCGAACAGGACGGGCCTTCGGGTTTACAAGCAAACTATGTTCAATGATATCCCGATCGACTCCGGTGATATCTTCGTCAGACCAAGCGAAGAAATCTAAATTCTCTTCCACCACCTTTTCCAAGGAGGTTGCAACTTCTGGAGGTAAATCTTTACCAAATTGAAATGTATATTCTTTACCATCTTTAACAATGACCTTCGCTGCAATCTCTCCTTCAGGACTTGGTCTCGGAAAGGATTTCGTTGAAGCTTCGGAAGGGGCTGAAAAATTTTCTTGATTATCTTGCACATTGTTTACTTGTCTTGGATCAAGAGGGGGGCCATGACCATATTCCGCTCTTCGGGCGATAGCTTGACCTCCGAAGACAGTAAGGACTCCTGCTTGTGTGGGCATCTTCATGCACAAATAATTGTGATGCGCCACAGCTCCGAACTGGTTTAGCATGCCTCTTCCGAAGATGACGTTGTATTCATACGGGGCATCTACAACATCGAAGATTACTTCCTCAGTTCGGGCCAACAAACCTTCTCTGAAGGTAACTTGCAGGCCTATTTGGCCGAGTGCATCAAGTGGAGGTCCTGTGAAGCCTTGCAAAGGACGAGCCGCTAGAAGGAGATGCTTTCTGGAGATGCACAATTGATCGAAGGCTTGAACAAAAATAATGTATGCCGAACTACCTCCGTCAATCAATACTCTTCGAACTTCAGTGCCCGCAATATCAGCAGTGATAACAAGTGGGTCTGCATGCAGGAACTTAATGCCAGCTGCATCCTCCGCAGAAAAGGATATCGGTACATGAGACCACTCCGGCATAGCAGCTGCAGACGACGAAGTCCCAATATGGCCTACTTCTCTGACGTAATCTCTTCGCTGTCTTTTTGACATGCTTCCGAGGGTACCTCCTCCGGAGATGGGGAGGACTACTCTTTTCCCTCGGTCCTGCCCTTCCTCTTGCTTCGGAGGTGGCATAACATTGGCCACTGGAGGGTGTCTTGCGGCTTCAAAGTTTTCTATCCATGCCACAGCCTGGACCGGCTCCGGGCGCACTGCAGCTGGAACTCGGTCGGTAGTACCTCGACCCGAAGTTCTTTCTAAGTATTCTCCTCTTAGAGTGAGTATATCCTTGCAAGTATCAGTTGCATGGCTTCGATTTTCACCATGAATGCAGCAGAAAAGGGTCTGGCCTTTGCCAGCCGTTTTCCCTGGCGGCCTCCAGCCGCTGACCTTGTTCCCCGAAGGCTGTGGAGCTCTCTGTGTAAACTTCTGCGGGGGTGCAATGTTCAAGACTTCAGAACGAGGGTGCTTTTGCCCCCTTCTCCGATCATGTTGAACTTCGAAGACTGGTTCTTGCGGCTGTGCCGAAGTTTTTACTTCTACTTTTACTTCTTGCAATATGGATGAAGTAGCTGCAGTTCTTCGAAGCCAACCCTCTTCCGACCTCGCATACTCCTCGAAGTATGACATCAGCTGAGAAACCGAGGATATGTTTTTCCGATGGAGCTTATCCAGGAGGCCTTGGTGAGTGACACCTTCCCGAGCCGCATCAACTACCGAAGATGCAGACAACCCTCGGATCTGTGACTTCGTATGAGCGAAGCGCTTGAAATATTGCCTCAATGTCTCTCCAGGGAGCTGCTTCACCTGGAAGAGGCTTCCCGTTGACATTGGAGGCACGAAGGTGCCTTGAAAATTGCTTACAAACTTCTTCTTCAGCTGCCCCCATGAATTGATTGATCCTGGCTTCAAAGACCAGAACCACCTTAATGCCACTCCTTGAAGAGCAAAAGGGAAGCACTTCGCCATGGTGTCTCAAACTCCTCCGCTAGCTTCAATTGCTAGGGCATAAGAACGAACAAACTCTCCGGGATCTTCATCTCCAGCATACTTACAGAGCTTCGAAGTCTTAAACTTCGGATCAAAGCGAACTTTCTGCAGCTCAGGATGCAGCGGAGATTCATTATCGAAGGAGGCTTTCTCCGGGGCTTCGGGATAAACGAGTTCGTCATCTTTGGGCTCTTCTAGAACAGTTAGGACGGCTTGAGAGCGAAGCCTGTTCGCGGCTTCTTGCCGCCATCTTGCTACTTCAGCTTGGAGGCTGGCCATTTGAGTGGCCATATCTCCAAGATTGTCTTCATCTCCTCCGGAAGGGTCTTCTGGGTCTTGAGAACCAAGGGGATCAGTTCGAAGTGGGATTGAAGGTGGAAGAGGGACTCCGGGTGGTTGAAGTATAGAAGGAGTTGGCGGAGGAACTCCGTGTGGTCGAGGGATGGAAACTCCTTCCGGAGTTTGAGGTGGAGGGAATGTCGAAGGCCCTCCGACCTCAACCGTGTCGGATGGTGCCTCTCCGGAGATCCGAGAAGACCTCCGAACAGGGTTACGAGGTGCGCTCCGCTTAGGAGGCATGATGTAAGTTGGTAGAGAACGAAGTTTTTTGGACTAGGTTCCCCACGGACGGCACCAACTGTTGGCGTAAAAGATTACGCTAACAGGTTTCTGTAGAAAAGAAACTAACAAACGAAGTGTTTGCGAAGTGAACTGTTATAAGCCTCCGAAAGGATAAAAACTTAGAATAGTTCGAATGTGTGTATTGAATAACTTGTATTCGATCCCTATTACAGGGTTAAACGGGGGGTATTTATAGGCCCAAACATTAAGGAAAAGACCTATTTACCCCTCTATTACAACCGACATAGTGGAAATTATTCGGTACTCTTGATAGGGCTAAAATGGTAAAAGACTAATCTAATAAGAAAAAAGATAAGTCTTCCATCTTAGCTGGCAGAAAAGATCTCAAAGAGCTTTAGTTCGAAGATATACTCCGAACCAATGCCTATCTTCGAACTTCGAACTTGACTCAGGACATCTTCGAACATGGACGTCTGGAAACCATCGAATCCATTATCTGCTTTTGTGCTGTTACGGCAATAACCCTGAGGATGGGATATTTTCCCCCAACAGTGGGGCCAACTGCAACATTCAGCAAAAGGGCATGATGATGATGTGCACGTTTTGAAGCGCCAGATTGATCATAGGACTAGGATTAAAGGCGCTGGATTTTCGGAAAAAAACTATTCAATGACACCATTGCTAAACTGTGTGAAATTAAGCGTGGGTCAACACCGTCACAAGAGAGAAGTAGATGCATCAAACTAGGTGACATCCATCACAATTCTCCATGGCCAGAAAGAGGGGCAAAGAAGAAGATGAGGGGGTTGAGAAAGATTTCTGCAAATGTGAAAACAATGTTTGGTTACTAATGGAGGATTTGATGGGACTTTTGAGGTGACATGATGCAGAGAGCCTTAAATGAGTGATAATTTCGAAGCATTATCTATACTTATGCTCTGAAAGTAGGGGCATGTGTTGATGGCAAAACTTGGTTCTGGGCCAAGCCCAGTAAGGAACCGGCATGGTCAGCAGAAGTAAAAGAAGTTCGGTCAAAGTTGGTCAAATGAGTTTGTCTAATGTACATGACCAGATATGGAGGAATTGATAGAGATAGAGATGAAAACAAAATCAGTTGGAATCGTAGTGGACGACAAGTCTCCATACTATAAATATGTACATAGTATGTAGATTAGAGGACACACAACTTCAACCATAAAACTACTCTCGGCGCATTGCCACTCTTGTTTGTTCAACGTTAATCCCAGTTGGTCTTGGCACTATGAGCTGGGCTGCATAGTTTTGATCTCAGGCAAAGAGGTGAGTCCCGCCACCCCGGTGATTATATCGACTAAGTTGGTGTTGTTCAAGGCTTCATCACTTGAATCTTTTATGGCGTTGATTCGGTCAATATAATCAAAGTTTATCTTGGTGTAATAGCTAGGTTTGAGGCTGCATCATTATGATCTCTTAAATTGATGTAGATCAGGTATCGTAGTTCAAGGATTCATCGGTTAAGTTTGACATCTTCGCCTATTGTATATGGTTTATGATGTACATCATTCATCTGAATAAAGTATTCCCAATATGTTGAAAAATGATTAGTCATTCATGATTTAGCAACTATCTTGGTTAGGTCCGATCTTACTGTTGTGGTGACTTGATAGTATGGATACATTCTCTAGTATATTGAATTTATACTCTATCGGATTACAAGAGGATAGGTTACCTTTTAATTCCGCATTGCATCTCATTAGCATCAGGGATTACCAATTTGCTCGAGCATATAGCGCATTGCTTTCATGCTATCGGTCTAATGGTGTGGGCGTCGCGTATTGGCCGATCGCCTAAACGCAACTGATGGCCCTTCATCGATACGTATGTTTCGATGTATATCATGTCCATCGGCTCAATAGCTGATCGACGTTGCTACTAACGATTTTCCATACCTTATCAGTTATGGGGTAAAATTGATTGGCACGCTCAGAAACCCGAGAATTTAGGACCTGCACTAGAGTTAAGCAGATCTCCTAGACCACGCATGTGACCAAAAACTATGCCAACACCCATTGATGTGTGTCATGAAGTCATCAACGGGCTCCCCATCATGGAACATGACGTTCTTGAACTTATTCAAGAGACGTTGCATGTTTGGTGATTTCACGCGATCATCAATTGCCCTCATCATCTTCACTGCATCCCATGCTTATTTTGTCGATGTCTTTACAGTGATCCTGACCTTCATCTCTAATGGCACCACGCGCAAGATGGCAGACAAAGCTTGTTAATCCTTGGCGCGCTCTACGCTGACGGCCTCCACAACATCACAGAGCTCCAATGCCTCTAGGCTTACTTACATGACCAATGACCACTCATGATAGTTGGTGTTGGTCAATAGCAGTAGCTCAACTACACTGATGTTGAAGGCGACATGCTCTGGCATGAAACCGGGCTTCTGTGGAGTGTCAAACATCTTCGTTCCTCACTTTGATACCAAATGTCAGCTGAGCCCTCAGCCAAGCTCTCTCAGCCGAGCCCTCTAGCATGAACAGAGACAAACACAAAATGATTTTTTGGACACAACTTTATTGATCTTCCCTTGTTATTATCAACGTACAAACTATATACCTATTTATAGAGAAAATTCCAAACTAAACATGGAAGGAACTAAACTTGGAAAGAAACCTGAAAGGAAAGCTACGCCTGAAATATGGAAAATAAAAATAGCAAGGAAACCACCTGCCATCCTAGCTGCAAATCAAAGACATGCTCAAAGGATCTCTTTCCAAACGAGCTCCATGTAATCTCTGAACAAAAGGGAAGTCAGGTTTATTTCCTAACATGCCTTTCTAATCGCATGCATTCTACTGCATTTTAGTAACTACAACTCTTAGTGACTCACGTAACTCTGCATGACTGAATCTAGAAAAGACCAGCCACACAGTATTTGATAAATCTCCTCAAATAGCACATTGAAAGTCATGGATCTGGTAGAACCATGATGGGGAAAACAATGTTTCAGAAATTAAATGGTAAACCATCTTCATAAGCAAACTAGAATAATTAGTGTATTTTACCAACCTCTCTTTAATAACAGCTCTTGAAGCTCCACTACTATTTGACTAAACTGGATGTGAGATTGGTGCAAGCGATGAGAAAAGCACTACAACAAAACAAAAGATTTTCGTCGGCCAATATAACTTCCGTCGGCTTTTGGGCAAGCCCACGGAAGTTAAATAACTTCCGTCGGCCTCCAGAGGCCGACGGAAGTTAACTTAACTTCCGTCGGCTTTAATGCTGGCCGACGGAAGTTAGCGGGGATCTCCCGGAGGGTGCGGGTCAGGAGGAAGGTGCTGAGGCTGCCGGCGGGTCCTCGGTAACTTTCAGGACGAGTCACTTGGTCGCTCCACCAGTAGTCACTTCCGGTGGAGCCAAGATCGAGATTACGCCTGTTGGTGACGGGTAAGTGTAATACTCTTCTGTTGTTTTGCTTTTGTTTTCAAAAAAATTCTTTCACTAAACTAATTAACTTTATTTATTATGTATTTCTAGATCTTGGATTGACTCTAGGTTCGACGGCACTTCGAGGGTCAGGCAGGTTAACCAGATATTGGGTAACCTGTGCCGTCTGCACTACCCAGGGGTGCTGACAATGCCGACCGGTGAGCGGGTTCTATGCCAGACATGGGACCAGTACCGGTTCGCTCCTGACGGGCGCCACGGAACTGCTCAGGGGGCGGTGTCTCATGACTTCTGGGTATGCAAGTGTTTTTTCAATCTACTTTTAGGCTTTTCGAGTTACAACACTGTACTAATCATTACTTTTGCAGTTACGCTTTTGCTTGCCAGAAGTCGGCAATCACCATAACCATGCGCTTCAAGTCTTCAACAACAATGCACATAAGGTGGTGAAGGACGCCATTTCGTATGCCCGCATTCAAGCGAACAATGCTTACTACAAGGAGAAGCTAGGGCAACGAATGAGCAAGGCGACGGGCTCATCGTCAATTTATTTGACTGAAGAAGAATACCGTTCGGTAAACAATTCTAACTTTTTACTATTCGATTGTTGAGATTTGTTGTCATATAATACAAATAGCATCTCTGTTCAGGTGAGGATTCCGTGGTTTGCAAACCGCGAGGACGCATATTTCGAATTCTGCAAGATTTGGTCTTCAGCCGCATTTAAGAAGACTTCCGAGCAGAAAAGACAATGCCGCGGGACGGATCCGAAGCACAGATATGGTGCCGACGGACATATTCGCCACGCTAAACGCTTGGTAAGACCGATCTGTCACTCTCTAGCTATAGATACATTGTAATGCGACTAACTCATTTCTAATGTACAGGAAGCTAAATCTGGCAACGTGCCAAGTGACATAGAGGTGTATACCTCTGGTCACAAAGGAAGCGATCCGGCACAGCCAGATGTCTTGTGTAGCCAGACAGCCACGGACCATTTGGTGAGATGTTATTAAGAGTTGACGTAATTTCATTTTTCTGCGTCTAGCTAATCGGACATGTTTTTTGCAGGCGCAGTATGGTGAACACATGGTTCGACTCCATGGAGAGGACTATGATTGGCGGAGAGAACCTGTGGACCAAATGGCCGTGTACTCCAGCGGAGGTGGCAAAAGCCATGGACGGTGAGACAGTGTTTTTATTAATGTTTTGTGTATGGTTTTGTGATGGTAACTAACCCCTGTTAATGTTGCAGGTACTCCATGTTCAATGGAGTTATTGACTCGAGAGCGGTGAGAGCTCAGAAGTCAGCTTAGTCGTCGCAGAGCTCCGTCGGAGTTGGCTCCAGCCGTCGTCGCTCAGAAGAAACCCCGGAGATGGTTCGGATGAGGGAGGAAATGAGGCGGCGCGACGAGCACTACAGCAAACAACAAGAGTACTATACCGCCTGCTTAGCACAACAGCAGGCGATGATCCAAGTAAGCTTACTTTAGAGTGTTGCAGTTCAAAAGTATTCAGAAATAGGTTTAAAACTAACTGATTACATTACAACATGTGTAGCAACTAGCCCAGCAAAACAGTGGATTTGACATGTCTATGTTCCAACCACTACCTCCCCCGCCACCACCACTATCTCCTACATCACCTGAGGTACCTCCTAAATACCTAAGTTAGCGTTTAGAAGGGTAGTTGAGTTCGTTTCTAATTTTGTCTATTTCTTCAGTGTTTCCGTACGCCTGGCCAGGATGGAGCCTTCGGGGCAAATGTGAACGAAGCAGGAGGCAGTGGCGGCGCCCACGACCCAAATGTGGGCGATCAGTGAGTATATGGACAAATATGACTTTGTATGTGGCTCTCGCTGTGTTTTGTGAATTTGTATGTGAGTTTGGATGTTATATGTGAATTCAGATGTGTACTGTGACTTTGGATGTGAATTCAGTTATATTATGTGATTTTGGATGTGATGTGTGAAGTGTGGATGTGAATTTGGATGTGAGATGTGATTTTGGATGTGAGATGTGATTTTGGATGTTATATGTGAAGTTTGAATGTGATTTTGGATGTGAAATGTGATTTTGGATGTGTATTGTGAATGTATGTGAAATTGTGGTTGGATGTGAGTGTGAGTAGGGGAACCAGGAAAAAATAAAAAAAATACCAGGTAACTTCCGTCGGCTTTGACCATAGCCGACGGAAGTTAGCTGGTTTCGGCCACGTGGGCAGAAAGGCTAACTTCCGTCGGCTTTGGCCCTAGCCGACGGAAGTTAGCTGCCCCTAACTTCCGTCGGCCAGGTTGGCCGACGGAAGTTAGAGCACCCCTGGTGACGTGGCAGTGTTCGGCGCTAACTTCCGTCGGCCACATCAAGCCGACGGAAGTTAGCTAACTTCCGTCGGCCGCCGACGGAAGTTAGCTAACTTCCGTCGCCGCGCTTCCGTCGGCCAAAGGCCGACGGAAGATAGCGTTTTGCCGACGGAAGTTGGCTTCTTCCGTCGGGAAAGGGCTAACTTCCGTCGGCTTTGGCCGACGGAAGTTGCCTGTTTTGTTGTAGTGAAGGGGGAAGAACGGCGAGGAGGGAGCGAGGAAGGTGGAGTTCTAATTGTTCAACCCCCTTAGCAGCGACGATGATGAGCCATGAGGCGATGTGGTAGTCTGTAGAGGCGGTGAAGGCCTGGTTGAAGAGGACCTCAAGGGCGATGAGGAGACGCCTGAGCGAGTGTTGCGGCCACATTAGTGCATTGGTGGTGGCGGCCATGAATGCTGCCCTACGGTGTGGCGCAGATGGGAACGCTGTGGAGAAGTCGAGGTCTAGCACCGGGGCAGCTGCCAACATGTCGCGCCACCTACAAGAGATGGCGCTCTGCTTTGTCGCTCATGATGTTGGTGGAGGAATGTGTCGACCGTAGGTGACAGTAGAGACTGATGGTGGCTAGCAGAGGCAGGACGTGACCGACGGTGGTGGGAGGGACCCGCAATGGCCAACGGAGGTGGGAGGCGACCAGTGGTGCGGGGTTGGGATGTGAGGGAGTGGAGCAGGTAAGGCTGGGCTAAGAGTGATGCGGAGAACGTGACATGGTTGTTTTGGGGGATTGCGGTCCGGCTAGAGCATTGCAGGGATGAATGACCCTGATCCTTTGAATGAGTAATGAGTAATAACAAACGGTCTAGATTATTTGGATGATGAAGGCAACTCGCAAATTATATATTGATATAGATACATAGTTTTATCATGGTAGGATAGAATTATTTCCGTATCATATTTATATTTTTCTTTGAATTCAAAATCAAGGATGGATAGTGCCAAATATCATACCACTTACTCTTATCTTCTTAAAATATAATTGTTGGCGTAAAAAGTTTACGCTAACAGGTTCTCTGAGATCAAGAACGAACAAACAGAGAGTTTGTGTATGAGAACTGTCTCAAGCCTCCGAGTTGGATAACAGCTCGAGTAGTTCGAATATGTGTATTGAATAGCTTTTTCACGATAACCGTTACAGGGTAGAGGAGGGTATTTATAGGCAAAAATGTCTAAGGAAAAGACCTAACTACCCCTAGATTACAACCGACATAGTGGAAACTATTCGGTACCCGGAGCAAGGCTAAAAAGGGTAAATCTCTCCGGGGCGGATGGATAAGCCAAACATCTTATCAATCTTGTCGCTCTGCTTCGGAGCCTTCATATCTTGTGGAGGGCTTCTCAGGACTTCGTATCGAGGCACCCTTTGGCTCGACGCCTCCACCTTCGAACAAGAGCCCACCAGCTCCGAAGTTTAGGGAACCTTCGAGTTATTAATCTCTAAGTCCTGAAAGTGAAGCAATTTCCCCCAACAGTAGCCCCTCGAATACGCCTCTCTGTATTTAACCTATATAGAAGGAAGGCACTATACGGAAGGAATATTTTCATATTCTGAGACTTAGAGAGAATTTGAACACATTACAGTTCTTCGGAGGATTTCAGATCCAATGTGTTCGGACCCCTTCTCCAGGCTCTCTACGCAGTGGGAACACATCGCAGGAAGGAACACCGCTCCGAAGCGCAAACGTCGTGAGGAGCCGTTTAATTATAGCCATTATGGCGCAAGTAGCCGTTACGCCCAGTAAAAGGTAACGGTCGAATTTTACGGCAGTTGCTCGCCGTTCCACTTTCTGGACCCACCTGCCAGTGGCGGAAGCCGAACCTGTAGTGTGAATGCAATCGAAGCGTAGCAATCGGCGAATGGTTATAAAAGGGAAAACGGAAGTTAC
This sequence comes from Zizania palustris, assembly GCA_019279435.1. NCBI lineage: Eukaryota > Viridiplantae > Streptophyta > Magnoliopsida > Poales > Poaceae > Zizania > Zizania palustris. Next base: position 77,860,997 of record JAAALK010000082.1, on the reverse strand, counting down.
CCGAAACTTTTTACCGCACTTAGCACTCGCGATTCGCTTTCCTCAACCTTCAATCTCTCAATCTTCCAAGCAAATAGCGAGAACCAGCCACACAGTCCCGGCGGCGGCGAGCACTCTAGCGCAGAGACAAGCGTGGGCTACCTCGGCTGCGGCAGCAATGGTGGGGACTCTGGGTGGCGCCTGGCCTAAGAACCCTCGGGAGCTCCGCCCGCCTTCCAATAAGAAGATTTCCCAAAGCTTCCTCATCGGTCAATCTACGAGCACCGCCGAGTCTATTGAGGAGGTCGTAGAAGGGAAGTTGGGTGCCGGACTGAGGACTCGAGTCCCTGGATCGGAATCAACCCAGAGGCCGCGAAGCGGAGAAGTGGTAGTCTTCGAGGCATTCTTCGAAGCGAGCTTGGGGCTTCCAGCCATCAACTTCTTGGCGGAGGTACTGGACCTGTTTCACATTACATTACCTCAGTTATCCCCCAATGCCATCGCCCGCCTGGCTGTCTTCGAGTGGGCGCTCCGGGCCGAAGGGTGCGAAGGACGCTCGGAGATCTTCGCCGCAACTCATGAAGCTATCTGCCAGCCGAAGCCATAGGATGGTCCCGGGGATTCCAAGGTGATAACAGCCTTTGGCAGTGTCAACTTCTAGCTGCTGAGGGAGCACAGCCTACACTTCCCTGCGAAGGCCATCAACGATCGATGGTACACCAACTGGATTCTTCGGTGGTTCTACGCTGAAGTCGGAGAGGACTCCCCCTCGCATGGCCTCTCCAAGAGATTTGGTTCTGGAAGGAGGCGGAGATTGCTCCGAACCCCAGCCTACTTTCCACAAGGCTAGAGCATGCGCGAACTGGCCGAAGAGTTCATCACCCTTCGGATTCCACCCCTCGGGGCCAACTGGCCAATAGTGTTCCAACAGGCCACGGAGGGTGATCTCCGAACCCTAGGTAAGACTTCAATTCCTGCAGTACTGCATTAGATGATGAAAATAACATACTTATGATGTGTTACCCCTTTTCTTCAGCGGCTCCTTTGGCATTGGCTCCGGAGGACATAGCTCGGGCCACCGAACGGGTCCTCGGGGCTCCTACAGTGGCTAAAAAGCAGAAAAGGCTGGAGCTAGTGGGGAGCTGGGAGCGCTCCAATAGAGTGTGGGGAGCTCTCAGGATGGAGCCCCCCTCTTCCAGACTTTGCCTCGACTGGAGCAACTGCCCGAAAACAGAAGGTCGTTGCTGAACCGCCCAAGAAAGCCAGCAAGACGCCGTCTAAGAAGAAGAAAGTGGCGAAGATCCCTCTGCAGCTGACCCCTGCTTCATCGGCTTCGTCCTTGGACGCCCGGAGCTCGGCCTCCGAGGAGCTCGAGGACTCCGACGCCCAGTTAGCATCGACCTTCGAGAATTATCTCCTGGAGGATGACGAAGATATAGGGGAAGTCCCAGCCGGAACATCTGCTCGGGAGGTTGCGGAGGTAGATCCGACGCGTGCCCCCGTGCCCATCGTTATAAACCTGGAATCAGACTCCACCACCCCCAACTCACCCGTAACCGGGGTGGTCACGGTGGAGATCGCAGCTCCGGCAGAAAACGTGGCGGAGAGGGCTTCGGCTGACGACTTAGATGATATCCTCCAGTTGTATGAAGTTCTGGAGGATCCGACGATCCTGCCTCACAGGGCCTCCGTAGATACGTCTTGAAGCCCCTACTTTGGTTGATACCTACAACAATCTTTTCTTGTAAATACTTATCAAATTTCTTGACAAGGTAGGTACCTCGAAGGGTGACGAAGCCCCGGCTGCACCCAAAGTCCCAGCGTCTTCGAGGGTCATGGCCCAGGTGGACCCCTCTACTCCTTTGGACGCTCCATGCCTGGTAGCGGAAGTCGTGCCCACCGGAGGGGATTCAGTGACTGAGCTCGCCCCCGCTGTGGCGGCTCCGGCGACCGAGGTCGCCCCTGTTGACGCGGCTCTGGTCAAAGGGGTAGCCGCTGAGGAAAGGGCCACTTCTGCTTCAGTCGCTGCGCCTGCCTTAATGCCGGGGAGGGGCAAAAGCATGTCTAGCATCGGCCTTTCCCCCGGCCCCGCGACGACCTCAGCCAGCAACTCGGAGGAGGAGGCCACGGCAGACGACCGCCAAGCTTCGTCTTGGCTTCCTTTGCTCGCTCCGTTCCTGGAGCACCGGTGATGGGGGACTGGTCCCGATCTTCCGCTAGGTAAAGGATAACTTGGGTTGGTGGAGAATCTCGACGTTGGCAATCCAAGGCTCCGGTCTGGCGGATCAAAACCTTGCAATCGTTACACCACTGTCTCCGTTGGTTATCAACCACGCAGGACATGTTTGACCTCGCCACGAAGGCTAATTCCTGCAAGCGAACCCAAGAACACAAGCAAGAACAGGAAGGATACAAATCGAATGCCAAATCACAGACAAACGATGAAAGGTGAGGTTTCACAAACGCCTATGCAGCAGCCAATCGGTCCGGTGCAAGGGGCAGGATCTAAACACACAAGTGTAGATGCAAACAAAGCAAAACCTAACCCTAAAGGAATCTGGAGTGAATATATAGGGCGTGGGCAGCCTGTGGAAGGCGAACAGACTCAGACTATGGGCTAGAAGGCGAATAGACTTGGACTATGGGCCAACACGGCCCAGTTCTGTCACGCAGGACTGTTTTAAACACACAGGTCGACTCGAGACTCCAAATGAGACGAAACCAGCGGAAAAAGATCCGTCTTCTCCTTAGATTTCCAAAAAGTCCAAGAACGTGTCAATCGGACTTCGTATGAGGAAGTTATGCTCATTTTGGTGCATGGTGGTTGATGTAGTCCGAACCAGCGAATTCTTGACTTCAAAACATCCGTGCCACTCCGTCTTCAACTCCAACTCTTCTATTCCATCTCCCATGTTCCTAAGCAACAAAATATCACTAGTTTTCAGTAGCATCCCGTCCAAACAAATATTAACATAGTTGCTAAGGAAAGAATTAACCTCATGGTTCAAGCGACGGGCACGGGCGCGTGTGATTGGTCCTAGTAATTAAATTGTAGGTGGAGGCTCCATGTGTGTATCATGTGAAGTGATGTCCTCATCATCCTCCCCCTCTTGAATTGGATTCGTCCTCGACTCAAGCTCATCGTCAGCTCCCAAATAGGGTTTTAAATCATCAGCACGGGTCATCAATTTAAACTTTCTCAAATCAGGAAAACGATCCTTGCGCAAGTACAACCAAATAAGATCTCCTGGTTTGAAAAACATCTTCTTTCTTCCTTTATTTGTCTTTTGAGCAAAATAGTGTGCCTTCTTTTCTATAACTTCCTTGGTCTTCAGATGCATAGCTTTCACAAACTCTGCACGCTTAGTTGCCTCCATGTTTGCTCTCTCTTGAAAAGGAAGTGGCAGCAAATCAAGTGGTGTGATTGGCTTAAAACCATACACCACTTCAGACGGGCACAATTGTGTTGTTGAGTGAACAGCTCTATTGTATGCAAATTCAACATGTGGAAGGCAGTCCTCCCATTCTTTCAAGTCCTTCTTAATCATTGTTCGCAGCAACATGGAGAGTGTACGGTTTACCACCTCTGTTTGGCCATCAGTGTGCGGGTGACAAGTTGTTGAAAATAGCAATTTTGTGCCAAGCTTGTCCCACATTGTCTTCCAAAAGTAACTCATAAACTTCACATCACGATCTGAAACAATGGTTCTAGGCATCCCGTGCAATCTCACAATTTCCCTGAAAAATAAATCAGCAATATGTGAAGCATTGTCGGTCTTGTGACAGGGAATAAAGTGTGCCATTTTAGAAAACCTATCCACTCTTACAAATATGGAGTCTCTCCCCCTCTTTGTCCTAGGCAATCCCACAATAAAGTCCATGCTAATATCTTCCCAAGGTGCACTAGAAACAGGAAGTGGAGTATACAAACCATATGGGTTAAGTTTGGACTTAGCTTTATGGTATGTGGCACAACGCTGCACAAATCGTTCAACATCTCTCTGCATCGTTAACCAATAAAAATTATTGGACAGCAGGGCCAAAGTCTTTTCTCTCCCAAAATGTTCCATTAATCCACCGTCATGTGATTCCTGCAACAACAGCAAATGTACGGACGAATCTGGAACACATAGCTTGTTAGCATGGAACAAGAAGCCGTCATAAACATGAAATCTTTTCCAACCTTTCTCATCATTACATTTAGTGAATGGTTCAGCAAATTCTTTATCTACAACATACAAATCTTTCAAACTTTCCAAATCTGGAACGTTGATATCAAGTTGAGATAAAAGAACAATCCTACGAGACAATGCGTCAGCAACCACATTTTCTTTGCCATTCTTGTATTTCACAATGTATGGGAAAGATTCAATAAATTCATCCCATTTAACATGTCTACGATTCAGTTTAGCTTGCCCGCTCAAATATTTGAGTGTGTCATGATCAGAATGTATAATAAACTCCTTAGGTAAAAGGTAATGTTGCCAAGTTTCAAGCACACGCACTAAGGCATATAATTCCTTATCATAGGTAAAATAATTCAATTGTGGACCATGCAATTTCTCACTAGAATAGGTCACGGGTTTACCTCCTTGTAGCAGCACACCTCCTATTCCAACACCACTAGCATCACATTCTAACTCAACATGCTTACTGAAGTCGGGTAGCTGAAGTAGAGGTGCACGTGTAAGGCGATCCACTGGTGTGGCAAAAGCTTGTTCTTGTGCTGGCTCCCAAGTAGAAGTAACTCCCTTCTTGGTCAACTCAGGTAAAGGACCGGCTATGGTGCCGAAATCTTTCACAAAACACCGGTAGAAACCTGCAAGACCAAGAAAACTACGTACTGCAAGGTTAGTTTTAGTTGCATGCATGTCACATCCTTTCAGATTAATAACTTGTGATGAGGAAGGAGAAACAACTTTGTCTTTTTGTTTCCTCGAAAGTGTTTTAGCTACTTGCTGATTTTCAGAAAGTTGTTTGCTCTTTTGTGCGTCCCTAGCACGTTTTTCTTGTTCAAATTTCACAATTTCAGCGGGAGTCATAGGAAGCAATGTAACTTTCTTTCCTTTATACATAAATGTGTACTTATTGCTCCTACCATGGTGTGTAGCATCAGTATCATATACCCAAGATCTACCAAGTAATAGAGAACATGCTTGCATTGGTACTACATCAAAATCAGCAACTCCGAAGTATGTACCAATGGAAAATTCGATGTGAGCAGTTTGTGTTACCTTGACCTTACCGCTATCGTTGAGCCATTGCACATGGTAAGGGTGTGGATGTGCACGTGTGGGAAGTTGAAGCTTAGTTACCATGTCGAGGCTCACCAAATTGTTGCAACTACCACTGTCGATGATGACACGCACATGACGGTTATTGACGAGGAAGAAGGTCTGAAATAGATTGTTCCGTTGTGACTGGTCGTCCTGGTCCATGTGAGTGCTCAAGTCACGTTGTACAATAAGTGCTGCCATGTTAGTGAAAAGACAAAGCAACAAAGAATAATCCTTATGTAAAACAGCTAGGTGGGGTGGTGGATGTGTGGTGGAAGCAATCCGTCAAGCACCTTACCCACGCTTGCAAGTGTTCTTACCACGCCGCAGTGAGGTCACCGGCCTACAGGTGATGAACCAAGTGGAGGGTGGTGTACAATTGCAAGAAATGAACCTGTCCTGACCAAGAGAAGGGTGTAGCTTGGAAGGCAAAGTGAGTAGCAAGGATTAGCGATAATAATAACAGTTAAACCAAGTTCAATAAGTATTCCCTAGTACTCGTCAAAGTTGCTGGCCTTAGTGCTCCCAAGGTGAAAATTCAAGCAATAGAGGGAAACTATGTGCCCAAAACTCAAATGGAAGCAACACAGGCCAAATTCAGCTCTCTGTAGATCGGACAAGAGTTCGGACAAGGGATCTGTTACTTCCGCTGATAACTCTGTTACTACCGCTGACCGGACAAGAGTTCAAACAAGAGATCGGACAAGCAGAATCTGTTACTTCCGCCGATAATGCTGTTACTACCACTTCTTCTCTTTTTTTGATTTTTTTTCTCTCTTCTTTTTTTCACTCTATTTTTTTTTGAACAAGGATGACCAGAGATGCAACCAAAAAAATTGGCACCTACAACTGAGGTGGGATGTGGCTCACAAAAATTCAAACAAGTTCGCTGTCCGGCGAGCAAAAACTTTGACCAATTTTTTTCTTTATCTTCCTGATTTTTTTGGCGATTTTGGTGAGGGCTAACAGGGGAACCGTGTTATGGTACCCACCCAAATGGGGTCAGGAACACGCTCAAAAAATTTCAGATTTTTCTGCCAAACGAGCGAAAAGTTATGCCTGTTTTACTGAAGGGGGGTCACAAAGACTCGATGTGGAAATCAAAATAGGGTTGCGGAAGGGGGGGTTTCGGTGGGGAATTTTTTTCTGAGACACAAGAACAACTACTACTCAAACGACACAGAGGGATGACTAAACCAGCAACAAGACTCGACCAAGAACACGAACTCAACAAAGTTAAAACTGAAATTAAAATTGCAAGGCACAAAGGGGTTCTCTGTGGGGAATTTTTTTTTGGTGCGGTTTTCTGGACTCTGGGTAAAAACAAAAGCAGATCGAGATTACCTAACGGAAAAACTGAGCTCTGATACCAACTGATGGGGGACTGGTCCCGATCTTCCGCTAGGTAAAGGATAACTTGGGTTGGTGGAGAATCTCGACGTTGGCGATCCAAGGCTCCGGTCCGGCGGATCAAAACCTTGCAATCATTACACCACTGTCTCCGTTGGTTTTCAACCACGCAGGACGCGATTGACCTCGCCACGAAGGCTAATTCCTGCAAGCGAACCCAAGAACACAAGCAAGAACAGGAAGGATACAAATCGAATGCCAAATCACAGACAAACGATGAAAGGTGAGGTTTCACAAACGCCTATGCAGCAGCCAATCGGTCCGGTGAAAGGGGCGGGATCTAAACACACAAGTGTAGATGCAAACAAAGCAAAACCTAACCCTAAAGGCGGCTGGAGTGAATATATAGGGCGTGGGCAGCCTGTGGAAGGCGAACAGACTCAGACTATGGGCTAGAAGGCGAACAGACTTGGACTATGGGCCAACACGGCCCAGTTCTGTCACGCAGGACTGTTTTAAACACACAGGTCGGCTCGAGACTCCAAATGAGACGAAACCAGCGGAAAAAGATCCGTCTTCTCCTTAGCTTTCCAAAAAGTCCAAGAACGCATCAATCGGACTTCGTATGAGGAAGTTATGCTCATTTTGGTGCATGGTGGTTGATGTAGTCCGAACCAGCGAATTCTTGACTTCAAAACATCCGTGCCACTCCGTCTTCAACTCCAACTCTTCTATTCCATCTCCCATGTTCCTAAGCAACAAAATATCACTAGTTTTCAGTAGCATCCCGTCCAAACAAATATTAACATAGTTGCTAAGGAAAGAATTAACCTCATGGTTCAAGCGACGGGCACGGGCGCGTGTGATTGGTCCTAGTAATTGAATTGTAGGTGGAGGCTCCATGTGTGTATCATGTGAAGTGATGTCCTCATCATCCTCCCCTTCTTGAATTGGATTCGTCCTCGACTCAAGCTCATCGTAAGCTCCCAAATAGGGTTTTAAATCATCAGCACGGGTCATCAATTTAAACTTTCTCAAATCAGGAAAACGATCCTTGCGCAAGTACAACCAAACAAGATCTCCTGGTTTGAAAAACATCTTCTTTCTTCCTTTATTTGTCTTTTGAGCAAAATAGTGTGCCTTCTTTTCTATAACTTCCTTGGTCTTCAGATGCATAGCTTTCACAAACTCTGCACGCTTAGTTGCCTCCATGTTTGCTCTCTCTTGAAAAGGAAGTGGCAGCAAATCAAGTGGTGTGATTGGCTTAAAACCATACACCACTTCAGACGGGCACAATTGTGTTGTTGAGTGAACAGCTCTATTGTATGCAAATTCAACATGTGGAAGGCAGTCCTCCCATTCTTTCAAGTCCTTCTTAATCATTGTTCGCAGCAACATGGAGAGTGTACGGTTTACCACCTCTGTTTGGCCATCAGTGTGCGGGTGACAAGTTGTTGAAAATAGCAATTTTGTGCCAAGCTTGTCCCACATTGTCTTCCAAAAGTAACTCATAAACTTCACATCACGATCTGAAACAATGGTTCTAGGCATCCCGTGCAATCTCACAATTTCCCTGAAAAATAAATCAGCAATATGTGAAGCATTGTCGGTCTTGTGACAGGGAATAAAGTGTGCCATTTTAGAAAACCTATCCACTCTTACAAATATGGAGTCTCTCCCCCTCTTTGTCCTAGGCAATCCCACAATAAAGTCCATGCTAATATCTTCCCAAGGTGCACTAGAAACAGGAAGTGGAGTATACAAACCATATGGGTTAAGTTTGGACTTAGCTTTATGGTATGTGGCACAACGCTGCACAAATCGTTCAACATCTCTCCGCATCTTTAGCCAATAAAAATTATTGGACAGCAGGGCCAAAGTCTTTTCTCTCCCAAAATGTTCCATTAATCCACCGCCATGTGATTCCTGCAACAACAGCAAATGTACGGACGAATCTGGAACACATAGCTTGTTAGCATGGAACAAGAAGCCGTCATAAACATGAAATCTTTTCCAACCTTTCTCATCATTACATTTAGTGAATGGTTCAGCAAATTCTTTATCTACAACATACAAATCTTTCAAACTTTCCAAATCTGGAACGTTGATATCAAGTTGAGATAAAAGAACAATCCTACGAGACAATGTGTCAGCAACCACATTTTCTTTGCCATTCTTGTATTTCACAATGTATGGGAAAGATTCAATAAATTCATCCCATTTAACATGTCTACGATTCAGTTTAGCTTGCCCGCTCAAATATTTGAGTGTGTCATGATCAGAATGTATAATAAACTCCTTAGGTAAAAGGTAATGTTGCCAAGTTTCAAGCACACGCACTAAGGCATATAATTCCTTATCATAGGTAAAATAATTCAACTGTGGACCATGCAATTTCTCACTAGAATTGGTCACGGGTTTACCTCCTTGTAGCAGCACACCTCCTATTCCAACACCACTAGCATCACATTCTAACTCAACAGGCTTACTGAAGTCGGGTAGCTGAAGTAGAGGTGCACGTGTAAGGCGATCCACTGGTGTGGCAAAAGCTTGTTCTTGTGCTGGCTCCCAAGTAGAAGTAACTCCCTTCTTGGTCAACTCAGGTAAAGGACCGGCTATGGTGCCGAAATCTTTCACAAAACGCGGGTAGAAACCTGCAAGACCAAGAAAACTACGCACTGCAAGGTTAGTTTTAGTTGCATGCATGACACATCCTTTCAGATTAATAACTTGTGATGAGGAAGGAGAAACAACTTTGTCTTTTTGTTTCCTCGAAAGTGTTTTAGCTACTTGCTGATTTTCAGAAAGTTGTTTGCTCTTTTGTGCGTCCCTAGCACGTTTTTCTTGTTCAAATTTCACAATTTCAGCGGGAGTCATAGGAAGCAATGTAACTTTCTTTCCTTTATACATAAATGTGTACTTATTGCTCCTACCATGGTGTGTAGCATCAGTATCATATACCCAAGATCTACCAAGTAATAGAGAACATGCTTGCATTGGTACTACATCAAAATCAGCAACTCCGAAGTATGTACCAATGGAAAATTCGATGTGAGCAGTTTGTGTTACCTTGACCTTACCGCTATCGTTGAGCCATTGCACATGGTAAGGGTGTGGATGTGCACGTGTGGGAAGTTGAAGCTTAGTTACCATGTCGAGGCTCACCAAATTGTTGCAACTACCACTGTCGATGATGACACGCACATGACGGTTATTGACGAGGAAGAAGGTCTGAAATAGATTGTTCCGTTGTGACTGGTCGTCCTGGTCCATGTGAGTGCTCAAGTCACGTTGTACAATAAGTGCTGCCATGTTAGTGAAAAGACAAAGCAACAAAGAATAATCCTTATGTAAAACAGCTAGGTGGGGTGGTGGATGTGTGGTGGAAGCAATCCGTCAACCACCTTACCCACGCTTGCAAGTGTTCTTACCACGCCGCAGTGAGGTCACCGACCTACAGGTGATGAACCAAGTGGAGGGTGGTGTACAATTGCAAGAAATGAACATGTCCTGACCAAGAGAAGGGTGTAGCTTGGAAGGCAAAGTGAGTAGCAAGGATTAGCGATAATAATAACAGTTAAACCAAGTTCAATAAGTATTCCCTAGTACTCGTCAAAGTTGCTGGCCTTAGTGCTCCCAAGGTGAAAATTCAAGCAATAGAGGGAAACTATGTGCCCAAAACTCAAATGGAAGCAACACAGGCCAAATTCAGCTCTCTGCAGATCGGACAAGAGTTTGGACAAGGGATCTGTTACTTCCGCTGATAACTCTGTTACTACCGCTGACCGGACAAGAGTTCGGACAAGAGATCGGACAAGCAGAATCTGTTACTTCCGTCGATAATGCTGTTACTACCACTTCTTCTCTTTTTTTTGATTTTTTTTCTCTCTTCTTTTTTTCACTCTATTTTTTTTTGAACAAGGATGACCAGAGATGCAACCACAAAAATTGGCACCTACAACTGAGGTGGGATGTGGCTCACAAAAATTCAAACAAGTTCGCTGTCCGGCGAGCAAAAACTTTGACCAATTTTTTTCTTTATCTTCCTGATTTTTTTTGGCGATTTTGGTGAGGGCTAACAGGGGAACCGTGTTAGGGTACCCACCCAAATTGGGTCAGGAACACGCTCAAAAAATTTCAGATTTTTCTGCCAAACGAGCGAAAAGTTAGGCCTGTTTTACTGAAGGGGGGTCACAAAGACTCGATGTGGAAATCAAAATAGGGTTGCGGAAGGGGGGGGTTTTCGGTGGGGAATTTTTTTCTGAGACACAAGAACAACTACTACTCAAACGACACAGAGGGATGACTAAACCAGCAACAAGACTCGACCAAGAACACGAACTCAACAAAGTTAAAACTGAAATTAAAATCGCAAGGCACAAAGGGGTTCTCTGTGGGGAATTTTTTTTTGGTGCGGTTTTCTGGACTCTGGGTAAAAACAAAAGCAGATCGAGATTACCTAACGGAAAAACTGAGCTCTGATACCAACTGATGGGGGACTGGTCCCGATCTTCCGCTAGGTAAAGGATAACTTGGGTTGGTGGAGAATCTCGACGTTGGCGATCCAAGGCTCCGGTCCGGCGGATCAAAACCTTGCAATCATTACACCACTGTCTCCGTTGGTTATCAACCACGCAGGACGCGATTGACCTCGCCACGAAGGCTAATTCCTGCAAGCGAACCCAAGAACACAAGCAAGAACAGGAAGGATACAAATCGAATGCCAAATCACAGACAAACGATGAAAGGTGAGGTTTCACAAACGCCTATGCAGCAGCCAATCGGTCCGGTGAAAGGGGCGGGATCTAAACACACAAGTGTAGATGCAAACAAAGCAAAACCTAACCCTAAAGGCGGCTGGAGTGAATATATAGGGCGTGGGCAGCCTGTGGAAGGCGAACAAACTCAGACTATGGGCTAGAAGGCGAACAGACTTGGACTATGGGCCAACACGGCCCAGTTCTGTCACGCAGGACTGTTTTAAACACACAGGTCGACTCGAGACTCCAAATGAGACGAAACAAGCGGAAAAAGATCCGTCTTCTCCTTAGCTTTCCAAAAAGTCCAAGAACGCGTCAATCGGACTTCGTATGAGGAAGTTATGCTCATTTTGGTGCATGGTGGTTGATGTAGTCCGAACCAGCGAATTCTTGACTTCAAAACATCCGTGCCACTCCGTCTTCAACTCCAACTCTTCTATTCCATCTCCCATGTTCCTAAGCAACAAAAAATCACTAGTTTTCAGTAGCATCCCGTCCAAACAAATATTAACATAGTTGCTAAGGAAAGAATTAACCTCATGGTTCAAGCGACGGGCACGGGCGCGTGTGATTGGTCCTAGTAATTGAATTGTAGGTGGAGGCTCCATGTGTGTATCATGTGAAGTGATGTCCTCATCAACCGGGTAGGCCTCCGAGTGCTCCTGGAGCCCCTGGCAGAGAAGAGCCAGGACATCGCCAATTCGGACCTGGTCTCTGATCTGAGCGAAGCTAGGGCTCCGGCGCTCAACATGGCCCTCGAAAGGGCTGCCCTTCAGGTATGAAAAAACACCATAGCTAATTCGAATTAATGGTTATAAACACTTTGGTACTTACTTGTTCTTTTTCCTTTGCAGCAATTCGTCCTTGCTAGAGCGGCAGCGACATCCAATGAGGTCGAAACTAATCGACTCAAAAGGAAGGTTACCACCCTCCAAACCGCCCTCAACAACTCCAACGAAAGATCTCTTAGGTTGGAGGAGGAAGCCTTAGCAGAACGGAGGGCTAGGGTTGTGGCCAACGAAACTCTCCGAACAGCGAGGGAAGACAACGACGCGCTCCGTACTTCGGCCCAAGAGGTTGAAGCCGAGTGCGTAGTTCTTCAGGCGGAGGTCGAAAGGCTCCGTCAATCGGCGGCAACTTCGAGCGCCCAATTGGTGGAGCTCCAAGGAACTCTTAACCAGGTGATGGCCCAGAAGAGTTCTTTACTGCTCTAGGTGGCCGAGGTGTCTACTACTACTGCCGGGCTGGAGGCAATGGAGAAGAAGAACGCTAGTGTGGCAGAACGTACCTTAGACGCCCTTTAGGGTACCTTGGAATACTTCGGCACTATGTGCCCTTCGTCTTCTGTGGCGACCAGCGAATCCCTCGATCGGAAGCTGAAGAGGATCAAAGTGGCAGCGTCTTTGATGATGAACTCCAGTGTCCAGTACGGAGAGATCTCCGGGCAGTGTGCGGGCATCGGAGTTCTTCATCACCTCGAGTCCCTTCAGATCCCCCTCGGTTCAGTTGGGGGTTCGATCCCTGGAAGCTTCGCCTCCGAAGACCTGCTGCATCATTCTTCGGACGTAGCCTTGGCTTGGGAAGCCTTCCGGTCAACTTGGAAGTCAGACCATAAGGCTGCGGCCAAAGTTTGGATTGACGAGGCCCGATGGCAGAAGCAGGCACAAACAAGGCCACCACTTCCTGCGTCACCAGCTCCGGCAATCCCTACTCCGCTAACCGACCCGCAGGTCTAGCTCTTAGGGCCACTATGTATGCAAACTGTTGTAAAGCCCCTTTAATCAATGAAAAAGTTATAATCGAGAAGCTCGTTTGGGTGTTCTGCTTTCTTTTTTAGGTTTTGTCGCGCCCTTCGAACCCTGACTTCGAAATACTGGAATTTACCGAAGGGCTCCAGATGGAGTGGACAACCCTTGAGAGCTTAAGGCCTTACCGCTGCTCTCGCTTCTCTATTCCTCAGGGAGACAAGGGAGAGATACCTCTTGAAGTTTTTCAAGAGGTCTCAGCTTATATCAAGGAAGAAGAGAAAGAAAAAACATCCTCGTCTTTGGAGCATATGAATTGGTCCGACTCGGAGCACCAGGCCGAAGACCCTTCGGAGACTAACTCCAAAAGGCTCCTAACCTGGGCCGAGCTTCAAGAAGAGCAAAAGAAGTTATGCGCCTCTAAGAAGAAGAGGAGCGCTCAAACGAAAAGGACCAAACCGGCAGCTTCAAGCTCTGAAGGACAGAGTAGCCGGAGGGGTAGCTCCAAATGCCGACAAGGTCTTCGGTTTTTCCTAGGCTTGGATCAAAACATTTCTTAATGTAAAAGTACGATGACTTAATGTGAAATGTTTCGAAAGTATCTTGTGTGCTTCACACTCTCCTGCCCCTCCTTGTGGGTGGTGGATCCTTTGCTGTGCAAATTGGTTCACCGGGCACAATGATGTACCGAACAACCTGATGCTTCGATCATACTTAACATCCGTACTTTTTTATTATACATTTTGTAAGTGTCTCGTTGGCCAGGGCCTTGAATCAATATAACTTGGACTCTTCTACGGATCGTAATAAGCCGGAGCCTAGAATCCGTAGGGTGGCCACCTTCGGCTCTTTTATAGATACTTCGTACCCGGAGGTCAGAAATCTGTTTCTTTTTAAAGTCCTTAGACTCTTCTACGGATCCTAACAAGCCGGAGCCTGGAATCCGTAGGGTAGCCACCTTTGGCTCTTTTACAGATACTTCGTACCCGGAGGCTAGAAATATATTTTTTAAACTCCTTAGACTATTCTACGGATCCTAACAAGCCGGAGCCTGGAATCCGCAGGATGGCCACCTTCGGCTCTTTTACAGATACTTCGTACCCGGAGGCCGGAAATCTGATTCTTTTTAAAGACCTTAGACTCTTCTACGAATCCTAACAAGCCGGAGCCTAGAATCCGTAGGGTGGCCACTTTCGGCTCTTTTACAGATACTTCGTACCCGGAGGCCAGAAATCTGTTTTTTAAAGTCCTTAGACTCTTCTACGGATCCTAACAAGCCGGAGCCTGGAATCCGCAGGATGGCAGTGGAGCCCCTGAACCGATGGTTCACAGGCTGTTGCCTGGGTCTTGCGAAAGATGCTTGACTCCGCAAGCCTATCCGTCCTCCCGATGCGTCCATCGGGAGTAAGGGATATTCGAAGAGCAAACAAAATTCAACCCTTCACTTTATTTAGAAAAGGAAAGCTTTACAAGTGATTACAAGGAGCCCTTAAGCGTAATAACGCTTAAGGTGCTCCGCATGCAATGCATGTTTCAACTCTTCCCCTTCTAAACTAGCTAATTTAAACGATCTGGGGCGTCCTGAGCGTAGGATAACATATGGTTCTTCCCATTTATTTCCTAGCTTCCCTGGAGCTATTACACTTCGCAAAACTAAATGACCAGGTCTGAGCTCATTCATCTTTATCTTCAGGTCATACCATGTTTTTGTTTGGCCTTGGTACTTGGTCAGATTGGTGACAGCTCGAAGCCTTGTTTCATCTGACAAGTCCAGCGAAGTGTTTCTTTCCTCTTCATCTCCGGGCTGAACTACACGAAGGGATCCACCTCTGAGCTCCGTAGGAGTCATGGCCTCATCTCCGAATAGAAGTTTAAATGGGGTAAAACCTGTGGACCTGGTCTGAGTGATTTGAATGGACCACAAGATTTTAGGAAGTTCTTCGACCCACAGCCCCTTGGCTAAGCCAACGATTCGCCGATTTAGACCGGAGAGGATGTTCCCGTTGGCTCATTCAACGGCTCCGTTGGATTGTGGATGACGTACCACAGCGAAGCACAACTTAATGCCCAGCTCTTCACAAAATGCTTGGAATGTGTCAGCTTCGAACTGGGTTCCATTATCTACTGTCAAGTCCCTTGGAACTCCGAACCTGCATATAATGTTCTGCCAGAAAACATTTTGCACGTTCCTCGAGGTGATAGCAGTCAATGGCTCCGCTTCAACCCACTTCGAAAAATATTCAACTCCTACTACCGCAAACTTCAAGCCGCCTTTTGCCATTGGAAAAGGGCCTATGAGGTCCATGCCCCATCGAGCCATTGGCCATACCGGGGCAATAACTTGAGGTTGAACTGGCGGACGGTGGCTTCGTCTGCCCATCCATTGGCAGCCCTGGCATGTTCGAACCAGCTCCTCTGCATCTCTCACTATTGTTGGCTAGTAAAGCCCCTACCAAAGTGTCTTGCCAGCTAGAGCTCGAGGGGCCAGATGACTTCCGCACAAACCTTCGTGAATGTCCCGAAGTATGTCTTGACCTTCGGGTTGGGAGATGCATCGGAGTAGAGGAGAACACACGCCAGCTTTGTATAATACTCCGTTGACAAGCTTGTAATTTCGGGCTCTTGCTTGCAATCTTCGGGCATCCGGACCTTCTGAAGGATCTATGCCACCTTGCAATATGTTCATAATCGGTGCCCGCCAATCTGTAGTCGGAATGCACAGTATTTCTGCAGAGGGTAACTGGCTAGCTACGGGCTGCATTAGTTCTTCGTAGAAAGCATTCTCTGGGAGGTCCACCGCTCCAGCTGCAGCTTTTGCCAGAATATCTGCGAGCTGATTATCTGCTCGAGGGATACTCCGAACAGTGAATCCTTTGAATGCTGCTTCAGCCTTGCGGATTTCTTCAAGGTATTGCGCTAGATGCGGGTTCTTTGCTTGAAATCTCTTATCAACATGCCCTGCGACGACTTGGGAATCTGTTTCAATCATTATCCTTGCAGCTCCAAGTGCCTTAGCATTTCGGAGGCCTAGCAGAACCCCTTCATACTCTGCGATGTTATTGGTGGTTTTAAATTTGAGCCTCACTGAATACATGGCCTTCTGCCCTGATGGTGATATGATGACTGCCCCCACTCCTGCACCGGATCCCTGATAAGCTCCATCAGAAAATATTCTCCATAAACCTTTGGAGGGCTCCTCCGGGGCCCAAACTGCAGATGGAGTCCACTCTGCTATGAAGTCAGCTATGATTTGGGATTTGATAGCTGTTCTTGCCGTGAAGGAGATTCCGAAGGGGGCTAGCTCGACAGCCCATTTTTCAATCCTACCTGTAGAGTCTTTGCTCCGGAGCATATCCCCAAGAGGATACGAGGTAGGGACGATTAGGTTATGCGCCAAAAAATAATGCCTTAGCTTTCGCGAGGCCATTACCAGGGCATAAGCACATTTCTCGAGCTCGGAGTATCTTATCTTAGCTCCGGACAAAGCTTCTGACACAAAATAAACTGGGTTCTGCACCAGCTTTCCCTTAAGCTCAACTTCCCGGACCAACACTGCACTTACTACGAAGCCTGTTGCTGCAAGATAATGGAGGAGTGTTTCTTCTGGAAGGGGCACAGTAAGTGTTGACAAGCTTCCGAGGTATGCTTTTATGTCATCAAAGCTTTTCTAGCATTCTGGTGTCCAACTGAAGCTCTCGGACCCCTTTAGGGCTTTGAAAATTGGGAGGCTTCGCTCTGCTGACCTGGCCAGGAATCTGCTAAGGGCTGTGAGCCTTCCTTCTAGCTTCTGGACCTGCTTCAAATTTCCTAGCGGAGCCATTCTTTGTAGTGCACTTATTTGCGTTGGACTAGCTTCGATTCCTCTGCTCGAAACTAAGTACCCTAGCAGCTTCCCTGCTTGTGCTCCGAATATACATTTTTCTGGGTTGAGGCTTACTCCACAAGCTCGGAGGCTCTCAAATGTTTCAGCTAGGTCTAGGCTATGCTGGTGCTTTTGAGCACTTTTTATTACAATATCATCCATGTAGGCTTCGACATTCCGACCTATTTGATGACCTAGAGCCTTAGCTATTAAACGTGAAAAGGTGGCTCCGGCATTCCGAAGGCCAAAAGGCATTCTTACATAGAAAAATACTCCAGAAGGATTTACGAAGCTTGTCTTGGCTTCGTCTTCGCGTTTCAGCCAGACTTGATGATACCCGGAATAAGCGTCGAGGAAACTTTGCAATTCGGAGCCGGCTGTGGAATCCACCAGTTGGTCTATTTGGGGCATCGGGTAGGGGTCTCACGGGCATGCTTTATTTAATGAAGTAAAGTCAATACACATGCGCCATTTGTTCGAGTCCTTCTTCCTTACAAAAACAGGGTTAGCCAACCACTCGGTATGGGCTACCTCCTTAATGATGCCACCCCTTAACAATTTCTCTACTTCAGCTTTGGCGAGGCTTGCTCTTTCTGCAGACAGCTTGCGGAGCCCCTGGCGCACTGGCCTGGCCTTCGGGTTGACAAGCAGGCTATGCTCGATGATGCTTCAATTAACCCCGGTGATGTCTTCGTTGGTCCAGGCAAAGACGTCCAGATTTTGCTTGACGACTTCTTCTAGTGAGGTAGTTATCTCCGGGGATAGCCCTTTGCCGAACTGCACTGGATATTCTTTGCCATCTTTTGAAATTATCCTTGTCTCGACTTCACCTTCCGGGCTTGACTTGAGAGAGAGCACCTTTGAAAGGTTTGAGGCCTCCGGTGCCTCTCCGACGACCTCCGGTACCTCTTCGGTGCCTTCCGCTACGTTGTGCACTTTCTGGGGATCAAATGGTTGTCCGTGCCCATACTCCATTCTCCGGGCTATAGCTTGTTCTCCTGAAATAGTAAGCACTCCACCTTGCGTGGGCATTTTGAGACAAAGATAATTGTGGTGCGCTATAGCCCCGAACTGGTTCAGCATCCCTCTGCCGAAGATTGCATTGTAAGCATAGGGGGCGTCAACAACATCGAAGATCACCTCTTCTACCCTGGCCAGAGGCCCCTCTCCGAAGGCAACCTCAAGGCCTATCTGGCCGAGGGCATCGAGAGGCGGTCCTAAGAACCCTTGAAGTGGCCGGGCCACTGGAAGTAGATGCTTCCGGGAGATGCACATTTGATCGAAGGCCTGGACGAAAAGTATGTCTGCGGAGGTCCCGCCGTCCACCAAGATCCTTCGGACCTCCACCCCTGCTATGTCTGCGGAAATGACCAAGGGTTCGGCATGAGGGAACTTTACCCCTACGGCATCACTGGTAGTAAACGAGATGGGCACATGGGACCACTCTGGCATCCGTTCTGCGGAACTCGAAGTCCCAATGTGCCCAACCTCGCGGACGTACTCACGTCGCTGCCTTTTTGACATGCTCTCGAGGGTCCCCCCTCCGGATATGGGCAGGACCACTCGCTTGCCGCGGTCTTGTGGGTCTTCCTGCTTCAGTGGTGGCATAATATTGGCCACCGGAAGTCGCATGGGGGTTTCTGGGACACCGGCTCGGGCCACGATCTGCACAGGCTCCGACCGTGCCGCTGGTGGGGCTCGATCCGAAGTACTCCGCCCGGTACTTCGCCCAAGGTAGTCGCCCCGAAGGGCCAACACTGCCTTGCAATCTTTCGTGTCGTGCCTCCTATTGTCGCCATGCACGCAATAGAAAAAACTTTGGCGCCTGCCAAGCGTCCTCTCTTGAGGCTTCGGTGCTCTAGCCTTGAAGTTCTGCACCTGCTGAAAATTGGCAGGTGCCTTCAGAGCAGAAGGCGCAATGTTCAGTACCTCTGAACAGAAATGCTTCTTCCCTCGTCTGTGCTCGTTGAAGTGGTTATCTTGAGGGGGTTGCAGAGGAGCCGAGGCTTCAAGCTCTGTCTTGACTTCTCAGAGGGCAAGCACGGGTGCTCCGGCTCGCCGAAGGCAGCCTTCCTCCACCTTGGCATACTGTTCGAAGTACGCCATCAGCTGTGCCATAGACATCACCGGCTTCTGATGGAGCTTGCTGAGGAGATCGGCGTTTAGCACCCCTTCGCGGGCGGCGTCAACTATCGAAGAGGTATACAGGCCCTTAATCTGTGACTTGGTGTGGGCGAAGCGCGTGAAGTACTCCCGAAGTGTTTCTCCCACCCGCTGCTTTACCTGGAACAAACTACCTGTGGACATCGGGGCCACGAAGGTGCCCTGGAAGTTGCTCACAAACTTCTTCTTCAGCTGCTCCTAGGATCTGATCGATCCTGGCTTCAGGGACCAGAACCATTGGAGCGCCACGCCTTCGAGAGCGAGGGGGAAACACTTCGCCATAGTGTTTTGCACCCCTCCGCTTGCTTCTATTGCCAGGGCATATGAGCGGGCAAACTCCCCGGGGTCTGACCCACCGGAGTATTTGTGTAACTTCGAGGCCTTGAATCTGGGATCGAAGGGCACTCTTTGCAAATCTGAATGTAATGGAGACTCATCGTCGAAAGATGCGTTCTCAGCCTCCTCCGGGACTTGGGAAGCTTCTGGGAGATTGCGAGCACCACCGTCTTAAGGCCCTTCTGGAGTCTCGGTGGAGGCTTGAGTGCGGAGGCGATCAGCGGCCTCTTGCCTCCACCTAGCTACTTCTTCATGAAGCCTTGCTAGTTGAGTAGCCTCGGTTCCAGGAAGGTCTTCATCTTCGTCGGAGGGCAGCTCCGGGTCTTGGGAGTGGACATAGTCAGTTCGGAGCACTGTAGGAGGAGCTCGAGGGCCCCTGGGCACTCGACGCCCAGCGGCATCTTCGGGAATCACCGGAGTAGTTGAGGGTCCGGCTCCTGTGGTACGAGGTGACCTTTGGAGAGGACCCGAGGCTTGACTTCGCTTCGGAGGCATGGCTAGTCACAGGGAGGTCTGAAGACCGAGGACTTTGATCGACTTGGAAGGCGAGCGAGGGCCTTCGAGCTGCACTAAGAAGCCCCTTACCGAAGGGTGCGCGGAGTCTTCAGACTCCGAGGCTCCCTCCGTAAGTGCTCTTCGAAGCGCAGTCAGCAGTAGAGAACAAGCTTCTAGAACTTGGTTCCCCACGGACGGCGCCAACTGTTGGCGTAAAAAGTTTACGCTAACAGGTTCTCTAAGATCAAGAACGAACAAACAGAGAGTTTGTGTTTGAGAACTGTCTCAAGCCTCCGAGTTGGTTAACAACTCGAGTAGTTCGAATATGTGTATTGAATAGCTTTTTCCCGATCCCCGTTACAGGGTAGAGGGGGGTATTTATAGGCAAAAATGTCTAAGGAAAAGACCTAACTACCCCTAGATTACAACCGACATAGTGGAAACTATTCGGTACCCGGAGCAAGGCTAAAAAGGGTAAATCACTCCGAGGCGGATGGATAAGCCAAACATCCTATCAATCTTGTTGCTCTGCTTCGGAGCCTTCATATCTTGTGGAGGGCTTCTCGGGACTTCATATCGAGGCACCCTTCGGCTCGACGCCTCCACCTTCGAACAAGAGCCCACTAGCTCCGAAGTTTAGGGAACCTTTGAGTTATTAATCTCTAAGTCCTGAAAGTGAAGCAATTTCCCCCAACAATAATGACCTTTAGTTTTAGATACATACTCACTCGGGAGTCCTTCCTGACTGCAGGTGGTCGGATAATCACCATCAAGACTCGGTCCATTCTTTGAAACTCTATAACTACGTGGTTAATATAATTGTTACCATCTGGAGTTATTGACTACAATCTTATCGTTTTCCATCATAATTGGCAAGGTCGTGGGACACATTAAATATAAATTATAACCCCCAACCTCTCTCATATAAAGATATTAGGGACCCCTTTGAAGGGATGACTTCTTCTTGGGCACTCACACTGATATATGTGGTCAGTGTCTAACCAATCATACCTCAACACACAGGATAGGACTATTATCCTCTGGGAGGCTTGAACCTGTCTAAAATCCTTTGTCTCCTCTCATTTGTGAGATAACCATCGAGATTCAACTACAATTTACCCCTTAGAATAAATATTGATGCCAAGATTTGGTAAATGCCAGGCCCACTAAAATGTCGCACGGTCAACATAAGTCAAAGAGGTCCAATCAAAGAAAGTCAAGGAAGCCTGTCCATGTTGTTACATGATGATCGGACGCAGAAGAAGTCGATGGAGATAAGGTGCAGAAAAAATAAGATGAAGATTATTTGTAGGTAGCTTAGAAAAAACACATCTCTATCTATCAACTGCTCATCGCATCGCCACCCTTAGATTCCAAGGTGTTGATAGCAAAAAATGGCATTAATGGTCAATGTTGTCAAAATATGAATTTTTGGTATTTTTGGGCTGAAAATATGCAATTCCTGGCACAGGCCGAAGCCCTAAAGTGTCAAAGGCCCATCCTCATGGGACCTCGGTGGCCTTTCAGCGGCCTGCTTCACAGACTAGCTTTGGCCCGAAGTGCCTACATCGGCAGGCCTGCCGAAGGCCCGCTTCGGGTAGGCTTTGGGTATGAATCTGATAAGGATTCGGGTTGTTTTTATCTCTAATGAAATCTTATATTGATTAGGCCGAATCTTAATCAGGTTTGAGTAGAGTTGTGGCCAGGTGCGTCAAGTCTAGCCCCTATAAATAAAGGGGTGAAGCCGATTCAAAAGCTCTCTCCCAACACAGATCAATACTTCAAACCCTAGTTTGAATCATACCTTTACTTTCATCTATGTTCTGCATTAGTTCAGTACACCTTCGTGGGTTTGCACTGGAAGCCCTCCGTCGGCCACGCCATAATTGTGGTAAGACCTGTTGGTTCGCTTGTGAATCATCTATTAATCTACGTAACAGATTGTTATCACCTTGTTGGCTCGCTTGTGAACCATCCGTTAATCTATGTAACAGATTGCTGCCCTTCATTCTATATACTATTTTCCTACTGCCATACTTGGTAATTTGGTCTCTAGGCCGAATTGGCACTTGATCTTTGTGTTCTGCTGGATTCAAGTTCGGAGCCCCCTTCACCCACGGTTTCCAGAGCTAGGAGGCTAGTTTTGGAGGCTGCGGGATCACCCTTCAGCAAGTCTTCGCTTCGTCCGTCTGTGCCGGATCCGTCACGCTATTGTCGGTTTGGTTAAATTTCGCATGCCAGAGCCACATCGCATCGGAGTTGCTTCACGCCGGATTCATGCCAGAACGCTCCGCATTGGACTTCGTCACACCAGGATGCTCCGCATCGGACTTTGTCACGCTAGAACGATCCGCAGTAGATCTCGTCACGTTAGAGGCTTCACGCCAAACCCTATCGTTCGGAGGCGATCTCGCGTCGCGATCTGTTCGGAGCTTGTCTTTGGTGAGATCGATCCAAACACTGAAGGTTACCTTCGGCACATACTTTGCATCAGACGCCAAAGGCCCTATTCGGTGACCCTTCGTACAGTACACTCCGAACCAATCTGGCTCCGTTCAGCCGATTGGGTTATTATATATATATATACATTTTGGCTAATTGGATTATTTATTTGCAATCTGATTACCTGTCGACTCCACCCCCTTGCTACTGTTAAGGGTAGTCAGAATGCGACGTCAGTGTTGTGTTATGCTTAGGCTTATCCCTAAGTATCCACATGCTTTTGGATCATCAAACCGACCCAAGTGTGGGGGCACGTTTTCGTGTCAACACAAGGTTTATTCTAGCGGGGTTCGGCACTCGGAGCTGGGTTGCATCATTTCTATCTCAAGTGGCACCTAAGGCCTCTCTACATCAAGGGGTTGGTTAAGGGAAAGTCGATGTCCAAGATGATGATAGACGAAGGGGCGACTGTCAATTTGATGCCTTATGCCACCTTCCGCGAGCTTGGGAAGACACCGGAAGACCTCATCAGGACTAACATGGTATTAAGGGATTTCAGCGGCAACTCGTCAAACACAATGGGAGTACTAAACTGTTGTAGCAATTGTGTTAGCTACAGCACATGTTTTGTGTGTATATGGTGTATAAAATGAACCTCGAAGGATTCTCTCAAAAGGAGAAAGGATTTATACTGGTTCGGACCTCCCCAAAGGGATAACAGTCCTACGTCCAGTTTGTGGTGGATTTGGTATAGTTTACCTCGGTTGAATCTAATGGATCCGGAGGATCTGGCTATTACAAGGGATTGGCCCTACTTTTATAGGCATGCAGGCCAAAGGAAAAGACCTAAATGCCCTCTATAAGTCATAGGCTTAATAGGGGCAAGAAGGGAAAAAGACTAGTCTACTATACAAGTGCTTTACAGTTTTACAGACGTGTCAGATAAACGTCACTTCTGAGTAGCTAAATGACATACTGGGGGCAGAGGGGCCCCCGGTATGGCTCTGCACTGTAGCGAAGTAGATAGATTTTCTTGGTTCGAAGTAGTGGCCGGAGCTCTTCGGGTGGAGACTGCGATTAAGGCTTCGAAGGGCACTCCGAAGTGGACTTCGAAGCATGCTCCAAACTAAACTCCGAATGGACTCTCAGAGACTTAGCTTCGAATTGGCTAGAGACGGTCCGGAGACTAGCTGTGGGGAGCTCCGAAAGAAGCCCGGAGGTTAACTCCGAAGAGAGCACGGAGGCTAACTCCGAAGAAAACTTTGAAGAGAGTTTGGAGACTTAGCTTCTGGCAGACTTTGGAGGGAGCCTGAAGGCTTCGCTCCGGAGGGCTTCGAAAGGAGTCCGGAGGATTGGGCTATATGATGCTTGGAAATAACTTCAGTAGGTGGTAATCTGCTTCGACAGTGTCAGGCTCCGGGCCGGAAGCCTACGAAGGCTGACGTCATTTGGCCCCTGTTTAAGGGAAAACTTATTCCCCCAACAGTAGCCCCTCGCCCACAGCCCTTCGGAACGAAGGGGTGCGTGCGCCTTTGTACAAATGACAGCAAAAAATGTATCTTCAGAGAAAACAAGCCTTTGGAGCTTGGACCGAAGGGGGCTTCAACTTGTGCAGGCAATAATTGCCTGCCTCGATTGACAGAGTGACCTCGGGGAGACCAAACGACTCCGCAACGGCTACAAAATTGACCGTTAAAGTGCGCTGGTTCGCTTTAACTTCACCTGAGGCCCACCTATCATAGATTTTGGCACGGGAACCATCGGGATTTTGCCGCCTCTAGAAAAGGGTTTACCACATACGGCTTCGGCATACTTCTCATTTTCTTCTTTCTCAACTCCTAGCATTCTTCACTCTCTTCTCTTCACCTTTAGCTTTGCGCGAAGCCAGCTTCACAAGCTTTAGTGCCCTTTGTGCTGAAGCCCCACGAAATGCCGAAGAAGGTTGCGTCGAAGAAGGCTTTGGCCCTGGGCGCGAGTTCGAGCTCTACCCAGGCGTAGGCGATAGCGGTAGCGGCGGCGAAGCCTGCAGCGAGGTTGTTGGCGCAGCGGACTGAACCAACAGGTTTTGGAATGAGAGTAATGGAGTGCTAAGCTCGAGTTGTATTCTTGGATCTCATGTCCTCTACAACAGGGGAACGGGAGTATTTATAGAGGAACCCAGCTAGGAGGGGTCCAATACTTCCAAAACCCCCTAATCGTTACACTGCCTGACACGGGCCTATAATACAGACAAGGGTAGCAGCCACATAGTACAGACACAAAGTGTAGCCTTAACAGCGTATCAACCATGCTAGGAGTTGCAGCGATTGCCCGACACTATGCAGGTGATCGCGATCCTGTCCCCGGACCACCTTGACCGGACCGGCCCCTAGTCTTCTATCGCACCCTCTAGAGGCTTGGCTCCGGCCTCCCGTCGGGTCTCTGCTCGGGGGCCCCTCTCGTCAGCTTCGGAGCTTCCGGAGGTCCCCAGGCCTCCCTGCCTCGGGGCTCGTCGACGCCTCCAGGACGGGGCGTCGTGCCCTTGACCGACGAGGCCTTCCCTTAGAACCATGCACCTGCTCTTCATGCTCCCAACTACCGTCGGGATTATCTCCCCCAACAGTAGTCCCTCGCTTCTTTCCACTTGAGGTCCCTGCACGGAAGAAAGGGAAGGAGTGCACAAGATAATTCTGATACTTAATCTTATAAGAAATCAACTCACAGCGGAGCCTTGGATCTTCGCTGCGAACCCTATCCTTCACTCGAATGCCTCGGAGGCGCTCCGGAGCCTTATAAATGCTTCGAAGCCTTAGATATCGGGTGTTGGCCTCGAAGCGGCCCGGACGCGCTTGTCGCATAACGCTCCGCAGAAGGAATTTTGACCTGCCGGGCCAAACTCCCACGCGACTTTGACCGTCAGGCACCAGTGCATGGAAAAGTGGAATGGCGGGACTTTAATACAAGGTCTGTGCGCCTGGCGCGCGTGGTGCGTGAAGAAGATGGACCGTCGGGGGCCGGTGCACGGTAAAGATGGACCGGTGGGACTTTAATGCGGTGGCCGCGCAGTCGGCGCGCGCACGACGCGTGGGGGAATGCGAACCGGTGGAGTACCGAACGGGCCAAGCGGCTGCCCCGCGCACATAAATAGCCCCTGCCGGCCGGCAGAACCCCTCCTGCTCACCTGCCCGGCCCTTAAAGCTTCAAGCTTTGCATCTAGGCTTCAAACTTCCAGCTTCATCTCACCACCATCTCTAGCCATGGCGGAAAGGGGCACTCCTGTGGCAGCGGTGGATCCTCGTTTCCTGCAGCGCCAGATGGCAGTGGCGGCAGCGGCGGCGATGGCTCCTGGCCCGTCGGAAACGCAGAACCCGCGCGAGATCCGCCCAGCTTCAGAAAGATTTCGGGAGCAGACCTTGGAGCTGGGGGCATCAGCATGCTCGGTTGGGTCCATCGAGCTCGCAACCCAGGGCCACCTTGGTCCCGGCACCGAGGCTAGGAAGCCGGGCTCGGAGTCTATCCCGGAGCCGCGCGAAGGAGAAGTCGTCGTCTTTGAGGCGTTCTTCGACGCGGGGCTTGGGTTCCCGGCCTCGGAGCTCCTTTCGGGGGTTCTTGACGCCTTCCACCTCGAGCTCCCCCAACTGTCTCCGAACGCCGTGGCTCGCCTCTCCATTTTTGAGTGGGCTATGCGTGCAGACGGCTGCGAGGGTCGAGCGGAGGTCTTCGCCCAGATGCATGAAGCCCTCTGCTAGCCGAAGAAGAAGGATGGCTTGGTGCAAGCCTACGAGAGCATTAATTTCCAGCTCCAGAAGTGGTATGCCGATTCCTTTCCTGTGAAAGCCATCAACGAGTAGTGGTACTCCAAGTGGATACACCGTTGGTTCTACGTCCGGGTAGGATTGAACTCCGGGCTCGCCAGGCCTCCGCGCCACATTTGGTTTCAGAGGGAGGCGACCATCGAAGCCAGTGTTTCGTTCTCTGCTCGCATTCGGCTGCTCCAGATCATCACCCGCCGAATGAGCATGCGAGATCTGACGGAGGAGTTCGTCGCGCTTGAGATTCTGCCCCTGAAGGAGGAGTGGCCGGCATCACTCCGGAGCACTCAGGATGAATCTTCTTCGGCAGAGCTCTCCAACCGGCTAGATTACTGTTCCCTTTGCTTCCCTTCAAGCTTCACAATTCAACCACAGGGTTTCGAAGGGCTAAGACATCTAATCTTGAATGCAGGGTCGCTCGTCGCCAAGACTCCGGACGAGGTGGCCCGACTCGCAGAATGAGCATGCGAGATCTAACGGATGGAGCTCGTCGGGTCTTGGGAGCGGTTCAACCGTGTATGGGGCGCACTCAAGCTCCCTCCTCTACCCCTCCCGAAGAGGGAAGCCCTTCGCCCGCCTTCGAAGAAGAGGGTGGCGGACCTCGACGTCGGGCTGTCTCCCAAGCGGCCTTCGAAGAAGAAGAAGACAGTGAAGGGTCCGAAGAGACTCTCCTCGGCTCACTCCTCCGCCTCCCACTCCGAATGGGGATATTCCAGCAAAGGGGAGAGGACAGAGCCGGATGAATCCCTGGTGGATCCGGGCCCGACTCGTCTAGGACAGCCAGTCTCCGGTGGTGCTACGGACGGAGGGGCGCTAGCCTCGTCGAGCCCACAGCCGCCTGCCCCGAGGGCCGTGCAAGAGGCGCTAGGCACTGGAGTGACGGCATCTCCTAAATCCACCCCTCCGCGTGGTCTGGCATCGGAGGGGGTTTCCGCCAGCTCCCGTGGGAGCCGGGAAACCGACAGCCTGGACCGAGGGGGGTTGGCCGACCCCTTGGGGGCTGTCGAGGGGAGCGCCAATGTCGAGGCCGAATTAGCTGCGGCACTGGCAGGCTCCCCGATGGACGACTTGTTCTACTGGCCTGGCACTCCTAGAGGCTGTACGACCGAAAGTAGCGACCAGAGGGGGGGTGAATGGGCGCCTTAAAAAATTCTTTCGAATCAATGGCCTGCTCCCAATACCCAACGCACCTCAACAGACTACGCAGTAGAAAATAGACAAAAGGCCTAAGTCTAAAGGTTTCTAACCTAGAAGCAAATGATTATAACTGAGAATTACTAAATAAGTGCAACTAGGCAGATGAACATGGTGTAACAGGCCTAAACTTCTCAATGAAATGATCTAAGTATGTGTAAGATGAAAAGAGAAGTTACTGTCCAAATTTGTCTCCTGTTCGGAACTTGGTGAAGCCCCCTTCGCACGTCGAGGTCTGCTTCGGAGGTTGGTGACGGAGCCTGTCCGAGATGCCGAAGGTGTCGCGGTCTAGCCTAGTTCGAAGTGGCAAGTTGCGAAGAGTACTTTGGAACGAAGTATGACAATGCCGGAGCCTGGTTCGAAGTATGTACTTCGAAGACAAGGCTTCGAACACAGCTTCGAATAAAGAGCTTCGGAGCAAAGTGACAGAGTCAGAGCCTGCTTCGAAGTCCACTTCGAAGACAAAACTTCGAACACAACTTTGAACCGAAAGCTTCGAAGCAAAACCTTCGAACAGAAAGCTTCGAACACAACACTCAAAAGGACAACCTTCGAACAAAGAAGTGAAGTCTGTCACACGACAGAAAATCAACTACGAAGCCTACACTCTATCTTCGAACAGGGAAAGCTTCGGAAGGAGAACCGAAGGTTGACACGCCACAAGGAAATCAAATCGAAGTCTATCAGAAATGACAAGCTTCGAACCCAACTTCGAAGCCTACCGAAGTGTGGACTTCGTACAGCTGGATTCGGAGAATGTTGTTCGAAGTATGCGATGTTGTCCGTTCAGAAAAATACTTCGAAGCTTATCAACACAGACCGCACACCGAAGATCGAAGATTGAGCGAAGCCTTCGAAGATGTTAAGTCGAAGCCTGTCTCACGGAGCTGAGGGGCTTCGAACAGGGAAAGACTTCGCCAGAGACACAGCCAGAAAAGGTAATAGACCCTGTCAGCTTCGATCAAAAAGCTGTGCAGTAGAAGGTGAAAAGCTGCACAGAACACTGTAGCTGCAGGGAAGTAGTACTACTTGCAACAGCAAGAACTAGTACTACTAGAATGAAGAACAGAAGCAAAAAGAGAAGCTTCTTCTCACGAAATAAATTCAGCAGCCCGTAGCCGAAGCAATAACTCCCCAAACCAGACAATGTGCACCAAATAAAATCAACAGGGACCAAGGCTTTAATGCATTCAAGAGATTAGAGCAAATGCAATGCAAGAACAGGAAGGAGCAATAGCCTGGCGGCGCACACAGGAGAGAGAAACGAGAGACAAAATGACCCAATAGAGTGGATGTGATTTCAGCCAAAAGGGTAGTCCAAACCCTAGGGATTGGGGTCCTATTTATAGGCTCCCAACACTAGGAATATTCTACCAGCCCCTTAGGGTTTTTACAGACTCAAAAATAAAGGAAAAGACTCTACTGCCCTTAGGAATTTTTTACAGACACGACTGACTGACTGTGGGCCTAGAGTAACAGATGACTTATCCGGAAGCTAAGTTCTCGTAGCGACTACGGCTTCTCTTCTGGACAGTCGGATACAAAATCAACGGTTGTCAGTTTTGCGCCGAAACTGACAAAGCCTCCACCAGCTTTGCACCAGGTACCCGGATTGGGCCGGCCCGTCTCCGCAGCTCTCTCAGCCCAGCAATCGCTCACTGCCCGTGTACCTGAGTCAGTCCTGGTCAACAGCCCAGTGGGTCTTCTACTGCTTCTGGCCCATGCACCCGGATTGGGCCAGCCCGACTTCGCAGCCTCCTCTGCCCGACAGTCGCTCGCTGCCCGTGTACCTGAGTCACACGCGGCCCATGAAACAGCAGATCTCCTCTCTTCTTCAGTCCTCGTTGACTATCGTTGACAATGACTCATCACTTCTGGAGCCATGAGGCCCACGCTATTCAGCATGGCTACTCAATCTCCCCCTTGATGAGTGCATTGTCAACACTCCTCTTTTCACGGTTCTTCAGCACCTGCGAACAAATGTGGAAACACGAAAACAAAATACAAGAAAACAAAGAAGAAGAAAAAGTAAGGTAAAAGTTTAACCCTAATGACCAAAAGCCAAACAGAAGCAAGAAACGGTCATTATGGTTAACCAAAACGTAAAAGCTCAAAATGAGTGTGATTTCAGAACAACAAGGATATCAACAGAGTAAAAACTCCCCCTTAAACTCTGATCCCAAATTCCCCCTTAAACTCTGATCCCAAATTTTCTCCCCCTTGTTGACAAGTGAACTCATCAAGCACTCAAAAGAGACACAGACTCCCCCTGAAATGCAACTCCCCCTAAAAATATGCAGTGAATGCAACTAAGGTGCAGGTGGAGTGTAGAAAGCATGCTTCTCACATATGATTGACTGCAGTTACAACATCTAACAGGTATAGCAAAAGAGATAATGTCTAAGACACATGGCATGATCAGTGCAACAGATGATATCTAAAGAAAGTCATTAGCACGCATTTTTCAGTTTTTGCAAAGAAAAAGTATCACCACATTTTCCAGTAAAACAAGCAAGGTAAAACATGAGATGCAAAAGCTAACTGATATCTACCAAGATAAGCATTGTCCAAAACAGGGTGCTTCAGCAAACTTGTTATCTTTTAAATGTTCAGGATTTTTCAATTTTCCTTTTTCATTTTTGCCAGGGGTTATTTGCATGTCAAACCTTATGCTGACCGACCAAGTCAAGCCTAGGCCAAAACTGGACCATCAGAAGCTTAAGACATTGGTCTTGGCATACACTACAGTGTCCTAGTTCATACCAAAGTGCTATGGTACGCAGTCCAGAACAATGCAGTGCGACAAAGCAAACCCACCTGGATCTTTTCAAGGTATGCACAAAAATGCATGGAATTTTCATTTTTCTTGATTTGTCATCATTGTTATAGCACGTATCCATGTTTTAAAGCAGAAAGATGTCCAAGTTGCATATTTGCATCTAAGTCAGAAACTAGCTACAAGGCATATAACAGATAGCAAGAACATTCAGCCTACGCATGCTAGTTACCAGAAGCAATGGTGATCATTTTTCAATTTTAAAGCATAAAAGCCATGCATATGATAGATATTAGACATATCAAGTGAACTGAACCAAAAACATGATCATCGACAAGTAATCAAAAGCATGTACCAGCTAGAATAAGTAAAGGAGTTCAATCATATAACAGAAGCATCTCTAAAGTGTGATATGTGAATATGCAAGGTATGAACACACACAAAAAGACTCAAGAAAAGAGTAAAGAAGAAGGAAAACTGACGCAAAATATCCTAAAAAGGATACACAACACCCAAATCCCCTCGTAAACGCTCGAATGTAGACTGATCTAGGGGTTTGGTGAAAATATCAGCCAACTGATGATGGGTATCAACATGAACAAGGTCAATGACACCTTTCTCATATTGATCCCGCAAGAAGTGAAAGCGCACGTCAATATGTTTGGTTTTAGAATGGAGACACGGGTTTTTCCCTACACTAATAGCACTAGTGTTGTCGCAAAACAATGGAACCCTGGTAGGAAAGAACAACCCAAAATCTCATAGAGTGGAAATCATCCAAACCAACTGTGAGCAGCAGCTAGCAGCAGCTACATACTCAGCCTCTGTGGTCGAAAGAGCAACTCTAGATTGCTTTCGAGAAGACCAAGAGACAAGGGATGAACCAAGAAACTGGCAAGTACCGGAAGTCGACTTGCGATCCAACCGGCACCCACCAAAGTCGGCATCCGAAAAGCCAGATAAATCAAGAGATGATGATGCTGAATAGTAAAGACCGAGATCGGGCGCATAAGTGAGATACCTAAAGATGCGCTTGACAGCCTGCCGGTGAGACGCGCGTGGTGAAGACTGAAAACGCGCGCAAAGTCCCACGGCGAACTGTATGTCTGGTCTTGTTGCCGTTAAGTATAACAGCGAACCGATCATCCCTCGAAACTCCCTTTCATTGACCTTGACGCCGCTCTCGTCCTTGTCCAGACCCCCAGATGTGCCCATCGGGGTCATCTGCGGCTTCAATTCACCACCAAAGTCAAATTTCTTAAGCATATCACGAGTGTACTTACCTTGGTGGATGAAAGTGTCGTCCTTGGTCTGCTTGATCTGGAGCCCTAAGAAATACTTGAGCTCACCCATGAGGCTCATTTCAAACTCACTGTGCATCTGCTCAGAGAACTTGGACACAAGAGAATCAGTAGTACCGCCAAAAATAATATCGTCCACATAAATCTGAGCAACTAAAAAATCTGAAGCATCTCTGAGCAAGAAAAGAGTTTTGTCCACAGAACCCATCACAAAGCCCTTCCCCAACAAAAATTGCTTCAACCGGTCATACCAAGCCCTGGGGGCTTGCTTCAACCCGTATAAAGCTTTGTGCAACTTAAAAACATGTCGAGGAAACTTAGGGTTCTCAAAACCGGGGGGTTGCCTAACATAAACTTCCTCCTCTATGAACCCGTTCAGAAAAGCACTCTTAACGTCCATTTGAAAAAGCTTAAAACCCTTCGAAGCGGCAAAAGCTAAAAGAATGCGAATGGACTCAAGACGGGCAACAGGGGCGAAGGTTTCTTCAAAGTCAGTACCTTCCTTCTGGCAAAAACCCTGGGCAACTAGTCGAGCTTTGTTGCGCACCACAACCCCATCTTCACCTTGTTTGTTCTTGAATACCCACTTGGTGCCTATGGGGTTGCATCCTGGTGGCGGCTCAACTAATGTCCAAACCCGATTGCGGACAAAGTTCTCAAGCTCTTCTTGCATAGCATTAATCCAATTAGAATCAGAAAGAGCATGAGAAACATCTCTGGGCTCAAAAGATGCAACAAACGCAGATTCAGCAAACATAGCGAGAGAGGCAGAAGAACGCAAAGTCCTCTCAGTCAAATCACCTATGATGAGCTCTGAGGGATGGTCACGCTGAACTGCTCGGGTTCCCTGGTGATCTGAAGTCACCTCACCGGAGTCAGCAGCTGGCACCTCTGGACTCGACTGAGGGGGCTCGATCGAAGTGGAAGAAGTGATCAGAGGTCCGTCCTCATTATCAGTCGAAGTCTCAGAATGTGTGGGCTCTGCGGGGGATGCAGAAGGCCCACCCTCATCAGCAGCTGGAGTATCCTCATCTTCCTCGAAGATGGACTCTCCGAGCTCATCATCACCAGAAAGCTCAAAAGAAGGAGTCAAAGAAGGCAAGGACTCATCAAAAGAAACCTCACAAGTCTCGACAAGCAGCTGGGATTCGAGGTTCCAAACACGGAAGCCTCGAGAATGCAATGCATAACCAAGAAAAACACCATCCCAGCAACGAGACTCAAACTTGTCCAAATGCCCTCCCTTCTTGAGCACAAAGCACTTGCAGCCAAACGCTCGCAAGTGGCTCACCTTGGGCTGTCTGCCAAACCGCAACTCATATGATGTCTTACCAAGGTAAGCTCTAAGAAAAATGCGGTTGGCCAGATAGCAAGCCGTGTTCATGGCTTCAGCCCAAAAACGCCTAGGAGTCCTGTGCTCATCGAGCATCGTCCTGGCCATCTCAACTAGCGTGTGGTTCTTTCGTTCCACAACGCCGTTCTGTGGGGGAGTGTAAGGAGAAGAAAACTGATGGTCCAGACCCTGATCACTATAGAAGCTGACGAACTGAGAGTTCTTGAACTCAGAACCGTTGTCGGGGCGAATTGCTCGCATCCGACCATTGTTCTCATTCTTCAGCTTCAAAATCAGGTCATGGACAAAATGAAAAGTTTCATCCTTAGACTCCAAAAAGAAAACCCACGAGAATCGAGAAAAGTCGCCAACAATTACAAGTGCATACCACTTCCCACCGACTGAGCGTACCCGAGCTGGACCTACAGTGTCCAGATGTAAAAGCTCGCCCGGATACGATGTCATCACCTGAGTCACAGGTGAGTGAGAAGCGGCAACCATTTTCCCATGACGACAGGGATGACAAACCAGATCCTTCTCCATCTTAAGCTTGGGCAATCCTCGGATGAGGTCCATAGAGCTTAACCTGACTAGCAGATCAAAACTCAAGTGACCTAACCTCCTATGCCACTTCCAGAGCTCAGAAGAAGATCCAGCAATCAAACAGTGAGAAGGGCCAAAAGAACTAGAGAAGTCAATTCGAAAAACTTTACCGAAGGGTAAAATCTGACAAACCAAAGATCCTCTAGAATCAACCACAGAAGAATTGCCCTTCTTAAAACGCACTTCCAAACCATCCTCAAGAAGTTGCGAAACAGAGATCAAATTAAAGTTCAAATTCTTAACCAAAGCAACATTCTTTAAAGAGAAATGATCTGAAATGCTAATTGAGCCTATGCCACTTACTTTCCCTTGACCGCTGTTCCCGAAAGTGATGTACTCTTTGGAGCTCGGGGGAGTGAGACTGGAGAACCATCTGCGATGTCCCGTCATGTGGCGAGAGCATCCTGAGTCCATGATCAAAACATCCTCCAGTCCCCGGTCCTGCACAATCAGTGTCTGTAAGTGGGAGCAAATGGTCCGGCACCAGGTTTAGCAAAAGAGCTAAACCAGTGTCGAGCCATCTGCTCAAAAGATGGAAAGTGAAAACCATCAAAAGAGTTTGGACCAAAACGCGGCTCAAAGCGCGGTCCTCGGTTCTGCCTAACCCTACGGCCACGAGGTCCAGAACCGTAGCCAACTCGGTCTGGAACTCTGCCGGAACGAACACTACCAACTGGAGAACGGGCAAGAAAACCGTCTCCTCTACCACCACCTACACGACGCGGCCTGGCCTCCAGCCTCTCCCCGCGCCGAGGAACACGCAGTCTACCACCCTGCTGGTAGAACTGCTCCTGATCACTACGACCCCTCTCTGCTCTCTCAACCCGCTTCCTCCTGAAGCAGAACTCCGCAAGATGCCCGTCTCTCTGACAGTACTCGCAATGATAGGTAGGCTTCTTGGGATGTGGTTGAGGCTTGGGGTTCTTGGGCTTAGTGGTGATTGGTGTTGTCTTCTTGGGCTGAGAGGGTCCAGGAAGAGAGTCTAGAGAAGAGTGGAGATGTTTGGGCTTCGGAACCCAGATAGGCTTCTTGGGTGGAGCTTTAGGTGGTTCATGGATCACTCCATCCTTGGGCTGACAAGCCTGGGACGACTCAGTGGAGTGAGTCTTGGGATACCTCTGCTCTGGAGTCATTTTACTCCACTCCACTGCCCGGCTGATGGCACTCTCAAAGTCAGCCTTGGTGTAGGTGTAACCTACCCCAAACCCATCCTGCCTCTTGAACTGCTGGATCATCATGCCGAGTTGTGGCTCTCTGGCACTGATCCAACTCAGGATAGACCGGAGGTAAAAGTTCTCATTCTGAGAATCAGCTAGCTCCTCTCTCAAGGAAGCTAGTACCTCCACCTGAGACAAGCAGGTCTCACACTCACTATCTACTTGGACAGACTTTTCGGCTTTCAGCTTAATTTATTCCATTCTAAGAGACAGGCAGTTCTCACAGACAGTGGGTGGAACTGACAGTGTCTCTAGCTCTAGCCTAGTCTGCGCAAGCTCAGCTCTCAACCTCTCTAAATCACCCAAATGCTCATCGCCCTTGGACTTCAGCTCAGCTAAGACAGCTAGATGAGATGGGCAATCAACACAGGGTGCGACGACAGTGGCTTGAGCATCTTTCAGCTCCAGCTGAGCGCTTTCAAGCTCAGTGGCCAAAGCGTCCCTCTCATCAACCCTTTATGTGTACCTGGACTTCAAAGTCGACAGGTCACACAGAAGCACCTCACACTTCGGGCACTCACTGCTATTACCCAAGCAAGGGGAAGAAGATAGACTCTCAATTCTGCCGTTGGCCACGGCAAGCTCACTCTCTAACTCGTCTATCCTTTTCTTAGCCCCCCTAAGCAGTTTCTCCCGATACTTCAACTCCTGACGATTGCTCTCAAGTAAATCAACAATTTCACGCTCATAAGATGATACCTTGCTGTCGTCGTCGTCGGAGTCGTCAGAGGAGCTCTTTTCTTCTCTATCCCCAAGAGCCATTGAGCAGAAGCTCTTGCGGGATCTTCGGCGCTGGTGTGAGCGGCTCTTCGGCTTGTCTCCAAAGGCCATGAAGCAAAGGCCCGCCGGATCGTCCTTGTCCTTCCCCTTCCTGATGGAGATCTCCTCATCGCTTGAGCTTGATGAAGAGGAAGAAGACGTGGACTGCTTCGAGTAGCTCTTCTCCATCTCGGCGAAGAAGGCCTTGTCGCGCTTCTTGTTCTCTCGCCGGTAGTCCTTCAGGGCCTTCTTGAAGAAATGAGTCTTCGGCTTGCCCTTGTTGAAGGAGGAGCTCTCATGCTTGCCGGAGTCGTGGAAGCTGCCACCGGTGCCCTTCTTGTATCCATTGCACTTGGGGCAGTCGGCGATGAAGTGTCCTGGATCACCACATTCAAAGCATCCGGATTTTGTGCCGTGTCTTTTGAACATTCTCTTATCATAGACACGACGCACCCGGTTGTTAAAGAGACACAAATCATCATCTCCCAACAACTCAAGCTGA
This sequence comes from Zizania palustris, assembly GCA_019279435.1. Lineage (NCBI taxonomy): Eukaryota > Viridiplantae > Streptophyta > Magnoliopsida > Poales > Poaceae > Zizania > Zizania palustris. The sequence goes on along the minus strand of JAAALK010000082.1, from coordinate 77,825,113 downwards.
TCCTCAGTGATAGACATCAAAGAGAACCCAGCACAGCTCACAGCAGAGGGATCAACAGAAGGTGTAGCAAGGGCCAGGGATTTTGATCCAGAGCCAGTGAGATTTGATCTCAACTGGATATCTACCTCAGTGGCCTTCAGCTTGCTAAACAACTCAGAAATGGTCAAGGTATCGTAAGAAGTGCTCTCAACGATAGAGGATACCTTGATTTCCCAGATCTTTGGGTCCAAGGTATGGAGAACCTTGAGCGCCTGCTCGTGATCTGAGACTAACTGAGCACCCTCAGCCTTGTTGTCCCGAAGCTTGTTAATGATCGACTGAAAGCGACCAAACAAAGCCTCAACAGATTCACCCGGCTTCTGTGTGAAATTCTCATATTCACGCCGGTAGGTCTGATAGAGCCGAGCCTTGACCTGTGCTGTTCCCTCATGGTGTGCCTTGAGGGTAGCCCAGATCTCTCTCGCAGTGGAGAGATGACTCACACGCTCAAATTCAGTGGGACCTAAACCAGAAAACAAAATGTTCACAGCCTTACTGTTGCTCAGATGCTGAGCAATGATACCAGCAGTACCTTGCTCAGTAACTGGCAAAATGACAAACGTGGTGTGAACACAAATGTCCCATATGTCCGAACCCTGGCTCATGAGATAGGCTCGCATGCGAGTCTTCCAATAGTTATAGCCATAGGCTTCCAAGGACGGGACCTTGCTAGGAGACGTCATGATCACTACTGGGGTTTAGAACCGGTTAAGGTATGGAAAAACCCTAACCTTGCTCTGATACCACTTGTAGGACCGAAAGTAGCGACCAGAGGGGGGGTGAATGGGCGCCTTAAAAAATTCTTTCGAATCAATGGCCTGCTCCCAATACCCAACGCACCTCAACAGACTACGCAGCAGAAAATAGACAAAAGGCCTAAGTCTAAAGGTTTCTAACCTAGAAGCAAATGATTATAACTGAGAATTACTAAATAAGTGCAACTAGGCAGATGAACATGGTGTAACAGGCCTAAACTTCTCAATGAAATGATCTAAGTATGTGTAAGATGAAAAGAGAAGTTACTGTCCAAATTTGTCTCCTGTTCGGAACTTGGCGAAGCCCCCTTCGCACGTCGAGGTCTGCTTCGGAGGTTGGTGACGGAGCCTGTCCGAGATGCCGAAGGTGTCGCGGTCTAGCCTAGTTCGAAGTGGCAAGTTGCGAAGAGTACTTTGGAACGAAGTATGACAATGCCGGAGCCTGGTTCGAAGTATGTACTTCGAAGACAAGGCTTCGAACACAGCTTCGAATAAAGAGCTTCGGAGCAAAGTGACAGAGTCGGAGCCTGCTTCCAAGTGCACTTCGAAGACAAAACTTCGAACACAACTTTGAACCGAAAGCTTCGAAGCAAAACCTTCGAACAGAAAGCTTCGAACACAACACTCAAAAGGACAACCTTCGAACAAAGAAGCGAAGTCTGTCACACGACAGAAAATCAACTCCGAAGCCTACACTCTATCTTCGAACAGGGAAAGCTTCGGAAGGAGAACCGAAGGTTGACACGCCACAAGGAAATCAAATCGAAGTCTATCAGAAATGACAAGCTTCGAACCCAACTTCGAAGCCTACCGATGTGTGGACTTCGTACAGCTGGATTCGGAGAATGTTGTTCGAAGTATGCGATGTTGTCCGTTCAGAAAAATACTTCGAAGCTTATCAACACAGACCGCACACCGAAGATCGAAGATTGAGCGAAGCCTTCGAAGATGTTAAGTCAAAGCCTGTCTCACGGAGCTGAGGGGCTTCGAACAGGGAAAGACTTCGCCAGAGACACAGCCAGAAAAGGTAATAGACCCTGTCAGCTTCGATCAAAAAGCTGTGCAGTAGAAGGTGAAAAGCTGCACAGAACACTGTAGCTGCAGGGAAGTAGTACTACTTGCAACAGCAAGAACTAGTACTACTAGAATGAAGAACAGAAGCAAAAAGAGAAGCTTCTTCTCACGAAATAAATTCAGCAGCCCGTAGCCGAAGCAATAACTCCCCAAACCAGACAATGTGCACCAAATAAAATCAACAGGGACCAAGGCTTTAATGCATTCAAGAGATTAGAGCAAATGCAATGCAATAACAGGAAGGAGCAATAGCCTGGCGGTGCACACAGGAGAGAGAAACGAGAGACAAAATGACCCAATAGAGTGGATGTGATTTCAGCCAAAAGGGTAGTCCAAACCCTAGGGATTGGGGTCCTATTTATAGGCTCCCAACACTAGGAATATTCTACCAGCCCCTTAGGGTTTTTACAGACTCAAAAATAAAGGAAAAGACTCTACTGCCCTTAGGAATTTTTTACAGACACGACTGACTGACTGTGGGCCTAGAGTAACAGATGACTTATCCGGAAGCTAAGTTCTCGTAGCGACTACGGCTTCTCTTCCTGACAGTCGGATACAAAATCAACGGTTGTCAGTTTTGCGCCGAAACTGACAAAGCCTCCACCGGCTTTGCACCAGGTACCCGGATTGGGCCGGCCCGACTCCGCAGCTCTCTCAGCCCAGCAATCGCTCACCGCCCGTGTACCTGAGTCAGTCCTGGTCAACAGCCCAGTGGGTCTTCTACTGCTTCTGGCCCATGCACCCGGATTGGGCCAGCCCGACTTCGCAGCCTCCTCTGCCCGACAGTCGCTCGCTGCCCGTGTACCTGAGTCACACGCGGCCCATGAAACAGCAGATCTCCTCTCTTCTTCAGTCCTCGTTGACTATCGTTGACAATGACTCATCACTTCTGGAGCCATGAGGCCCACGCTATTCAGCATGGCTCCTCAGAGGCATTTGTCTTTCAGATCTCCCGGCTGAAACCGCGGATGAAGGTATGTAGCTTTGTTCTGGCTCCTTGTCTAGACGTATCAAATCTTCCTGATCTTGACTTTACGTTTTCCAAGCAGGCACTTCCGCCTGGGTCCCGGCTCCGTCACCGGTATACACTAGGGGCACCGTCGACACGAGGCCCGAAGCTCCTCGGAGTTGGAGGAGACCTCGGAGGAGGCCCCGGAGGGGGCAACTCGGTAGACCGAGGTCTGGCCCCCCACTGACCCGAGGCGTGCGTGCTCCAGCGTGCCTCTCCTTGTTCCTTTCCAGGAAGGAGGCCAAGACTTTGCAACGAGGACAACTCCTCTCCATGACTCCTACTTGCGCCTGAGAAGGACCGGGCTGATAGAGGAGCTTGGCCAAGTGGACGGTGTCGGCCTCGGCTGGGCTATTGAGAGCGCCACGAGTCAGGTACACTTTCAGGACGCTCTTTGACAAGCCCCTTGCCTTCCCTGCTCTAACTCATTGTTTCATGCGCAGATAGTCGCGCTGGCATAGGGCTCGCTGCTATCCCTACTTTCTGAGCGCAGACGCCATGAGGGCAGCGCTTCGGAGCTCACCAGGCGTGCTGAGGCCACCTAGAGGATGGCCCAGGAGCGCGCGGCCGAGATCGACCGGCTCTGAGCGCTGGAGTCAGAGGTCGAGGCCCTTTGCTCTGAAGCCGCTAGGGCCGAAGCGCTCCAGGCTCAGGTCGCGGAGATCGGTGCCCTCAAGGCCCAAGTCGACGAGCTGGATGGGCTTCGAGCTCGAGTGGCTGAAGTGGATGATCTTGAAGCAAAAGTCAACGCCTTCCGGGCCCAAGCTGCGGAGGTAGAGAGGCTCCGATCTTGGGCCGAGGAAGTGGACAAACTCAAGGCGGAGGTCTTTGCGCTTCAAGCCCGGGTCTCCAAAATGGATGAGCTCCGGGAGAGGGTGGCTGCCACAGAAGTCCACGGAGCCCGGGTACTCCAGCTCGAGCGGATCGTGGCAGACCTGCTGGCCCGGAACGAAGCGGCGACTGAGGCACTGGCTCAGGGGGAGAAGACGGCGGCTGACACCATGGTATCCCTTCGGAGGGTCTTGGCACGCTTCGGCACTGGGTGCATGGCCTTCGACATCAGCTGGGAGCCCCTTAGCTGCCGACTGAAGTTCATCCAGGCCATCATCCGGCAGATAAGCTTCACCGTATCGAGGTACAGGGAAGTGTCAGCCCGGGTGGCTGCCCTCGGCGTTCTCCACCAATTGGAAGCTTCCGGGGGCTCCCTGCCTTCGTCCTCGAGCTCCCCTCCTGTCGCTTTCGGGGGGAGCCATCTTCTTTCCCCCAGCCCAGTGGTTGCGCAGTCCTGGAGGGCCCTCCAGGCAACTTGGCAGGCAGAGGGCCCGGACGTAGTCTAGGCCTTGATAGACGAGGCCCTTCGCTCGATCCTGCCTTCGTCTTCCTCGAAGCCCCCGGCCGCAGCACCCCAACCGGAACCAAAGGTGTAATCTTCTTAGGTCCTTAGCATCGCAACTCCTATAATAGATAGGAACTTGGTAATTTTTATTAATAAAGAGTGATTGTTTTCTAGAAATCATCCAGGGTATTCGCACCGCTTGTGACTCTGACGTCGATATTCTCTATGAGGGCGAGGCCCTCCGGCGTAAATGGGCCACCTTCGAGGCTCTTAGGGCCGACCTGCCTGCACGCTTCATCATCCCTCGGAATGACGACGGGCATGCTGCCCCTGATATCCTTCATGAGGTCTTGGGTTTTATCAAGGAAGAGTAAGGGAAAACTCGAGCCCCGTCCTCATCGCCCGAACCGGTGAACTGGTCCGAGGTGGAGAGCGAGGCCGATGAACCGCGGCTCGGAGATCAAGGTCTACGCAGCTGGGCCCAACTCCAAGAAGATCAGAAAGCCTTCCGAGCTCTAAGTACGGAAGAGAAGAGGCGGAAGAAGAAAGAGAAGTCCAGCCGCGCGGCTATGGAGTCATAGACCTAAAGGGGCTCTAGGGGCCCGGCAACCTTCCAGATCAAAAGGCTTCTGATTCCTGCTTGGCTTAGATGAAGAATTTTCCTAGTCTTACTTCCCGGCTTGATTTTGCGATAGATGTTATTTACGTTCTATGCATCTAACAAAGCCTTACTTGTGGCACTTACGAATTCTTATTATGTCCCTGCCCACTCCTTCCCCCCCCCTCCTTTATGGATAGGTGACTTGTCGGCTAAGCGCAATGTGCTTGCACTTAGGACCGGCACCAGGAGAGATTGAAAGGGAGGAAAAAAGCTTTGGAGGTGGAACTGAAGACCTTGAATCAGGGAGTACCTCGAGCTGGAGCTCAGAACGTTGGCTCGGGGCTCGAGACCCTAAGCCGGGGTGCTTTGAGCCAGAGCTCGGAACCCGAATAGGCGGTGCGTCGAGCTGGAGCTCGGAACCCGAGTAGGGGGTGCGTCGAGCTGGGGCTCGGAACTCGAGTAGGGGGTGCGTCGAGCTGGAGCTCAGAACCCTGATAGGGGGTGCATCGAGCCGGAGCTCGGAACCCTCATTGGGGGTGCATCGAGCTGAAGCTAAGAACCCTGATAGGGGTGCGTCGAGCCAGAGCTCGGAACCTTGATAGGGGGTGCATCGAGCCGGAGCTCGGAACCCAAATACGGGGTGCGTCGAGCCGGACCTCGGAACCCGAGTAGGAGGTGCATCGAGCCGGAGCTCGGAACCCTGATAGGGGGTGCGTTGAGCCGGAGCTTGGAACCCGAGTACGGGGTGCGTTGAGCCGGAGCTCGGAACCCTTCGAAGTCGGTGAGATTGTGCTCAGTACCGCAGTGCGTCCACTTCGGTCAAAATGTTCACCGTATATCATTATTGCATCAGAGGGATTATACAACAAGAACTATCATTGGAACACGTCTACTAAATTACGCGAAATATCATTTCAAGTGCTCCGCGTGCCAAGTGTGCTTCAGATTTTCGCCTTCTAGGGTAGCTAGATGATAGGACCCTGTCCGCCCAGAGCCAACCACGATGTATCGACCTTCCCATTTATTTCCCAACTTCGTTGGAGCGGCCACCGCACGCAGGACAAGATGGCCTGGCTGAAACTCGTTGCGCTTGACTTTGGGGTTGTACCACGCCTTTGTCTGCTTCTGGTACTGAGAGAGGTTGGCGACAGCTCGGAGCCTTGATTCCTCCATGAGGTCAAGAGAGACGGTGCGCTCTTGGTCATTTTCGGGAGTTATCACCCGCAGGGAACCGGCTCGGAGCTCCGTTGGCGTCATCGCTTCATCTCCAAATAGTAGCCGGAACGGGGTGAAACCGGTTGATCGGGAAGGGGTGGTCCGGATGGACCACAGGATCTTAGGCAGCTCTTTGGGCCACAATCCCTTGGCCAAACCTACGATGCGCTTGTTGAGACTAGATAGTATATGCCCGTTGGCCCTCTCGACAGATCCGTTGGACTGCGGATGCCGGACCGCTGCGAAGCATAGCTGCACTCCCAGCTCTTCGCAAAATGCTTTGAATGATCTAGTGTCAAACTGAGTGTCGTTATCCATCGTGAGCTGCTTGGGCACTCCGAAGCGGCAGACAATATTCTGCCAAAAGAACTTCTGGATGCTTCGGGAGGTAATGGCGGTGAACGGCTCGGCCTTGACCCATTTAGAGAAGTACTCGACAGCGACGACGGCGAAGCTCAGCTTGCCCCTTGCCCTGGGAAATGGCCCGATAAGGTCCATACCCCACCGAGCTAGGGGCCAGACGGGTGCGATGAGATGTAGGTTGACCGGGGGGTGATGGCTCCGCCGTTGTTGGCGTAAAAGATTACGCTAACAGGTTTCTGAAGAGTAGAAACTAACAAATGAAGTGTTTGCGAAGGAAACTATTCCAAGCCTCTGAAAGGATAATAGCTTAAAATAGTTCGAAAGTGTGTATTAAATAACTTGTATTCGGTCCCTATTACAGGGTAAAACGGGGGGTATTTATAGGCCCAAACATTAAGGAAAAGACCCTTTTACCCCTCTATTACAACCGACATAGTGGAAACTATTCGGTACCCTTAATAGGGCTAAAATGGTAAAAGACTAATCTAATGAGAAAGAAGATAAGTCTTCCATCTTAGCTGGCAAAGAAGCTCTCGGAAGAGTCCAAGTTCAAAGATATACTCCGAACTAGAGTCCGTCATCATACTTCGAACTTGATTCAATGCATCCTCGGAGATACATGCTGAAAATCTTTGACTTAATCACCAGCCTTTATCCTGTTACTACAATAACCCTGAAGATGGAATATTTTTCTCCAACAATAGCCCCTCGAATACGCTTCTCCGTTAAATCTGTAATGTTAGGAGAGCAGTATACGCAAGAAAAATAATCATGTGTAGGGGTTAGAGGATTTAATCCATCTCCGAAATGCGTGGAGATGCAAAACTTCGAATCAGTTTCTATGAAAATTACATTCGAACCATCTTAGAACTAACTCGAAAAGCCCGAAAGCCTTTTTAGACTTAGAAGAAATAGCTGTTGGCTTCTTTCTTCTAACGGAAGTTACGTGACACGTTAAATCCGCAACAAAGTAACGGTTAAGAATGCGAAACGACAGAGGCAAACGGTAAAAAAATCGTGGTCTGGGCTATAAATAGAGAGCCCAGACCCTTCTCGAGTACCTTTCCACCGCTTTCGTGCAACAAACCACCAGACAAGCCCTAGCTTCCGTTTTTCCTCTGAAGCAACCCGTGCAATCCAATGGCGAAAACTAGTTTCAAGGGCCCTGGAGCGGCTTCAACTTTGGCTCGGCAGTAGTCAGCGGCTGCAGCGGCGGCTGCGACATTGGCGACGGCAACTTCGACACCATCAGTGGCAACAATGGCGGCGGCGGGGAGAAATCCCCAAAATGTTGGCCCTCATGACCTCTTCCCGGTGTCAACAAAGTACACGGATCAATCCTTTCAATTGGGGCCCTCCACCTGCAAAAGGGAATCACTCGCGGCCGCAATAGAAGGCAAAATCAGTTCTGGAGTCATGATTCGCAAACCCGGGAAAGAAATCATTCCGTCGCCAAGGCCCGGAGAAGTGGTTGTCTTCGAAGCCTTCTTCGAAGCTGGCTTGGGGCTTTCGGCAGTTGACTTCTTGGTGGAGGTATTGGACTTATTCCACGTTACTCTCCCCCAGCTCTCTCCGAATGCCATAGCACGTCTTGCCATCTTCGAATGGGCGTTGCGAGCCAAGGGTTGTGAAGGAAGGGCTGAGATCTTCGCAGCATTGCACAGAGTTTCGTGCCAACCGAAGACCTTCGTAGGCCCCGGAGGTGAGAAGATGGTGGTGGCCTTCGGAAGCATCAACTTCAGGCTTCGAGATGAGTATGCTCTCCAGTTCCCCGCCAAGGCCATCAATGCCAGATGGTATACAGACTAGATCTTGAAGTGGTTTTATGCCGAAGTTGGGGCGAGCAGTCGTCTAGCTAGACCCTTGCAAGATATCAACTTCTGAAAGGAAGCTCTTGTGCATCCGGATCCGGGCCAGCTCGAAGCTCGCCTCAGCCTGCTCCAAAAAATCAGTCGCTGCTTGAGTATGCGGGACTTAGCCGAAGAATTCCTCGGGCTTCAAATCCCTCCTCTGATGGCCAACTGGCCGATCACCTTTGAGGAAGATTCGGAGGGCGGTCTTCGCAAAATTTCTTCGAACTCGAGCCCAGCAGGTAACTTCGAAAACAACATATGTCATGTATATTTATTCGAAGAAATAACCAACTTAACTCATTTTTCAGCCTCTTCAGCCCCTATAACTTCGAAGCAGATTGTACGAGCTTCGGAGAAGATTCTGGGCGTCCCAACTCCGACCGAAAAGGAATGGAGAATCAAATTGGTTGGTACTTGGGAACGGTCCAACCGAGTATGGGGACTACTCGAAGTTGTTCCGCCCCCTCTTCTGGATTGGGTGCCTTCGGAGAAAGGACCCAAAAAGAGAAAAGCTGAAGTCGGAGCCTCAAGCTCTGCCAAGACTCCGCTTAAGAAGGTGGCTCGAAAGCCAAGAGTTCCTGCGCCTTCAAGCCCAAGAGCTTCAATCTCCGATTCCTTGGAGGATGAAGGCAGGATGCTTGTTGACCTGATTGACAAGGATGTAGCCCAAAGAAATGCACATATTGATGATGCTGCGAGCATACCGGAGTCTCAAGACAACCTCGAGCAAGTGAGGACTCCGGCTGCTCAAGAAAATTTACCACAAGACGAAGCCCCTGTGGACGAAAGCGGAGTCGAGGTTGCTACAACTTCGATTCTGAGTGAAGTAACAACGGCTGCTCCCGAAGATGCTCCAACAGTCGAAGATTTGACTGTTGACTCCGACGAAGACTTTGGAGTAGCCTTCGACCCGCCAAGCAGCCCAATGCTCACCCGTCACCCAGACGTCGAAGGTAAACTTTGCATAATTCTTTTGTTCTTTTTTCCTGTAAAATTATACAATGTATAATACCTTTGTTTTAACAGGATCTACTCCCGTGGAAGATGTCTGTCCCGAAGATATAATTCCTGGACCTTCGACAACTTCGGAGCCAATTCTAGGAGCCACTCAAATGGGACCTGGAAAAGGCAAAGGCAAGATGGACCACCTCCCTGCTCCGAGCTCAGGATCAACTCCATCTGAATCAACAGACGAAAGCCAATCTACGGAGGGGGGCCAGTCTGCCGGAGCTCCAAAATATACGGCTCAGCACTCCGGGCCTTCACCAAACGAAGATGACCAGCAAGCCTTGAGCATGCTCCCTCTTCTAGCTCCTTTCTTGGAGCGAAGAACAGGGCTTCGGACTTTGCTTGAGCCTTTGAATCGAGCTAGCCGCGAAGTGGGGGAGATGGACTTGGTGGCCATCTTAAGCGAGGCGGAGAGTTCGGAGCTTAACGCTACCATGGAACGTGCAGCATACCAGGTACGAAGTATCTGCAAAACAAAATCAAACTTATATACAAATAATTTCTCACCTTGGTTTTTGTCTTCGCAGCAAACAGTCTTGGCCCGAGCTGCGAACATTTCAAATGAGCGTGGAAACCTTCGCCTTCGAGAGGAAAACACAACTCTTCAACGAAATCTTACTATCTCCGAAGGTCGGGTTTCCCACTTAGACAACATGGTTTCAACGGAGCGCAGGGCCAGACAAAGCTTGGAAGCTGCGAACAAAGAGCTCGAAGCAGAACAAATTGTGCTTCGAGCGGAAATTGAAAAGATGCAGGCGGAACACGCTACGGCAGGAGCTGAGCTTGTCAGGCTCCAAGAAGAAAAAGCCAAAGCTGCCGAAGAAGCTAGCCAGCTACTTAACCAGAAGAATTCTTTAGCTACGGAGGCAGCTAGGCTCTCTGGAGTGGTAAGAGAATTAACTTCGGCGAAGGATGCCTTAGTTGAAGACAAGCTGAAGTCGGAGAAGGTAGCTGCGGAGGTTATGAACCAACTGCTAGGCATTCTAGAGTACTTTGGTACTACTGGGATGCTTCCTTCAGATGACAACATCCCCCTGCTGCGACGGCTGAAAAGGATCCAAGGAGCAACGAAGAAAATGAAGACAGCAGGCATTCGGTACGGAGAAATCTCCGGTCAAGTGGCTGCTATCGGCATACTTCGTTACTACGAAGATCTGGGTCGATCGATAACTCCAAATGCAGGGGCGGCTCCCATTACCTTCGACGACAATCAGCTTCTCACTCCTTCCGAAGGTGTGGCCGCTGCTTGGCAAGCCTTTCAAACTTCATGGAGAGCCGAAGGTCGCTCTGCGATCAAAGCTTGGATTTATGAAGGGCAACGCCAGAAGCAAGCTCAGTCCCAAGCTTCGAGCAGTCAGCCCCCGCCAAACCCGTAGGTTTAGAAATATCTTAGAATCTTCGACTATGTAAAGCATCATGTTTTTGTACATTTATGAATGAAAATTTGCTTATCATGTTTTTTAGACTTTGCCTCACATGGAAGATGTCGAAGTGTTAGACGTTAACGAAGAACTCCGCCTACTATGGGCTACCTTCGATATTTTAAAACTTCACAAGTGCCCTCGATTTTTAGTTCCTTAGGATAGCTCCGGTGCGATTACGCCCGAAGTAAGCAAAGACATACTATCTTGTATTAAAGAGGAAGAAAAAGAAGTTAACTTGGAAACTTCATCTTCCGAAGATATCGTATGGTTTGAAGACAAAGATGAAGCTCAAGGTAAAAAGCCTGAAGAACTTGGAAGCTGGGAAAGGAGCCCCGAACGACTTCGAACTTGGGCCGAGCTTCCACAAGAACAGAAAGACTTTAGAGCTTCGAAGGGAGGTAGGAGAGTTAAACGCAAAGTTGTTAGAACTCCTGGCTCTGGAACTAGTCGTTCCAACCTTAGCTCTAGAGATCGAAGGGGTCTTCGATTCCTTCTTGGTATAGATACCGATTTTTCATGATGTAATCATATTGTTCGAATAATAAATATCGATTTACAATTGTCTCCCTACTTACCAGCCCCTCTTTGGGTGTAAGCAACTTCGAACTATATTCAAAGATGGTTAGGCGCAAAGAAAAAACTTAGGAGTACAATTTTTGGGGTTCGGAGCCCCTCAAAAAATTTAAAGATTGATTAAAATCTTATAAAATGTCTTCGACTATTTGTAGTCTGAAGATTGGTAACTTAGTACCTTATATTTTGAAAGAAATCACTTTGGATAACTTTCCGGACACTTTAGTGTCCTAAATGATTTGTCACTTTGGACTTTTTTAACAGACATTCGAAGCTCATGGCTCAAACTCTGTTTTGTTTTGGCCTCCTTCGGCTCTTTTTGTGAATTCTATCAAACCAGTGGTTTGGAGTTCGCAGTGGTCTCTTTGGACTCTTTTGATGAATGCCTACAAGCCGGTGGCTTGGACTTCGTATCATTTGGTCTCCTTGGACTCTTTTTACGGATGTCTACCAGCTGGTGGCTTGGACTCCGCATTCTGTGGTCTCGGGCTCTTTTATGGATGCCTACAAGCCGGTGGCTTGGACTCCGGATTATGTCAGCCCACCACATCGGAAACTTCGGACCAGTGGTCCGAAGTCCGAAAATAGGATTCAAATTAATGACACTTCCCTCTCGGTCAACTCCGCTATTCCAGTGCGTCCACTCGAAAGTGGGAAGTTTATGAGGGGTAGGCATTATCTGAACCATATTCTTTATTGATTCGGAAAGTGTTTACAAGTGATTACAAGGAGCCCCTATGCGAAGTATCGCTTTAGGTGCTTCGCATGCCATGTATGCGCTAACTCTTCACCTTCCAAATTAGCTAACTTAAATGAACCAGGATGCCCTGAGCGAACAATTAAGTATGGACCTTCCCATTTATTTCCTAATTTTCCTGGCGCTATAATACTTCGCAAAACGAGATGACCCGGCCTAAGTTCATTAATCTTGACCTTCGGGTCGAACCAAGTCTTCGTCTGCTGCTGATACTTTGACAAATTTGCCACAGCTCGAAGTCTTGTCTCCTCTATTAAATCCAGTGAAGCTTGTCTTTCTCCTTCTATTTCCGGTTCGGTGCTGCGAAGTGATCCTCCTTTGAGCTCTGTTGGTGTCATAGCTTCATCTCCGAATAAAAGTCTGAAAGGAGTGAAGCCGGTAGACCTTGTCTGAGTTGTCCGGATAGACCATAGGATCTTTGGGAGCTCTTTGGTCCACAATCCTTTTGCCAATCCTACTATTCTTCGATTCAGTCCTGACAAGATATTACCATTGGCTCTTTCAACAGCTCCATTAGATTGAGGATGTCTTACTGCAGCAAAACATAGTTGAATGCCTAGGTCTTCACAGAATTTCCTGAAAGGTTCTGCATCAAATTGTGTTCCATTATCCACTGTCAGCTGCTGAGGCACTCCGAACCAGCATATGATATTCTTCCAGAAAATTTTTGAACATTATTAGAAGTGATAGCTGTTAGGGGCTCTGCTTCGACCCACTTTGAAAAGTATTCGATTGCTACCACTGCGAACATCAAATTTCCTTTTAGTGCTGGGAAGGGACCAATAAGATCCATACCCCATCTGGCCATGGGCCATACTGGGGCAATGACTTGAAGAGCTATTGGTGGGCGATGACTTCTTCATCCCATCCACTGACATCCTTGGCAAGTGCGGACCAAGCTCTCCGCATCAGCTACTATTGTAGGCCAATAAAGCCCCTGGCGAAGTGTTTTTCCTGCCAAAGCTCGAGGGGCTAGATGGCTACCGCAAAGTCTTTCATGAATTTCTCGAAGAATTTCTTGACCTTCGGCTTGAGATATACATCGGAGCAGAGGGGAACATACTCCGGCCTTGTATAAAATACCGTTGATTATTTGATAATTCCGAGTTCTAAGTTTTAACATCGAAAGTTGTGGCCCTTCGGACATATTTGCTTCTCCTTGAAACACTTCTATGATTGAACTTCGCCAATCTGTACTTGAAATGCAAAGGACTTCCGCGGCAGGAATTTGTGGCACTGAAGGTATACTGAGTTCTTCATAAAAAGCTTCTTCGGGTATGTCCATAGCTCCGGCTGCAGCTTTTGCTAAGATGTCAGCTTGTATATTTTCTGCTCTAGATATATTCCGAATGGAAATCCCTTTAAATGCTGCTTCGATCTTCCGGATTTCTTCTAAGTACTTTGCAAGCCGCGGGTGTCGGACTTGGAAACTCTTTTCTACGTGCCCTGCTACAATCTGAGAATCTGTTTTAATAACAACTCTTGTAGCCCCTAGAGCACGTGCCTTTCGAAGTCCCAATAAAATTCCCTCATACTCCGCTATATTATTGGTAGACTTAAAGTTGAGTCTTGCGGAGTACATTGCCTTTTGCCTTTTGTGGAGTACAGATGCTTGGAAAGCTCCATCAGAGTAAATAGTCCAAATCCCTTCATTTGGCTTCTCCGGAGCCCATGCTACAGGGGGAGTCCATTCTGCCACGAAGTCCGCCAACACTTTCGACTTAATTGTTGTTCTTGCCACAAAGGATATGCCGAAGGGTGCTAACTCAACGGCCCACTTCCCAATTCTTCCAGTGGAATCCTTACTTCGGAGCATATCTCCCAAAGGATACGAAGTTGGTACAATTACATTATGTGCCAAGAAATAATGCCTTAGCTTCCTCGAAGCCATTATCAGAGCATAAGTGAATTTCTCAAGCTCAGAATATCTTGTTTTTGCTCCGGATAATGCTTCGGACACAAAATAGACTGGATTTTGTACCAACTTCCCGTTGAAATCAACCTCCCTGACAAGGACTGCACTGACAGTAGAGCCAGTAGCTGGAAGGTAGAGGAGTAGGGTTTCATCCGCAACAAGCACCGTGAGTGTAGCAAGGTTACTGAGATAATTTTTAATATATTCGAAGCTCTTTTGACACTCCGGTGTCCATGCAAAATCTTCGGACCCTTTCAATGCTTTGAAAATAGGCAAACTTCTCTCCGCAGACCTTGCTAGGAATCTGCTAAGTGCTGCAAGACAACCGGTCAGCTTTTGCACTTGCTTTAAATTCTCTGGGGGAGCCATCTTTTGCAACGCAGTTATCTGAGTGGGGCTAGCTTTGATCCCTCTGCTTGAAACTAGATACCCTAACAATTTTCCAGCCTGCGCCTCGAAGATACATTTTTCGGGGTTGAGACGGATCCCACATGCCCGAAGGCTATTGAATGTTTCTGCTAAGTCTAGGCTATGTTGGTGCTTTAAAGCACTCTTTAAAGCAATTAACCTCGAAAAAGTAGCCCCGACATTTCTTAAGCCAAAGGGCATTCTTACATAACAAAAGACTCCTAAAGGAGTTACGAAGCTTGTCTTGATTTCATCTTCGCGCTTTAACCAAATTTGATGATAGCCGGAATACACGTCGAGGAAGCTTAATAACTCCGAACCAGTAGTGGAGTCGACCAATTGATCAATTCGGGGCATGGGGTAGGGGTCGCGGGGGCATGCTTTATTTAGGGATGTAAAATCAATACACATGCGCCACTTCCCTGAAGACTTCTTCATAATGAAGACCGGGTTGGCCAACCACTCCGTATGAGCCACTTCTCTGATAATCCCAGCCTTCAGCAACTTTTCAACTTCGTCTTTGCCAAGGATAGCTCTCTCCGTAGATAACTTCCGGAGTCCTTGCCGCATAGGCCGAGCCTTCGGGTTCACAAGTAGACTGTGCTCAATAATGTCCTGACTGACTCCGGTGATGTCTTCATCAGACCAAGCAAAGATATCTAAATTTTCCTCAACTACTTTCTCTAAGGAAGTAGCAACTTCTGGAGGCAAGTCTTTACCAAATTGAAATGAATATTCCTTGCCATCTTTGATGATAACCTTCGTTGCAATCTCTCCTTCGGGACTTGGTCTTGGGAAGGATTTCTTCGAAGATTCATTGGGAGCAGAAAAATCTTCCGGATTATCTTGCACACTGTTCACATGTCTCGGGTCAAGAGGAGGGCCATGACCATACTCCGCTCTTCGCGCGATGGCCTGATCTCTGAAAATAGTGAGCACTCCCGCCTGTGTGGGCATCTTCATACATAAGTAATTATGATGCGCCACAGCTCCGAATTGATTTAACATGCCTCTTCCGAAGATGACATTGTATGCATATGGAGCATCCACAACATCGAAGATTACTTCCTCTGTCCTGGCCAGTGGCCCCTCTCCGAAAGTAACTTCCTGGCCAATTTGGCCGAGGGCATCAAGAGGGGGTCCTGCAAATCCTTGCAACGGATGGGCTGCTGGGAGAAGGTGCTTTCTGGAGATGCAGAGTTGATCAAAAGCTTGGACAAAAATAATATCCGTCGAACTCCCTCTGTCAATTAATACTCTCCGAACCTCAGTTCCCGCTATGTCGGCAGTGATGACAAGTGGGTCTGCATGTGGCAAATTTAACACCAGCTGCATCATCTGCAGAAAAAGATATTGGCACATGGGACCATTCGGGCATAGCAGCTGCAGACGAAGAGGTTCCAATATGGCCCACTTCTCTGACATATTCTCTTCTCTGCCTCTTTGACATACTTCCGAGGGTCCTTCCTCCGGAGATGGGGAGGACTACTCTTTTTCCTCAATCTTGCCCCTCTTCTTGCTTCGGAGGTGGCATAATATTGACCACCGGAGGGCGTCTTGCCGAATCGAAGTTCTCTATCCGCGCCACAGCCTGAACAAGCTCCGGACGCACTTCAGCTGGAACTCGGTCAGTAGTGCCTCGACCCGAAGTTCTTTCCAAATACTCTCCTCTCAGAGCAAGTATAGCCTTGCACGCATCAGTTGTGTGACTCCGGTTTTCACCATGGATACAGCAGAAAAAGGTCTGGCCTTTGCCAGCCGGTTTCCCTGGTGGCCTCCAGCCGCTGGTCTTGCTTCCTGAGGGTTGCGGAGCTCTTTGGGCAAACTTCTGCGGGGGGGCAATGTTCATAACTTCTGAACGAGGATGCTTTTGCCCCCTACGCTTGTCATGCTGAACTTCGAAGCTAGGCCCTTGTGGTTGTGCTGAAGTTTTCACTTCCAATTTCACTTCTTGAAGTATCGACGGGGTTACAGCAGTTCTCCGAAGCCATCCCTCTTCTGACCTTGCATACTCTTCGAAATAAGACATCAACTGAGAAACAGAAGATATGCTTTTCCGGTGAAGTTTATCAAGGAGGCCTGGATGAATAACTCCCTCTCGAGCTGCGTCAACTACTGAAGACGTAGTTAACCCTCGAATTTGCGACTTCGTATGAGCGAAGCGCTTGAAATATTGTCTTAAGGTCTCTCCAGGGAGCTGCTTCACCTGGAAAAGACTTCCTGTTGACATAGGGGGTACGAAGGTACCCTGAAAGTTACTCACGAACTTCTTCTTCAACTGCCCCCATGAACTGATTGATCCTGGCTTCAGAGACCAGAACCACCGCAATGCCACTCCTTGAAGAGCTAGGGGGAAACATTTTTCCATAGTGTCCCGCACTCCTCCACTGGCTTCAATTGCTAAAGCATAAGAACAGATGAATTCTCCAGGATCTTCATCTCCGGCATACTTGCAAAGCTTCGAAGTTTTGAACTTAGGGTCAAAGCGCACTTCTGCAACTCAGGATGCAGCGGAGACTCGGTGTCGAAGGAAGCGTTCTCCGGGGCTTCGGTATAGATAAGCTCGTCGTCTTCGGGCACTTCGGGAATGGTTGGGGTGGCTTGAGAACGAAGCCTATTCGCGGCTTCTTGCCGCCACCTTGCAACTTCAGCTTGGAGACTGGCCATTTGAGCGGCCATATCGCCAAGACCGTCTTCATCTCCTCTGGAAGGATCTTTCGGGTCTTGAGAACTATAGGGATCGGTTCGAAGTGGAACTTGCGGTGGAAGAGGGACTCCGGCTGGCCGAAGTATAGATGGAGTTGGCGGAGGAACTCCGTATGCTCGAGGAAGGGGAATCCCTTCCGGAGTTTGAGGTGGAGGAAACGTCGAAGGTCCTTCGACCTAAACTGTATCTGAAGATCTTGCTCCGGAGGTCCGAGGGACCTCTGAACAGGATTACCACCTGCACTCCGCTTAGGAGGCATGGTTTGAGAACTTGGTAGAAAACGAGGTTTTTTGGACTAGGTTCCCCACGGATGGTGCCAACTGTTGGCGTAAAAGATTACGCTAACAGGTTTTTGAAGATTAGAAACTAACAAACGAAGTGTTTGCGAAGGAAACTATTCCAAGCCTCCGAAAGGATAATAGCTTAAAATAGTTCGAAAGTGTGTATTGAATAACTTGTATTCGGTCCCTATTACAGGGTAAAACGGGGGGTATTTATAGGCCCAAACATTAAGGAAAAGACCCTGTTACCCCTCTATTACAACCGACATAGTGGAAACTATTCGGTACCCTTAATAGGGCTAAAATGGTAAAAGACTAATCTAATGAGAAAGAAGATAAGTCTTCCATCTTAGCTGGCAAAGAAGCTCTCGGAAGAGTCCAAATTCGAAGATATACTCCGAACTAGAGTCCGTCATCATACTTCGAACTTGATTCAATGCATCCCCGGAGATACATGCTGAAAATCTTTGACTTAATCACCAGCCTTTATCCTGTTACTGCAATAACCCTGAAGATGGAATATTTTCCCCCAACAGCTGTCCCATCCATTGACACCCTTGGTAGGTGTGCACCAGATCTTTGGCGTCGGCGACGATAGTGGGCCAGTACACACTTATGATTTTGTTGAATCCTTTCAGGCCTTCGCGTTGATTGTTGCAGCAGCAATATCTGCGGACCAATGGATGGCTCACTTGGCAGAAGAGAGGGATGCCCTCCGACGTGAGATCTAGGAGGAGGCCGAGAAGCGAAGGTGAGCTGAAGCCTCCATAGAGACGGCGAGGGCTGAGGCCGAGAAGGCGAGGGAGGTCTTGTTCTCGGAGATTGACAAGCTTTGGGCAGAGCTTCGAGCTTCGGAGGAGCCCAGAGCGAAGTTGGCGGTGGAGAACTCAGAGCTTCACAAAGACGTCCACTGCCTGGAGGACTTCGTTGTTCATAATGTCGACGAAGCCACTTCGAGCTTGACCTTAGTCCTTGAGCAAATAGGGACTGAGTTCTAGGCTCTAGACTTCAGCCTTCGAGACCTAGTCGGGGATCGCGTCGAGTTCCTGAAGACTGTGGCTGCGACGACGGAGGTGTCGATGAAGGGCTTCGCTCTGATGGTCAGCCGAGTGGTGGGCCAAGGAGTGCTGCAGATGCTTCATGACTTGGGGTGCAACCACCTTGAGGCAGCGACCTCGGCAACTCCGGTGGCCTTCGGAGGCCAGCACTTGGTGGCACCTCCTTCGGGCGTCCGCGGAGCATGGCGCCGCCTTCAGGAGCCTTGGAAGGCCCAAGGTTGCGAAGCAGTGCTCGGCCTCCAAAAGGCTCTTCGTCTTTGCTGAGCTAGGGCACAAGCCTCGCCAGCTCAGCCTTCGACGTCGACGCCTCCGCCTCCAAAGGTGTGGACCTCCTTAGGCTCCTTGTAATTCTTAGTTGTAGGCTTATAAAAACTTATCAATTTATTAATATAAATGCGGGGGTACTTTATACCTGCCTAGGCTTAGCCTTCGAATGTTGACCTCAAAGTACTTGAGGATTCCGAGGAACTTCGCCAGCTTTGGGTGGTGCTCGAAGTAGCTAGGTCCGAAGACCCTCCTCGGTTCAAGCTTCTGAGGAGTCCTAAGGGCGAAGCCATTTCCGAAGTAGCCCAGGATCTGTTGGCTACCGTGAAGACGGATCCTCTTCGTAGTTCTTCCTCCTCGCCAGACTTAAGCTGTTTTGAAGTAGACTTAAGTGGCGAAGGGGTACAGCCTTCGGGTACGGCCTTAACATGTGGCGAAGCCCTAGACTTCTCTGCCTTCGATACGACACCACCTGCATCCTAGACTTTGACAAACTGCAAGGTTAAAGGCGAGTTCTGTGGGCTTCGGGGCGCGGACAGACCGGCCGTGGGAGAGCAGGCTCCGATGGGGCTTCGTCCAGCTGAGGGGGCCCTGCCTGGAAGAAGAGCAAGCGAGGGTTGAACTTGTCGGGGCCTCGAGCTCACTTTTTCTTAGGCTTAGATACAGACTATTCATAATTTTGTTTTCGATGTGTATTTGTAACATACTTCTCAATTATCATTTAATGAATGAGATTCATCGTATTTGCATACTTCGTCTGCATGCTACGCATAATTTGATTGTTTGGAATGTTTTAGCTTGTCACGCTCGTACTGCGCATTACATTCGCACACTTCGCATACATACTTCGGTCCCCCCTTGCGCATGGTAGCTAGGGACTTAGTCATTGCTGGTTCGGGCAATTAAATAATGCGAAGGGGTGCGCCTTTTTGGCGGCTTCAGACGCTTATATCGCGTTAAGCGAAGGCCTCTTTTGGGCTTCGAACGGATTAATTTGGAGCAAAGCAAGGCTTCAGCATAGTCAAATTAAGCGAAGCATGCTTCGGCATGCTTGGATTTGGATAACGTGCGCGAGCAAGGCTCCGAAACGCACTTAGATTTTAGGTGAAGCATGACTTTGAGATGCTTAATTTTTAGATTAGATCACGTCACACGAAGCGAGGCCTCGGTGCGCGTTGAGATAGTGAAGCAAGGCTTCTTGAGCTTGATCCTGTAGTGAATGAAAAGGATATTTGGTGTGGATTCACCGAACCAGCGATGGGTTGAGCCACCTACGACTCTGAGCCACCTTCGACTCTAGGCCATCTTCGTCCCTGGGATGCATCAGGCCGGAGCCTGGAATCCCGGACTTGCCGAGCCATCACTCGGAAGTGTCAAAGCCCACTGCTACGGGCCCGGAGGAGCTGTGTAGCCTTCGGAGGGGTGCTCCGGTTTCAAATAGTCTTCGAAGTCGTGCTTTGGTCCTTAACAATACAAAGCTATAACCTCGGTTCTTAAAAGAACGAGGTTGTTGGCTTCGGATCTTGATAAGGACACAGCAGAGCTTCGATTTTAAATGAAAAGGAAGTGAAGCTTCGATTTTAAAATGCGAAGCAAAGCTTCGGCTTTAAAATGCGAAGCAAGGCTTCGCCTTTTAATAAGATGGAGCAAAGTTTTGCTTTAAAGGCAAAGCAAGGCTTCGATTTTAAGGCGAAGCAAGGCTTCTATTTTTTATTAAAGTAATTGCAAATTTGTACATCGAAGTGGTGCTTCGGACTGTGTACATACCTCATAAAGCGGGTGAAAACTTGCCTCGTAGCCCCTAGGGCTTTGAAGGCCTTCGGCACGCGAAGCGGAGCCCCTTGCCAGAGGGTGAACTCCGAAGCGCGAAGGATGGTGGAAGGCAAAGAAGGCCTTCGAACTGCACCCGAAGCCCCTTGCCAGAGGGTGCGCGAAGCAAGAAAACTTCAAAGCTCCCCCCTCAAGCGCACTTCGGGACACAAGCAGTGGCAGAGAACTTAGCTTTTAGGACTAGGTTCCCCACAGACGGCGCCAACTGTTGTAGCAATTGCGTTAGCTACAGCAAAGATTTTGTGTTTATATGGTGTATAAAATGAACCTCGAAGGATTCTCTCAGAAGGAGAAAGGATTTATACTGGTTCGGACCTCCCCAAAGGGATAAGAGTCCTACGTCCAGTTTGTGGTGGATTTGGCATAGTTTGCCTCGGTTGAATCTAATGGATCCGGGGGATCTGGCTATTACAAGGGCTTGGCCCTACTTTTATAGGCACACATGCTAAAGGAAAAGACCTAAATGCCCTCTATAAGTCATAGGATTTATAGGGGCAAGAAGGGAAAAAAGACTAGTCTACTATACAAGTGCTTTACAGCTTTACAGACGTGTTAGATAAATGTCACTTCTGAGTAGCTAAATGACATATTGGGGGCAGAGGGGCCCCTGTATGGCTCTACACTGTAGAGAAGTAGAGATATTTTCCTGGTTCGAAGTAGTGGTCAGAGCTCTTCAGGAGGAGACTGTGATTAAGGCTTCGAAGGGCTCTCCGAAGTGGACTTCGAAGCATGCTCTGAACTGAACTCCGAATGGACTCTCATAGACTTAGCTTCGAATTGGCTAGAGAGGGTCTGGAGAGTGGCTCTAGGGAGCTCCGAAAGAAGCCCGGAGGTTAACTCCGAAGAGAGCCCGGAGGCTAACTCTGACGAGAACTTCGAAGAGAGATTGGAGACTTGGCTTCTGGCAGACTTCGGAGGGAGCTTGGAGGCTTCGCTCCAGAGGGCTTCGAAAGGAGTCTGGAGGCTGGGGCTATATGATGCTTGGAAATAACTTCGGTAGGTGGGAATATGCTTCAACAGTGTCAGGCTCTGGGCCAGAGGCCTACGGAGGCTGACGTCATTTGGCCCCTGTTTAAGGGAAAACTAATTCCCCCAACATAAACATAGAACTAACAGTTGGAAGCAAGACAATGTTGACTACATTCTTCGTGATAGAGGGAAAATGATCCTACAGCTTGTTATTGGGACGTGATTAGATACACACAAACTTATGTGTTCCCTCGACAATGCATCAGAACCTCATATAGTGGATCGGCGATCAGGTAGAAATAGTTCCCGCCGACAAATCGGTTAACATAGCTACAACCCATTTATCGGTATGGGAAGTAGAAGGGGTCATTTGTTTATCGGTAGAAGCTTGGGACGGAAATTTTCTTGAAGTATTAGATAACGGTATCAAGCCAATCACCGATGTGAAGGATATGCCCAAGAAAATTCTGTGTATCAAAAGTTTCGACAGGAGGTATCGGAAGTTCCGGCTATTTTCTGTTGTCGATATAGAGAGCAAATGTTGCTTCAGAAGTTCCGATATGGTATTGTACGTTCCGACGAGCCAGAAGTTCTGATTCGGAATTGGGGAATTTTGTACTGATCGGAAGTTCTGATATGGTATCGGAAGTTCTGAGGTGGGCGATAACAGATTAGATCTGTCGTGTGTCGTACTATATCAGGATACCTAAAATACCATGTCAAAAGTTCCGATCCAGGATTGGAAGTTCTGACATGGGTAAACAGATTGGATTTGTTATGGTTTTTAGGGTTTTGGGATGAGCACTACCCAAGGGCTCTCAGCCCTATATAAGGAGAGGAGGAGGACGTCTTGGGGCAAGTAATAAACCTAGATTAGACGTAGCCACCCAAGAGTTCTCTCCTTCCCTTCTTGATCTCAAACGTTTAGGTCAAGGATCCCCATCTCTCATGTGCGGTGCTAGCACGCTGCCGTGGGAGGTACTCCATACCTATACGTGTGGACTCCGTGGAGGCATTGCTCCAACAATAACACTCGTGGACATCTACATGCGAACGACTACGACGTCTTCATCAATTAGATTGGCAAAGGATGGAAAGGACGAAGCGAGGAGAGGCTTGACGCGCTGCTCCAACATCTTCTTCTGTTGCACCTAGCACGTCTCATGCTAGAAGGTACCGATCTATGATCTCACACACGCATGAGCCTAGGGCCTAGGGCGGAAATTTTGAATTTGTCGGCTAGCATAGCTACCCTATTCCCCAACATGATGAACTGCCTAGGCTCATCTTGAACAAGACGACGCCAAAAGAAGCAAAAAGCCTTCGACGAAAGAGGAGTGAACTAAAGATTACTTTAGAAGACCTTGAAAAAGGGCGAATGAATAGACTGAAAGAAATTTATCAACCATTCAGATAGAGCCCAAACAGTCGATGCCGATGGCATCTCCTTGAGATGGCCGATGCAAAGGCATCGCCCTTAGACCAAAGCACAACTTGACTGTTTCAACAAACACCGATGCGAGTCCAACGCATGAGAAGTGGCCGGGCGAGGAACAACGAAGGAAAATCTCTCGATCGTTAGAATGGAGCCTAGAAGTTTTTACACATGAAATCCGATGGCATCATCTCTAAACAGCCGATGCAGAAAGTATCGCCTTTAGAAAGTCATGAGGGGAAGGAGACGAGAAGAACTTAAAGAAAAGTCGACGGATGGATATGAAGGGTTAACACACAAGCCAATCAACGCCAACAATATCACCTTCAGACGGCCGATGCAGGAGCATCATACACCACAGAAAAGTTTGAAGTCAAAAATGATGAAGAAGGTATATTCAAACTCCTGAATTACAAGGCGAAGAATATTACAAAAAGTTTACAAAAGGAGAGAAAATTTCCCAAAGGGCTCCCAGCAGTTCTACCCTTGAATCAGCTCCTACTCCTAGACAACCGGTTGAAGTGCATCAGCCCGATCGACGACCTAGGCCCATATCATCTCCCGCTCACCCATGTAGAAGGAATTGGGCCACCCGCACCCAAGTTTGTAGTGGTCGATACCGACCCATATTGTATCGACCAGCCACTAAAGCTCATTAGGGGGCATCACGATCAACATCCTGCAAGAAGCAAGTTAAACAGGTGTAATGAAGGATGGCGGGGGGCGAAGGAAGAAGGAATCATGATGTATACCTCAGGCTCTGTGTCGACGTCATCTGGGTGAATCCGCTCTTGGTAGAACAAGGAAGAACGGTTGAAGACGTTAACTCATCCCATCATCGGTGGAAGGCGAGAGAGGTCGCCCGACAGGTCGTCCAGGTGGCAAGGCGTCCAAAAGGAATCCCATAGTTCATATGGGGAAGGCAGTCCCACTCCAAAGCACTCGTGACCCTCCCGTGAGTTTGGATCTAGCCAACGAAAAAGTGATGGGGTGGGAGTTGACCAAAGCCCAGTTTCCGCGAAGAGACCGATGGGTGATAGAATTGGAACTCGCATGTGGGCTGCGAGTTGTTCGGCTAAGAACTGGAACTGAAAGTTTGGGACCGGAGCCGACACACAAAAAACAAATTCCTCCAACTAGAGGCTAAGAAAAGCCATGTGCTCACGAGTACTCATAGGGTCGGTCCTACTATTATGCCTAGTAATGTATCGGCCCCAATCATCAGCTGAGTTAATGCCATGGTCGTGGGATGGCTAGAGATAAAGAAGGAAGGGTTAGCCGTTAAAGAAATGTCAAGGCAAGATAGGAAGAAAACATCAAGAAGAGTGGGACTCATCGGCCCATGACCAAAAATGAAGGCATTTAAGGCGTCAGACCAAAAATAACAAGTCATGACCAGCATTGGTGCATTTAGGTATCGCTTAGCCAAAGAAAGGCTAATGTAATGACCAATGTCAATTTCATCCCAAAAGGGGCAGTAAGTAGCTGACACCCTAAGGTACCAGTCACGCCAGCCAAGGATGGAAGGAGGAAAAGATTCGAAGCCCAACTCTCAGTCGGAGGAATGCATAGGAGAACACTTGAAGGGTATCCGACAAGTCTCGGCATTGATGAGATATGTGGGGTCGGGATTGCCTAAGGGACCTAGAAAGAAGCTGAATGGGTGCGTAACTATTGGAATAAAAACCTAGTTTTGAGGGCCTTGCCAAAACAAATGAGATTAGGAGAGGGGAGGCGATCAGTACGTTAGAAGTAAAAGTTTAGAGGCTTACTCGGGGGGATCGCATCAATGGTGGCCATCTTTGCACTGGCGAGGAGAAAGATAGCGAACGATGGCTAGTGTTAGACGAATGGTGAATGTTTTTATGGTCAAGAATAGGCAATGAATCAAAATCATGAGGAAGAAAGGAAGAGCGGTCGGAGTTTATAAACTACCCCAATGCAATTATGGATGGCTGGAAGATGAAGAGAAAGAGTCGGAACTCTAGGAAAATGTGAAAGCATTGGAAGATGAAGGGTTTCAGCTGGCAATTAAAGTGAAAAGATTGTGCGGAAAGACGTTTGAAAAGATGCGACAACAAAGATAATGACTGTTGATAATTTCGAAGCATCGACGGCCACTTAATGCTTCGAAACTGGGGGGCATGTGTTGACGCCAAGATTTGGTAAAGCCCATGCCTACTAAAATGTTATATGGTCAACAGAAGTCAAAGTGGTACGGTCAAAGAAAGTCAAGAAGCATGTCCATGCTGTTACAAGATGATTGGACGCAGAAGAAGATGATGGAGATAAGGTGCAGGAAAAAGAAGATGAAGATTATTTTAAATTGGTTAAGATATAGTACTTGGACGGCAAGTCTCCAGACTATAAATATGTATCCCTTGGTAGCTTAGAAAAAACACATCTTTGTTAATCAACTAATCGGCGCATTGCCACCGTTGGCTTCCAAGGTTTATTCCGGCGGTGTTCGGCACTCAGAGCTGGGATACATCGTTTCGATCTCCAACAAAGAGGTGAGTCCCGCCACCCCTGACGTTCATACCGATTAGATCATTATCCTCACGGCTGCATCAGTTTGATCTCTTGAGGTGAACATTGAAATAGTACGGTCATCAATTGTTCTTGGTGTATTAGCTAGGTCTAAGGTTGTATCAGTTCAGTTTGATCTCTTAGATTTATGTGATCGAGGTGTTATAGTTTGAGGGTTCATCGGTTAAGTCTGACATCTCTTACTATTGTATCTCTTTTATGATGTATATCGTTCATCTAAATAAAGCATGTCTGATTCTTTGATATATTATTAAGATCATTGTGACTAAATGTTGTCTTGGTTAGGTCTGATCTAGTTATTGTGATGATTTTCATGATATAGATATGTTATCTGGCATATTTTATTTTTTTGTCGGAGTACAAGCCGACGGGTTATCTTCAATTCCACGATACATCTTATAAGTTATCGAAAAAGCACTCATTAGCCTATGTGGTTAACTGTTCGTCTTATCGACTGATGACATGCTCGCCCGATTGCTTCATCTCAGGTCATCGGCCTTATGGCCGATTGGCATGATATTCCAAGAATATCACATCCTCGTCGCGGTCATCGGCTCGATAGCCAATAGGCCATACTACTAATGTCGTATTTTCTGTTCACTTATCAGTTGCAGGGTCAAACTGATTGGCATGCCTTGAACTTTTTTCTAAAAATGTAGGACTTGCATTAGAGTGAAGCAGATCTCCCAAGCCACGCTTGTGTCAAAGTGTGTTCAAAAAATGCACCAACACTAATCTAAATCTTGTCTACAGAACCCATAGAGTACTATCCTTAGCACGCAACGCAACGACAAAGATAGTATCTCATATCAAATCATAGATTTTTCTCTCGAAATTAGATTCAAGAACCGGTGTAATTAGGTTGTGAAATAGTATTGGAAGATATATATAAAAGATGATATTATTTGTGGGCTTGTAAATAGTGATAAACTAATTCTTTATTTGTCTCTAGCAGTAAAATTGTAATAAAAATTTATTATATATTTGATATACGAAAATATATATGAGAGGATACATCTCCTCTCATAAGACAATCCATATTTTTCGCAAATTCCAATCCAAACACAAATTATATCAAGTATTTATTTATCTCTTCCATATATATTCCATAAGTTCCAACGGACGGAAAATATCCCTTCTGTTTCCGTTTTCACCCTTTCACCGATCTGCTCTAATCTCTACGGAGATATTTTTTTCGGTATTACTTTTCATCGTGCATCCGACGCAAGCCTTTTCGTTGGACTCAGAGCCAACATAACGCTAGTTCAACACACAAAACACTTAATGTACAACCTCGACATGAATGTTTTATGTTTATAACAGTGGACTCACTGTTTCATATATGGAAGTAAAATATTTTACATTTTTATTTTAAATATTCATCCTTTTATTTCAAATGGTTTTTATTATTTCTATTTCGAATGTTTCGCATGTTAAAAGATAAATGTTTCACGTGTTAAAAATAATTATTCTTGTTTATTGAAGATAGATGTTTTATGTTATATTTAATTTTAACCGCTGAAGATAAACTGTTAAAACCAATATTTACCACGTGGAGGACGAATGGAATGCGCAATGCGAGCAATCTGACAAGGTGGATGAGCGTCCGATGTTTAGCATTCGTAACACATCCGATCACTAGTCGGTGCTTATTTTGTTGCTCTCTATGCGAACTTATCATAATGTGATTCACTTCGTTTCATAAGAGCATTCCCAACTCAGAAATCATCTAGTAGTTTCTATACATGTCATGTCACTATAGAAACTACTCATATAAATTCTATCTTGCAATGCATGATTTCTTCTCTATTTATTTTTCTCTCTTTTGCCCAATCATAAATAAGTGGGCTCCATCTATAGATACTTCTACACTCTCCCAATGCATATAGAATGGTTTCTTCATCCTTGATAGTAGTGATAGAAATCATGTGTTGCATGAGAAACCATTTTCTTCACATCTTTTCTCTCTCCTCATTAACTCTCATGTTA
The DNA here is from genome assembly GCA_019279435.1 of Zizania palustris. Taxonomy (NCBI): domain Eukaryota; kingdom Viridiplantae; phylum Streptophyta; class Magnoliopsida; order Poales; family Poaceae; genus Zizania; species Zizania palustris. The sequence continues at coordinate 77,797,700 of JAAALK010000082.1, read as the reverse complement.
CATCAGATTTTTGACCATTTAGCAGTGCATTTAATACCATAGAAACTATAGTCATTGAGTTGGGATGCCCTAAGCAGGTTCAAATTGGAATCTACTTTTTTCTTGTAGCTTAAACATATGTACCATTCAGCAGTTTCCATTCACTGTGAACTAGACTAATCCGTACTTACTAAAATATAACAAATTTTAGGTTTTGACATATATATTAAAGAAACTTTAAAAAATATTAGATCGGGGAGAGCTTAGATAGAATAATAAATAATAGAATCATATTTTTTACAGATAAAAATTAATTTTTATAAGTATTATATTCCTACCTAAAAAAGAAGCCATTCTTTTAAATTTACTCGGTTGGGGATGATTTCTATTTGAACCTGATTTTGAATAATATATTAGGATTTTCTCATCAGGTTTTTTATATAATTTTTTTCAATATTATATTATAATTTTTACATCATGCTTTTTATAGTTTTGTTTTCGGAAGTGTAACAAAAAATATATAAAAAAATTATTAAACTAAAATATGTTTTTTTGCAAAGAAGTTAAACGCCTTTTTTTATTTTAATCACAAACAAGCAGATAATGAGACAAACGCGACAAAGATTAAACAGCATACGCGGACGGGAGCAGCCTTGGCGCAGGATGGACCATCAAGAGCACGGCCCTCTGCAAGGTGAGCCCGTACGATTCCTCCATGTTCAGCTTGTCCGGCGATGCGCCACCCGGCAGGGTCCAGTCGAAGCCCTGCACCAACGTGGCTGTCATCAGCGTGACCATCTGCAAGCCCCAGCTGAGCCCCGCGCAGATCCTTCGCCCCGCGCCGAACGGTATGAGCCCGAAGTCGCTGCCTTTGACGTCCACGTCGGCGTGTCCTCCGCCGGGGAGGAACCGGGCGGGCTGGTACTCGAGTGGGTCGGACCATAGGACCGGGTCACGGGATATGGCCCAGACGTTGACGAGGAGAGTGGTGCCCTTGGGGATGCGGTAGCCGTCGACCTCGCAGTCGGCGGCGGCCTCCCGGGGAAGGGAGAGCGGCGTCGGCGGGTGGAGGCGGAACGTCTCCTTGATCACCGCGGCAAGGAAGGGGAGGCGTGGGAGGTCGGACTCTGACACGAGACGGTCCTTGCCGACGACGGCGTCAAGTTCACGCTGGGCCTCGGCGAGGACGTCGGGATGCCGGATCAGCTCCGCCAGCGCCCACTCCACCGTGCTTGACGTCGTGTCAGTCCCCGCAGTGAAGAGATTCTTACACAATGAAAAAAAAAAGAATGAAGATGAAATATCGTGTCCATATCGAACCGCTCAAAATCGCCATTAGTCCAATTAAAAATCTGACATGCAAGGGCAGGAACTCACCAGGAGCAGAGCTTTGATGTCAATCTCGGTGATGTTTTCGCCGTGGCCGTCCAGCTGCTCCTCTTCCCGCATCCTCGCCAGCAGCACGCTCAGCAGATCGTTGCCGTCGTCGCCGCCAGCGGCAAGGCCGTCAGGCTTGGCTCCCGCCTTCCTTTCCTTGATGAAGCCGTTCATCATGTCGTCGTACCGACGGTGCAGCCGCTTCATCTTTGCCACTACGCCCTGCGGATCCAGCCACCGGAGCGCCGGCACGAAGTCGCCGACGTTGAACACGCCGGCGAGCTGCATCAACTCCACCACCATATCCTTGAACTCTTTGGCGCCCTCGCTGCCGTAAACAGCGAACACACGGCGGCCGATGGTCGCGCGTGCCAGTGTGTTGGTGGCGCATATGTTCGCCTCCTGGCCGATCGACACCGGCTGGGCCACCCCCTGTCGCGCCAAGTTCCTCACCATGAGCGCGATTTCGCCCTCTCGGACAGCGCGGAGGCCATCGAGCGCCTTGGCCGAGAAGAGGTGGAGCGCGCACAGCTTCCGCAACGCGCGCCACCGCGCACCGTAGGGCGCAAACACGAGGTCCTGGTAGTTGTACGCGACGTGCTCGGCACCCGAGTTGGGCGGTCGGTTGCTGAAGTTGGCATCGAGGCCGCGCAGAAACTGAGCCGCCACTGCCGCGGACGCGGCCACCACGACCTCCGCGCAGCCGAACCGGAGCCGGAATAGCGGGCCGTACTCCCTCGCCAGCGCGCACATCGTCTGGTGCGGCTTGTCGCCAAGCTGCGGCAGGTTGCCCAGCACGGGCCACCCGCGCGGCCCCGGCGGCAGCGGCCGCTTCCCCGCCGCCGCGCCGCCGTAGACGAATAGGAAGTACCAGACGGCGGCGGACACGGCCAGTGAGCCGAGCAGCAGCGGGAGAGGCGGCACTTCCATGTCGATCCGTTGCACGGGATGCACGTTGAAAGGTGGCAGTTTAGTTAAAAGACGAAGCGGGGTAGCTGATATGAATACTTCGCGTGCTCCGCCTGCGCGCTGTTGACTAACTACCATTCCTACCTACCCGTACTCTTAGCTCGGTTTGTTTTGGATATTGGTCAAACACCACCTGTTGCAACCATCCTATTTCATTTTAATTGGTACTCGTTTGTCCAAAAAATAAATTCTAACGTTTCAAGTTGTCCGGAAAAACATTATTTATCACTATTTAGCTGGTTGTTAAATTAACAATTAGAGAGTTTTTCTTTTGTATTTTAATGGAGAGTAATAATGCCAAGCAAATGAAAGTAGTAATGGGGCTTGGGGTAGTGTTCGGATAATTTGGTTTATGCGAAATAAATTTATCTTTAAGAATTCCATTTACACCGTTTATTAGGCTTTGTTATGCCATTTACAAAATGCTTTCTTTTTTCACTCCGTGATTAACACTGGTGTCAGCTTGCTTAAAAGGCAAAACAAAAGAGTGTTTGGAATCGCCCCATACCATACCCTCGGGCAGATGACTATTCATCTGCCAGCACGTGCTTCTGCACGATGATGAAGTAGTGCGAAGCAAAATCCTGACCGGTCTCCATATGTTGGTAGATGTGAAGCAATAGTTTCTCGCAACCTGGGATAGCTAATCTTCTGTTTCTGGTCAAGTGAGGTTCTGGTAATAACCTTTGGCAGTGACCGGAGCGGCCCAGGGTAGGGCCATCGGTGTCACCGTTCCAGACCCCACCTTCTAGTAGGCTCATGTGTATATATATATAGGAGAGCGTTATTATACACCACGTATGTAGAATAACTATTCTACTGAAAAATCTACTACTAAAAGTGGTTGGTGTAGAATACCTATTGTACCGACAAATCTACTACTGAAAAAAGTAGTACTCAATAGCTATTCTACTGAGAAAATTCACTACTGAAAGTAGTCGGTGTAGAATAGTTATTCTACACACGTAGTGTAGAATAGCGCTCCCGTGTATATATATATATATATATATATATATATATATATATATATATATATATGGGTGCGTGTGTTATATGTATGTATACATATGGACAAATCATGGTAACCATATAAAATGTCCTAAAGGATGTTGTAAACTTGCAATTTGAATGTTAATTTATTCGGCTAGTTTCCCGAATCACTGATCCTAGCCAAACATTTAATATCGTATTTGAGTTTCGATTGACCTAGCTAGCTGATGGTTTAAATTTTTTGACCGCATCTTCTAAAATTGTGCACCCTGTTCCTAATTAAATTAAGTATTAATTGTTGATTACATGAGATTTTAGATTTCATAACAAAATAGTGTTTAAACGTTTGATCAGTCCGAATGTCCTAAATAAGTGTTGATAGCAAAAAATGGCATTAATGGTCAAGATTATCAAAATATTACTTTTTGTACCGAAAATATGCCGAGACCTGGCATAGGCCGGTCCAACCAACCATGTATGCCCGGTCTGATCGGCCATGTGGGCCTGGTCTGACCAGCCATATGGGCTCGGTCAGACCAGCCCAACCCGAGTTTAACTCCAAATGACCGATTTCGGGGTATTTTTATACCTAATTAATTTTGGACGACTTGAAACTCGTGTCTAACTCAGATTAGATCCCAGGAACTCATGACCCACCTCTATAAATAGAGGCAAGACCGATTTGAGGAGCCCCCCAAAAAACCCTAATAGATCCAATCTATTATCTACCTTGAATCACATTTACTTTCTTTGCTCTAGTTTTAGCCTAGCACATACATCTTTGCTGGTTTGCGCTGTAAAACATCCGTCCGCGCGTCGTAATCATGGTAAGTCCTTGTCGGTTCGGTCGTGAATCGTCCGTTTCATTCACGTAATGGATTTCTATCGATTTTATCGCTTTCTATTGATAATTCGGTCTCCTAGCCGAATTACTTTGATCTTTTAGTATTTTTTGTAGTACTTCATCATTTTCATCCTCTCCGGGGAGTTTGGTTGAGATCCATCCAAGGGGAGATGGTCGCCAGAGCTCGAAGGCTACCGTCCAGGAACAGTCGGTCTGACCAGCAGTCACCCCTCGGTCCGACCAGCCCATGTTGTGCCTTTATCTGAAGCGCCAACACGCTGCGGTCCGACCGGCGGCACGAGGCCGGTCCAACCGGGCTTCACAGAGGACTCCGGCAATCCCTTCGTGCCGAAGATTGCTTCGCACCGGAGATCACTTCGCGCCGAGGTAAATCCCGACCCCTTCAGCCATCCACTGTCTGACCGGAGGTGTAGTCTCGGTCCGACCGGCCGAAGGGTGAAAATACCCCTTCGCACCAGCATGCCGAAGCCTCCTTCGGTGAAGGCTTTGCACTGCTGGTCAGACCGGTCGTGTGCCTTCGGTCTGACCGTACTCCCCTGGGCGGTCTGACCGCCTATCAAGCTTCAGTCCAGCCGGCCCTGATCTAGCCGGTTGGGTTTAGTTAGGTTTTTTATCGTTTTTAATTATTTTTCAACACTCCGGTTAATTGAGTAATTTTAGATTATTATTATTGGATTGCCTGGCGACTCCGCTATCCCTTTACCACGGTTTAAGGATTGTTGGAACACGACGTCAACATCTCGCGATGTTTTTGGATCGTCGAACTGACCCAAGTGCGGGGGCACGTTTTCGCGTCAACACACTTTTTGGCGACTCCGCTGGAGAGAAACATGCCAAGCACATCTACATCGGCGACAGGTACACCTACTACCTCTACATCAATGGGACCCTCAACGCCGATGGATCCGGTGGGGAGCTTAGAGATTGACGATAGAAACATCATCATACCCACCATTGAGGACCTCTCTGAGAAGGATAGGGCAGAGCTCGAGGCCAGTACAAGGGAGCTACACACCCTTTTTCTTGGCCGCTTCACCAATACCCAAGGGGGCTTCGTCAAGCGCGACGGCGACGTCCCCGATCTCTCCAGGGTTAAGTTAACACCATCGTCTCCTCGAATGTCCTCCCAGGACCTCGAGCAAAACATAGCCAACACTTTTGACCAGGCCATTAATGAGACCTTTGCAAATCGGGTAGAAACCATGGTTGACTCAAAGTTGGATAGAAAATTGGACACGAGGATGGAAGTGATGTTTAGGAGATTCAGCTTTTTCGAGGCTGTTTTCCCCACTCCAATAGCTAGTGTACGGTTCACTGCGTATACAGTAGAACCGATGGGAGTACTAGGAAGGTTGTTCTTGGATCGGAAACGGTGACCAGAGGGGGGTGAATGGGAGCTTTTAAAATTTTAGGCTAAAAAATAGCCTTGTGTTTTAGTTCTGTCTTCTGCGGAACAGGCTTCGAACACACCCTTCGAAGTTCTGGTTCAGAGGTATTTCACAACTCTGAAACCAGGCTTCGCAGAGAGCAAAAGTTCGAAGTCAAGAAGACTTTGCTCCACTCTCAACACCAAAAACTCAACTCTGCTAAGTCAGTGCAGGCTCCGCACACTAGGTGCCTTCGAGCAGACTTCGCACTTCATCCTTTGCAAGAGATGGCTTCCCTCTGAGGACTTTGACTAAATACTCTGCACTAGCAACTGGTGCTAGGCTTCGTATTTCAGAGGTCTAAACTCACACAAAACACACTGCGCTGAGGACTTCGAAGAAGGAAGAGAACATGCTTCAACTATAGATCACTCAATGCTTCGCTAGTAAATGGTGAGGGGTTACCTCAGTTTACACAGAGCGGACGAACACTAAAAAACACACTATACATGCACTAATCTCTAGCACACTTCTTCAAAAAACACCTCAATCAACAATCCCAAACCAGGAAGAAGTGAAGCACAGCAAAATCAAAACAATCAGTGCAGAAAAGACATACAAGTTCAAGTAGAAAATGAACACAAAATCAAAGTTTCATTTCTTGAACAGAGAACACAAAATGAACTCACAAATGTGAATACATGAGTATGGCGGCTAGCACAGGAGCTCAAAAATGGCTGCTCAAAGTGTTGATGTTGCCTAGCTAGACTCCACTATTTATAGGAACTATTCATCCGTGTGAATAGACTACTTTACCCCTAGGGTAACACTGATTTTTTCTCATCAGAACAGGGGGTACAGTTGGTAGTCTACTTTATTTGGAGGCTTCTTTTGTCAGCTTCGCAGAGGAGACAACACCAGTTTTTGCAGTGTAGACATGGTCAGCCTTTGCAGTATTCGAGTGTTCTGAAGCCCCCCTTCACACGCGAGGGGTGTGGTAGCTTCGGTGAGAAGCCTTGATCATGACGGCCTTTGCTTTCACCGAAGTCAGCCTTCGATATAGTGACGGTTTTGAGCCGAAGCCGTCAAAGCCCTTGAGCCTTAATGCCATCACCTTCGGAGTGGACCACCATGGCTTCACAGCT